>CM021109.1:539965714-540124845 GCA_007115665.2 Sequoiadendron giganteum
TTATCTTTCCAGTTCTTCAATTTTGGCTTTTTCTGCTTGACCTCAGCGTGTGATCATTTTGCGTGTCCTGTGAACCTGCTGTCAGATTGATCGCGTAGCTGGGAGGAAGCTGGAAAGATATCATGTATAGAGTTGCTGCTTATGGATTCATCTGGTGTCTGCAACTGAGGGGCGCCCCTGGCCAGCAGGGGCACTTTTACCTTGAAGCTCTCTGATTTGGCACTTCTGTCATCAATGGATCCTCCATACTTCGCTGACGGTTGGTCAATGATCCCTGAATCAGATAATCTTGCTGATTGTTTCGTTGTCGAGCTAGTATGAAAGTGAAGAGGATGACTGTTTTGACACTGCCAGATGATTTGATTTGCCCTCTAAGGTTCAAGGGCGCCTTTCTTCAAGAGGGGTGCTTTTAACCACTGTAGACTATGTTTTGCCTTGGTAGACAAAACGTGCACCTTCCAGACTTAGCCAAATTTTGGCTTTTTCCGTTTTGAGAATCTCCTTCGTTGAACGTCATCATTTTTATCTTTTTCCGCCATGGTTTCTTCGTTGAAGCTTTTGAGGTTTAGCTTTCAGCACCTGGTACTGGCCAATCTGCCATTAATGGCTGCGGAGCTCCTAACTTTGTTCCCGAAAAATAGAAATAGACCCACCAGAGTAAAACATATTTTTTGATAATTCTGACTTGATCAGTGTGATCGTGAAGGCAATTAAGCCTATCAGAATTATTTTCAATCATTTCCGGGAAGGTCCTATTTTTTAGGGTTTCCATAAAAATAGGGGTGTAAAACCCTAATTTTCGTTTTTTAAAATTTTAACCATAGGTTCCTTGACAGAAACCCACAAGGATTTTATATTTGGTTTAACCTAAAACATACTTTAGATGGCATTTTTACGTTGTTTAGCTCAATTTAAGCAGAATGCCAAAAATTTCATTTTGGGTATAACATAGGCTCCGTCTGGTGACCATGTCGGATACCTACGGCATAGGAGAACCGAGAATCTCAAGTTTTGTAGACCAGTACTTTTATTAGTTGGGCAATGGAGTCAGGACTTATTTCCTATTTCACATAAGAACTTGAAGTTCATGGTATTATTGGGGCTCACCTATTTATTCACCTAAAACAAGACTTCCTAAGAAATCACCTAATACACGACAATACTTTACGGAACGGGGAAATACATAACTACATAACGTTAAAGCAAAAGAAATTTATTTTACAAAGAACTCACCCCATCCCCAAAGGGACGAAATGTTTCAAGTATTGCCTGCTTCATGGCAGCGCGAAGAGCCTCCCATCGATGCTGCTTCTGCCTGAAAGGCTTTACTTCTCTTCTGATGGGAATTGTAGGAGACAATCCCTCTGGAATGAAGATTCTCAGGTATTTGTATATCCACGCAAAAGTACTTTGACAAAAGTCAGAATACAATGCAAATGGGAAAGTTGATACCCCTGAGGCATTAGTCCTGCTGTCATTCATCTCGGGGATGTTGAACTCTTCAAACCAATCAATCGAGTTCCAAACTCGATTTCTATAATGTCGTAGATGATCTTTGCTGATCTGAAAATATCCTTTGACCGGCTCATGGATCAGCTCTAGATCGCCTTTAACACACAGGAGTTTGATTCCCATGTCTTCGGCATCTTTGAGGCCTAATAAAAGCACCTCTTTCTCAGCTTCAGTGAATTTTAATTGCACGGATGGGTGCAACTGTCCTTTAGGAGAGATGATCACTTCCCCTATTTCTGAAACTGTAATTGAACAACCTCCATCGAACAGTGTTGTCCATGACCTTGCGTCCTCTGTCAATATCTTTTTGGAACATGCAATGTTCTGATCTTCAGTTTCTATCTTTGGCAAAGTCACAAAATTACCGGGATTCGTTTCAGGTTTTGCTCCTACTGGAATAGATGACTCGAGCATAGCCTGCTTCTTTACAACTTTGAGAATCTGATCTAGTTGTTCTGGATGATCCTGAAGATATTCCAGTTGAGAGATTTGTACCTTGGTCTTCATCATGGAAGCTATGATGTCAAAATTTGCTGAAGAAGGATCTTGAGCAACTTGCATAGCGTTCTTCTGTGGGGACCTGGGATTGGAAGTGGAAAGCACCTCTTCACCCTTTTCGTTTGATCTTCGTCTTTCTTCCTCTTCTTTCTGTGCTTTGAAGTGTTGAACACTTGTAGACACAGGCGTTGAAAATTTTTTGTGATTCACTGCAAGAGAAAAGTGACGGTAGTCTTCTTCTTCTTGATTAATATCGGGTTCAAAATATCCCGTTGCGGAGTCGCCATCGAAGTTGTCCGTTTGTGGTAAGACAACATTCGAACTTGTTGGTACAAAACTAGAACTGGGAGCAGCTTCAACATATCCCATGATTTGGGTCATTCTCAAATTCTCAGGACATGTGAATCCGGTATGTGCATCAGTGTCATGGAAACAACAAAATACTGCACTGTGTGCAGCTTCAATCATTGGTCTTGATGGAGGTGTTGGCAACCGTGGCTGAAGATTGTCTCTCTTTGGCTGGTACAATTGCTGAACTGGAGATTTGATAGAATCTGCTTTCATCAAGCCGGAAGTGATCATATTATACTCCAACTCAATGGCGTGTTCTTGCACACTCTTCAACTCTGTTCCTTTCGCCATCTTCAAGAAGAAGGCTATCTCTGATGGAAGAGCATTTATGAAACAGCTTATCAGAATCTCCAATGATGGATCGAATGTAAATGAAAGTTTTGCAACAAGACGATCAAATCTTGCCACAAACTCCCTCATGTGCTCGTTGCGCTCCATCTTCAAATTTGTAAGTTGGGCAAACAATAAATGATTGTTTTCAGCGGGCTTGAATCTCGCCAAAAACTTCTCACTCATAGATTCCCAATTTGTAATAATGCCTGGCTTCAGGTGACTAAACCAATCCGCAGCATTCCCAACAAGAGTCTCCACAAAGAGACGTACTGCGATGTCTTCATGTGGCACATGCAAGATGGCGCAAGCCGTTGTGAATGCAGCAAAATGTTCATCTGGGTGTTGACTCCCATCACCGTGAAATTGGGGAAAGTGCTTCCTTGACCCTTTAGGCAACTCATGATTTACCTGAAAAGCCAAGGGTCCAATGTTATTACCCCAAGGTAATGAAGGTCGACGCCTCTCGCCAGCATTATTGTTATTACCATCCATTGCTTCTTGTATGGATCATGCAATTAGATGTTTAGAGGATCATTCCCGAACCTCTTCAAAGATTTTCTCTAGGTCGGATGCTTCTCCGATGTCTTCTTGAAGTCAAGGATTATTTCTCCTTCGTATGTATACTTGGTGAGCCAGGATGCTTACTGCCACACGGGTGGTGGTAACACTGGTCTCTCAGCTGCAAGGTCAGCCTTTCTTTCTTCCTCGTCCAGAGTAATAGCTGCGACTCTCCACTGAGCTGGTGATGTATTCTTTTCAAAGATGAAAGTATGCAAGCTACTGATGATGTCTGTCTGCTCTCCTTCAATGAATGTAAGATCTGGTTGGAGAGTTGCTGGAGCAAGATCAGGTTGTTCAACTGGTGCCCAAGGACGCCAGATGCCCATTTCGTGTCATTAAAGCATTAAGCTTTTCTTGAAGTTTTATGCCTCGTTGCCCCACGGTGGGCGCCAGAAAACTGTTGGCGTTTCAATTAGCACCTCTGGAGTGCTTATTGGAAACGGACAGCTATTGCAAGTGTGTTAGTACATGCTCTTCGGATTATAGAGAGGAAGATCTCGCTTTGCTGATTTTATACTGTAAAAAAGGGGTGTACTAAGATTTCCTATCTTTTTTACTCAGCGGTAGGACACAAGGGTGCATAAACCAATGCGCTGTAGCTAAGCTTTTTCTCTGGTTTCCGCAGATCTTAACTACGACTAACTAAGCTTCTAAACTATCCTACCTCCTCAAGAAAAACAGAGCATGAGGGCATAGGAGCGAAATGGTATGGTTGGATCACTTGAATCCTCCGTCTCAACGGAATATGGCCGAGGCTCTGAACCTTCGGATATATACCAAGATAGGGCTCGATACAAGCAAACACTCGTTACGGTAAACTGGATCTGAGACTTGCCAAGGAGGAGGAACCCCTATCCGAGGTATAGGCTTGGAAGCAGCTCACCGGAAACAACAAGGAACGATGGCCTTTCTAACAGGATTCCCGAGGAGGTGACGACACCTGTCCAAAGTCTAGGCTGCAAGAAAGATCATTAAACAACATCAAACGATAATGATTGATGACAAAATATCCAAGGAGGCGACGACACCTGTCTAAGGAGGAGATTGAAACAATGCACTATTTAAAAACAAGACTTTGAATAACTCAAATAATTAGATCAATCAAGCTTGCACTATCTGATTTATTTCTTTAAGATTCTTCAAAGAATTACAAAGGTCGGGACAGCAAAGGCACGAAATCATGCACAATTGCGATCAACCAACGAACTCTCATCCAAGAGTGAACAGATATAAACAAGCGAACTCTGGCAACAGTGGCGCAGCAATTTTGCTAGTAAATAAAGGTTAAACAAATAAAGAACCTAAGGCTCTTATTTATAGAAACTCAAAAGAGTAGGCAACCCTAAAATCTCCTTGAGTTAACAAACAGTTCTTGCCAATCAGCAAGATATTATTCTATGTCTAAAAGTAGGTGAGCAAACAGTTAACTGGAAATCTACTTCAGTTAACTGAAACTAAACAAAAGTCAAACTCGAAGTCTACCTCAGTTGACTGACACCTAACTAAAAGTGAACTTATGTTACAAATGTGTCTCCAAATAGACATCCACCTTTTGAGGAAATCTGGGATCCACAAATCGTGGGAGTCAAATAGACATCCTAGATTAGTGGGATCTGACATGCATGATCTGTGGAGATCTGGAGTCAACTCGGAAAGGGGCATCAAGTTGACTTCAGTCGTATTTATTGCTACTTTGGAGGGTAGGACGTCCTTCTTGAGGCTTTTGACACCTCATCACCATTGGTCAACGGTGCTTTTGTTCATTCGTTGACTTCTTCATACGGAGACCGTTACATGTCTGTCAATCGTCAGCTTACCGCTTGTCAGCAACTTGATGTATGTATCTCCTTCATTCTGCTTCCCTTAGGAGGGTTACTCCTTTTCTTTTTGTCTATGTTTCCATTTTGACGTGGAAGGTAGTGTAGTATTAACCGATGGCGGCTTTGTGTTGGGAATGACTACCTTCCGCGTTCTTTTGCAGCTTGGACGTTTTCCTTGATCTTTCTCAATGGAAGAATGTCGTGTGATGAAACCGCGAAGCTTGACGATGAAACCGCGAAGCTTGACCACGATCACTCCAAACGTGAGAAATGCACATGAACTTGCTGCATGTGTAAAATTCCAACAGTTACAATCCTCTAAACTGGCCTTGGAAGGCAATCAGATATACGAGGTGAAACTATTATGGAACCTGTGGACTTGTTTCTATGCTTGTCAATCTGGCTAGATTGACCTCTGGGTGTGCCTGACGCAGATCGGTGCCAGCCGTTTTCAGAAAATCATGGAGTAAGACCATTTTGGTCTTGTATTCGTCTTGGGAGAACTGCGTTCTGAAAACTTTGAAGATTGACTGTGCACACGATGCTGCTCGGACAACTTTTTCTGGAACTGCTAAAAATAGCCTTGCCGAGGGTAATTTTTACGAAATATTCTGAGACATGGGTTTTGTTGAGAATAATTCTCTAAACAACCCCAGATCGTCAGAAATTCGGAAAAACGAGTTTTTCTTTGACATGCAAGAGCCCTTTGGTGGCAGAGGCAGCGAGGCACCAGAAAGAGATTTTTCTCGGAAAAATCCAACACATGGGTTTTGTTCGTGCTTCAGAGCTGAACAAACCCAGTTTGTCCGTTTTTCAATATTATGGCTTTTTTCGGAAACCCTAAAAAATAGGGGCAGCAAGGCTACTTTTTCTGGAAAAATCCAACATGTGGGTTTTGTTCGTGCTTCAGAGCTGAACAAACCCAGTTTGTCCGTTTTTCAATATTATGACTTTTTCCGGAAACCCTAAAAAATAGGGGCAGCAAGGCTACTTTTTCTGGAAAAAATCCAACATGTGGGTTTTGTTGAAAAAGCTATGCTGATCATACCCAGTTGGCCAGATCTGTGATTATTTGTCGTTTCCTGTGACATGCAAAGAAATATAGACAGAAATAGAGGAAGTAGACAGAAGATGGATTGGAAGTTATAAACTGCCACTTTGCAAGAATTATGCCTTTTGATGCAAACTCTAATAAATAATCCCTCTGTGCAACAGATCTTCAAAAATATGAAGAACGGTGAAAACCCCTCTATTAGATCTTCAAAAAATGTTGGAGAAGAAAAATATCTGCTCTTGAGCTCCTCAACCTGCAAAGAAATAATGAATAATGGATGCCTAGATGCTTTGATATGTCAATTTGGAGTTGCAAGCATCAATTGGGCATCCAACTCATGATTGAGCCTGATTTGGAGTTCAAAAAGGTGATTTCCACTGATTGTGGAGTTTTTGGCCTCTTTTTGCCTCCAAAATTTGTTAACTCAAGTCAACATTTGCTTTGACTTTCTTAGGCTTCCTTTTTGGATTTTTGATCATTTTTGCAGGCTAAAGTGCCTTTGTTTGATCTTCGATCCTGGCTACTCAGTTGATCTTCGGCAATTGCTGACGGATCCGTTGTTGAGATGGGATCAGCTTGATGAGATATGCCTGGGAGAGATTATCTCAGAAAACTGAGTTTGGACCTCCAGAATGAGGGGCGCCTTTCTTCAAGAGGGGCGCTTTTGGCTGTGCCTTAGTCAATTTTCATTGACTGTTCTTCGTTTTGGCCTTTTCAGACCCTCTGTGCTCTGATCTGACGTTCCCGTTGATGATGATGAGGATGACTCTCTTGACGACGCATCGGGTAGCCAACTCAATCTTCTTGTCATGACTGACTTCTCAGTTGATGACAACAAGTTTTGGTCCAAACTTAAGGGCGCCCTTGGCCAGCAGGGGCGCTTAGCTTTTGTTGACGATTTTGCATGTGTGAACTGCCTCTTTTTTCTCTCCTATCAGATGACGTCAGAAGTTCTGCTGATGGTTTCACTGGCGAGACTGGTCATAGCTGAGAAGATCATCCTGGGAGGCAGTAAAAAGACTGAGTGAATCTGGATGCCTTCAAGAGGGCGCCTTTCTTCAAGAGGGGCGCTTTTACCCATGCCTTAGCCATTTTTTGGCTTATCTTTCCAGTTCTTCAATTTTGGCTTTTTCTGCTTGACCTCAGCGTGTGATCGTTTTGCGTGTCCTGTGAACCTGCTGTCAGATTGATCGCGTAGCTGGGAGGAAGCTGGAAAGATATCATGTATAGAGTTGCTGCTTATGGATTCATCTGGTGTCTGCAATTGAGGGGCGCCCCTGGCCAGCAGGGGCGCTTTTACCTTGAAGCTCTCTGATTTGGCACTTCTGTCATCAATGGATCCTCCATACTTCGCTGACGGTTGGTCAATGATCCCTGAATCAGATAATCTTGCTGATTGTTTCGTTGTCGAGCTAGTATGAAAGTGAAGAGGATGACTGTTTTGACACTGCCAGATGATTTGATTTGCCCTCTGAGGTTCAAGGGCGCCTTTCTTCAAGAGGGGCGCTTTTAACCACTGTAGACTATGTTTTGCCTTGGTAGACAAAACGTGCACCTTCCAGACTTAGCCAAATTTTGGCCTTTTCCGTTTTGAGAATCTCCTTCGTTGAACGTCATCATTTTCATCCTTTTCCGCCATGGTTTCTTCGTTGAAGCTTTTGAGGTTTAGCTTTCAGCACCTGGTACTGGCCAATCTGCCATTAATGGCTGCGGAGCTCTTAACTTTGTTCCTGAAAAATAGAAATAGACCCACCAGAGTAAAACATATTTTTTGATAATTCTGACTTGATCAGTGTGATCGTGAAGGCAATTAAGCCTATCAGAATTATTTTCAATCATTTCCGGGAAGGTCCTATTTTTTAGGGTTTCCATAAAAATAGGGGTGCAAAACCCTAATTTTCGGTGTTTCAAAATTTTAACCATAGGTTCCTTGACAGAAACCCACAAGGATTTTATATTTGGTTTAACCTAAAACATACTTTAGATGGCATTTTTACGTTGTTTAGCTCAATTTAAGCAGAATGCCAAAAATTTCATTTTGGGTATAACAAACTCAAACTCAAATGTTGTATGGCTAGCCTCAATAAACTTATTAGTGTCTTACCCACTAGACATAGTATCAAATTTTCTCTCAACTTTATCTAGCTTTGAATGAGTGCATCTAGGGTAGAGGAAGGAATGGTAATGTGTGAGGCTTGGAAAAAAGGAGGGGCTTAGGTAGACACCATGAAACAAGACGTGGAATGGGGATGAGTTTGAGGGATATAAGAGAGGTGGAATGAGAAATGGAATGAAATATGGGCATAGAGGCAAAGATGTAGTTAGGTGTACACATAGTGAAAGGAGGAATAGAATGAGAAATGTGATCGAAGTAGTCATGGTGGAAGGAAGACTAATAGAAGTAGGAATTGTAGTAGTGAAAGGATTGGTAGGAACAATTAATGTGTTGCAAGCTATGGGAGTGGTAGCGGACTGAACAAGGGAGTATGGGAAAAACTGAATATGAGATGTGGGTATGGCTGGAAGAGTAAAATTGGAGGTATGCCATACTGAGGAACAAAATTTGGGTGAAATTGAGATGCACCATGAGATGAGACCAAGGTGGAAGAAGCTATAGTCGTGGAAGGAAGGTGGATGGTATATGCACTAATCAAATAAGTAATAACTAGGTGGCAAGCTTAGCACCAATGCTTTGAAATATTTGCAATCCAAATGGCTTGTTGATGAATAGATTATGAATTGCCTCTGCAAGTTATGTGTATTCTCAACAAAAGCGAAATTGGCAAGTTCATGTGCAAACTATTGTGTCCCATATTTGAAAAAGTCAGACCCAACAATAACTTAGCTGACCTAAAAATTTAAAAAGCTTGGGAATTGGCAAAATCTTTGAGAAAAAATCAGCAATAATTTGACGAATTTTTCAAACAATTAAATGCACATAAATTTGTAAAAATATTCTTCAAAAACATGCATATTACTTAATTTAATCTTAGTAAACTGTTTTTACAAAAATGGCATGGAGAACATAATATAAAGGAAATATTATAGTAATAAAATAACTAACATTGAATGGAACAAAATTACAAATAATATACTATTAACAACCAATACTAATGATTATATAATATAAAATATGTTGACTATTGTGGAGCCTTTTGTTTGTTGGTCATTTTCTAATTGTAAAATTATAAATAATGAATCTTCAAAACTATTCCGATGCCCTTGCAAATTTATAATGGCATTTATTAAAGAAAGTTGTACCATCTTAAATTCCTTATATTCAATACGAGTTCTCTGGTTGTTTTGATATATCTTCTGAACAAATTAATTTTATTTTTGTAATCTGATCCTAAGTGCTAAGATCTGTAGCTCTGTGAGTTCATACATGATTCAACAGTTCATGATCTGAAGGGATGGAAGCTTAATTTTAGTACTAATCTTTTTCCTAAGCTTAGAATAATCGGTGTTATGTAATTAGCATTTTGATGTTAAAATTAATTCAATAAATGCATTGGAAGGTAACCAATTTAGCAAGAGTTGTATTTTTCTTGTTCTTATGAGGAACAAATATAAATGTTTCTTGCAAATCAACCATGTGTTTGGAAGTTGATAAAAGTGCATAAATATTTGATATATGCATTTTAATTGTGTTAAGAGGCTTTAAACTGTAGGTAATGCGCAAACATCAAAGATATTTTCCAGTTGAGGATGCATCTAATGGGAAGCTTTTACCAGCATTCATTGCTGTAAGGAATTGCTACTTTAACATATTTTGTTTTTCAAATACCTTCATGAATATCAAAATAATTAACTTATTGTCCCACTAAGTTAATGTGCAAGTTAGAATTTGGGAGATGTTGGAATTGTTAATTTGCTTTGCAGGTAGCAAATGGGCAAGTTGATAAAGCAGCAGTGCAGAAAGGAAATGAAGCTGTCCTCAGGTAGTTTGTTTAAAATATATTTTTTCAATATTTTGTAGTTTGTATTGCAAAAGTCTGATTAAATCTTTTTGTTTTATATTTGAATATACATAGTTTCCTTCTGAAGTTTAAGTGATAGCAGAACTAATCATTTTCTGTTAGCACAAGCAGTTGCTTATAAATTGACTTACATTGCCTAAATATGGCCATGACACCTTCAAGTTTAGTTAGTTATATGTTTATGGAAGTTACCAGATGCATTAGCTTTCTAGGAGATCATCATTTATATTTGTTCATGCTGTGTAAGTGTACATATTTATACGTAACAGTTGTTGACTAATGTGCACCCAGGAAAACACTTCAAAATTACTTTATAAGAACATTAAGGAAATATAAGCTTTCTTTTTAAGAGTTAGTTTTGGGTCAATATGAGGTTTCCTCACAAAGTTTCACTTTGTTTGCCTACATTAACCATTCTTTGCAACACTTTTATTGCTTCATATGTGATAACAGTCCTCAGCAATGAAATGACAGCTATGCATCAGAGAAATTTAATTTTTTAGCAATGCCATGCTTAGAGAAGCATCACAAGAACCAAATTTTCCCTGCAAGACAGGAAAATGCATGCTGTCCAAAAATGGATAAGTAACTGGCCACTCAAATAAATAGGGCTGATACACAGATTTAGTGGAGCATATGTAGGCCCCAAAACTCTAGACAATGAATCTAGGAGAACTGAAAACCCTTGGGATCAATCAAGATATTAATGATGCCCAAAGGTTAGCTCATGACTTTTTTCTCCACCAAACAAGAGAGATTCAAATATTTTCAAGGAGGGCTCTTGGTTCTTTCAAAATATGGGTTGATCATGAACCAGTGGTCCCTTGCATTCAACCCTACTAAATATCTTACCTTTATTGTCCCAGAGTACTCACACAACTTACAAGAAATATTCCACCCGAAGTAACTCAAACTCAAACCATGTTTTTGTGTTGAATTTCCGCAAACCTAAGGTGTAGACTCAGATGAGTACTGGCCAGTTGCCAGTACCAAGTGAGTCTACCACACAACTTGCCTTACATGGGTAGACTATGGGATGTGGGAAAAATATAAAAAATATGATTTTTTTTTAACAGAAAATCTGACCATGCCATTTCCTCATGCAATAGTTGCAAATTTGTTTGAGTGAATTTGAACAAGTTTGAAGCAGATTTGAGAAGTGAATTTTTATAGTTTTGGGATTCCAATTCCTTGGGATCCTAGTTGCTATGCAAGGCATTGCTATTGCTGCACAAGAGATGCTTGTAGTTGTGCAAGGGTTTCCAGTGGTTGTGTAAGAGACTACTTTGCTACGCAAGGGTTTCTTTGTCATGTTAATTGTCAGTAACATTGGATCAATCACTTGGTTGCCCGATAGTGGAGGTTTAGTTATTAGATCTTCATTCTCACAAGATTCTAATTGGGTCGTAGCATGCATTGTCTCATTCTCCCCTAATACAATATCATTTTGAAGTTCGGGAATACTTTGTAATAAATCCACTACTTTAATTGGTACAATAGCTAGAAGTACTTGTCGTGCAATATTTTTCTTGGATTGTAATTGATTTGTTACCATACTTGCACTTGCATTTGAGTGGCGCAGTTCGTTATCCACAAAATTCTCCACTTTAGCCCTTTCTTCACAAAGCCTTTCTTTTTCTATATGTGGGTCGACATACACAACCTTCTTTGCTTGGGCACGAGTGATGGCCAATACTTCATTATGCCTTACATCAATCATGTTTACACTAGCCTTTTGCTTCAGACATCCAATGTCTTCTTGGTTTCTAGGTCCACACGATTTGCACAATAATTGCACTTTGTCTTTCTTGTTTTGGAAATCTCTCGCAAAGTGTCCCCATTCACTACATTGTCAACATTGTATGATAAGGTGTCCTTTGCGGTCATATTGTATTTGGCTTCATCCTCTTTGATTTTGATAACCACTCGAAGATGCATTTTGTGGCTTTGATGGAGTGGAATCCTCTCCCTACATAAAGTGTACTTATGTACTCCTAGTCTTCAAATTGTATGGTACTCCTTTATTGGAAATCTCTCGCAAAGTGTCCCCATTCACTACATTGTCAACATTGTATGATAAGGTGTCCTTTGCTGTCATATTGTATTTGGCTTCGTCCTCTTTGATTTTGATAACCACTCGAAGATGCATTTTGTGGCTTTGATGGAGTGGAATCCTCTCCCTACATAAAGTGTACTTATGTACTCCTAGTCTTCAAATTGTATGGTACTCCTTTATTGAATGATCCATAACTTAGCAAATTTCACAAAACATCTTTTTAGAACAATTACCTTTTGTGCGCTCCTCAATTTTGCACTCAGTACACCATAGTTCATTAGCTTCTTTGTTGGTTTCTTTCTCCACCTTCAGTTCTTTCATCATTCAGTGCATGTCCCTTCGAAGTTCTTGTACTATTCCTTATTCATCGTCACTATTATCATCCAAACTTCCATCTTCCTCTATTTTTCTTTTACTATGCGAGGATATTTTATCTTCACTTTCTATGTCCTTTGCTTGATTGTAGGCTTTTGAATAGGAAGAGGGTGGTATGACCTTCATCTTTTCTTTCTTAACAATGTAAGTAGACCTTCAATGAACCATCTTTTCTTGAGATCATTAGCTAGTTTTGTTTCTAATTTTACAAACAATTCTTTAAGTCTACGATTCTAAGCTCGTACATTTTCATGCTTACCTTGTTTTGTATTGTAAATTTCAGCGATTATTTTACTATCATCATGAAGCAATTTAAACTCTTCTTCGAAGGCCTTCTTTAGTCTCTTCTATGTGCTTCGAGGGGTTTGGTCAATTTCTATATACTAGTCAATCGCTACACGTCACAAAGTGGTTGGGAGAGATCGTAGTCAAATTGCTTTATCATCTTGCCCATTTTCTGTCCAGATTGTTTCACAAGTCTTGCAATGCTTCACAGGGTCCTTTGACCTATTCCTAGTGAACTTTGCAAGTTTTTGCTAATCTCCATTTAGACTTGTTGGGGGAGTCACCATCTTGCCTCCCTATTGCACCCTCTTTAACGATGACCTTACTGGAGATTTTTTATCAGTACGTTGTGGTGCCTTCCTTGCACTCACAGACATGTCAAAATCCTTCACTCATCCCTCTTCAACATTCATCACCCTCAATTTGCCTTTGAGGTACTTTCGATGCCCCTTCGTCTTGACATTATCAACTCCGATCTTCCAATGTTTCACTCTTTTGTTAGTATCAAGTCCTCAACTTGGCATGTGGTTTCCATTAGATCATCGAAAGGTTGTCCCATGTCTTCCCCTTTTGCCAATTTTAATGGTACGCATGGTTCTCCGATGGCAAGGTTGGTAGTTTCTTCCTTGCCTTCGCTTTTGCTCGACGGATCTTTGGCGAGGTTGATGATTTCTCTTTCACTTTCCCCTTCATTCGATGTTGATGGTACAAGCAACTCTCAGGCTTGGTTGGTGAGGTTGTTGCATGGTTCGTTGGGAAGTGGTAAGTGTTGGGATATTTCTATCCACTCTCCCCTCATGCATTCCTTTGTCGTGAAATTCTCTTTCTCTCTTGACTATGACTTTTTCTTACACTTTGACTTTTGCTCTTGGGTGGACTCGGGCTTTCCTTCAGAAACCCTTCTCCTTCTTCAACTTCACCCTTTAGTCGTCGTCGTTGTTCTCTTTATTCTTTTATTCTTAAGGATCTTCTAATTTTTTGGTCTATTGATTCGTGAATGCTTTGTATTAATTTCCCATTTTATTCAAAATGAAGGGCATTAGCTCTTTGGGCTACATCAATGGTCGGTATCATGTTCTTCTTCCCTTCTGTTCTTCGTACCACTGTAGTATTTGTTGACTACGTTGTTCCTAGTCTCTCTTAGCCTGAAGATCTTGTAGGTTGATGAAATGGTGTGCAATAAGTCTTGGCAGTCTGTCGAGAAGACGAGCAACCTCCTTGTTGATGGTTAGGTTGTCTTAGATGGCGGCCTAAGGGACCTCTGTCCTGAGAGTTACCCTCCCTATGTGTTCTTTTAACGAGATATACCACAAGTTTACAAAGTCTTGTGTAATATCATATTCTCTTTCTTTGTTTTCTTGCACAAGTTCTTCGACAGGCTGTCCCATTATATGACCATGTTTCCCAATTTGTGTTTTATTCTACCAGGTTCTTTAGAGGCAATGGCGCGAAGTGTTTACTGCTCTATTTGATAAAATAAGTACATGAATAAATAGTAGAGATGATAACACATACTAGATATATGCATAAAATATACCTGTATTTGCACATGAAATTATTACAAAAGAAGACCAGAAATGGTTAGCCAAGGATCAAATTCAATCAAACTAGATCATACTACTCTTCTTGATAATACACAATGTATTTGAAGGATCTGACGATTGCCAAGAAGAACAAAACCGTCAACCAACCGATGCTTATAACTACCCAAGCTGACAACCAATCAATACAGTTGGATATATTACAAAAATAACACAAAAAGTTAACCAAGATTGCATAATAATCTATTTATAAATAAGGAGCAAAAGCATCGTTATATAGGATTACAAATATCTTATCCATAGAAGATAAGGACGAAAAATATCTTAGCCACAAAGGATAAGGATGGCAACTCATAGGATAAGATTGACAACTCATAAAGTAAAAAAGTAAATCGTTGTTGATTTAAGGTAGCTTCGATCAGATATAAATGATGATTGCATTTATGCCTCATCATTTATATGTGATTGAAATTACTTATCAAATTTATAACTTTTGAAAGTAAGAGATTCGAATTTTTGAGCATGAATAAAATTCGAATTATAAATGATTATCGAACTTCATATTCTATAAACGCTGTTTGATAAATACATGCGTATGTTTTATGTTAGCCACTGATTATTATCGGTTGACTAAAGGAAACCCGTGCACTCAAGGGGCACGTCCTCTCATAGGGTGCGTCTCTCCTTGAAGGCGTGTCTCCTCCTACAGGTATAAAGCATGATTACAATGTTCTATTGTAGACATTGAAATCAATAGATGTTCTGCAATCAGAAGATTTGAAACAAAGACTTTAGAAATCTGATTTAGAATTAATACAAGTAAATTGAGATCTAGGATCTACTTATTCTCCCTTAGAATATAATCAGTTTAGGTTTGATTAAATTTAACAATCATATCCACAAAGGATAAGGATGACAACTCATAGGAAAAATATCTAAAGTCAACATGACTTTATTAAAGAAGATTCCTAAAGTCTATCCTAAAAGCTAATTGACCATTACAAGATAAAACATTACTTTAATACCCTCCCTTAATGGTCATTCTACTAACTTAAACTAAGTCTACCCATAATTTGATGGTCTTCTGGCCATGAATGCATAATATTTGGACTCTTTTTGCTTGGTATAATCTACCACTTGAGCACTCTACTGAGACTCTTCCTGGTTGGACTTCTCATCAGCCAACTGCTTTCTGCAATACGTTAGCATATGACCAATCTTCCCACAATAATGGCATGTGAAAGGCTCTTTGGAGCTCTCCTTCGAATTGCCTTGCCCTTTTTGTTGAGTGGACTTGCCTTTGCCAATGTCCTTGACAGTAAATGCTTGTTCAACACTAGGAGAGTCATTGCTGCTCCGAAATTGCTTCTTCCACCTATCATGTTGCAAGAGCTTGTTGCAAAACTCATCAAATTTCAAGTCAACATTGGTGGATGTAATGTTGAGAGTTTCGATGAAGTGCTCATAGGATCATTGCAAGCTTTTCAGCATGATCACCACCATATCCTCCTCTTCCATCTTGTGACCAATACCCTCCAATTGATCATGAATGCCTTTTATTTTTATCAAGTGCTCCTGCAAAGACACTTTTTTCATCTATCATAATGGAAAACAACATATTCTTTAGGAAGAAAGCTATGCCCTTGTTTGAGGATGATCTTTCAAATGCTTCTAGATCTCCGCAACAGACTTACCAAATGGTATTTATGGTATTATCTCATTGGTGACTGATAATTTGAGAAGCATAACTGCCTCTTGATTACCTCCATCATACTTGTCTTGATCCTTCACTGTAGCTGTGGGACGAACTTCTATACCTAGAACAAGTGTATCCAGACACTAGTACTCAAAGATGGTAAGCATCCTCTGCCTCCACGTGTTGTAGTTTTTCCCATTGAACCTATGGGTACTTTCCAACACGATGTTGGACAAAGATGCCATCCCTCCCATTTTCCAAAAAACCAAAATACGAGGTAAAGTAGTCTGTGATCAGCTGGTGCAAAACCAAGACAATCAGTTGGCACAACTCCCACAATTTTTTAAAAAATCGTCAAAATAGAGGCTCAAAAACCCACGATTTTATTAAAAAAAAATGACAAAAATTGTGGAAAAGAATTATAGAAAAAATCTGTGAAAAATTCTGAAAAAAAATTCTGCAAAAATTCGAAAAAAAATCTGCAAAAATACAATTTTTTCTAAAAAAATCGTCAATAAACAGGTCTTAAAACCCTATGATTTTTAACTTTTAAAAACCCACGATTTTGTAAAAAATTTGCCAAAATTATAGAAAATAGACCCACAATTTAAAAAAAAAAAAAATCATCAAAAACCTTTGTACGAATCTATACAGCTTCCTTTGACACGTTCTTCTGTGTCTCCTGTGTGCAATTCGTCACTGCCACAGTCTATAGAATTCACGGGCTCACCAATCCCGAGAATTTACAAAACCCGAGCTTTGATACCATATCACAAAAACAACACACAAAAAGTTAACCAAGATTGTATCATAATCTGTTTAGAAATAAGGAGCGAAAACATCCTTATATAGGATTACAAATATTTTATCCATAGAGGATAAGGATGATAGATATTTAATCCACAAAGTATACGAGTGACAACTCATAGGATAAGATTGACAAATTATAAAGCAAAAAGGTAAATCTTATCCACAAAGGATAAGGATGACAACTCATAGGAAAAATATCTAAAGTCAACATGATTTTATTAAAGAAGGTTCCTAAAGTCTATCCTAAAAGCTAATTGACCATTACAAGATAAAACATTACTTTAATAGGATAACCAATATTATCAAAGCATAATAATAGGCATTGTACATTGACTACAACACCCTTTGGTTGCACAAGTCATGAGCCTTCTTGGTATAAGAGACAAATGTTTTTCCTTAGAAACTCATGAGTTTGAAAGTTAATGTGGTCTTGAAGGCCTTCATTTGGGTTTGGTGGTAGGGGTCTCATTCCTTGACCCTTCCTTGTATTGTGACAAGCAACATGTCAGGGGTACTGCATGTTACCGCTATTGCAGTTTTGCCCTCAAACCCTTGCTTTGAATTGAAAAAAAAAGTATTTTGGGTCCATGCTTTCCACAAATGAAACTTGTAAAAATGCTAATATGGATTTGTAATTTATAATCATATGAAACTATGATTTGTGTTGAACTTGTTTTCTGATCTATAAACAAAGGAAAAAACTGCAAATAAATTCTTTCAATTCAGTTTTATGATGTTTTTAAAGATTATTTTACAAATTTATGTGTCTTTTAATGTTTCAAAATTTTGTTGAGTCACTGATTTGAGTCAAATTTGGGTCTGATTAGTCTGAGTTTTTGAACTATGGGAATCCTTAATTATGCAAAAAAATTGCTAATATTAATCTGGATAAACCCCTTCTAGATAGAAATTTCCCTGCTATGGAGGGAATAAAATAGGAACAACACCTTGATTATGAAAATGTTCAATTCAAATTCAGTGTCTAAAATCAGCAAGAACATTTGGCAAGGGTTTGTCTGCCAAACAAACAACCTTCTGAGCATGTGGTCATTGATTCTACCATTCAGACTAATCAGCATATCAAAACTTTTGGAGAACAACAACAGACTAAAACTAAAGAATTAAATCAGGAGCAGAACATAGAAAAGCAAATCTTAATATTAATTTTATTGATTGATATATTATGAATGTAAACATGGGAAAGACAATGAAGCATGCAGATGCATATCTATTCTATTTGAGAATGTTTACCATCCATGGGTAACAGAAGATAACACATGACATTAAGGATGCACCCACAATGGTTGATTCCTTACTGAGGCAAGCCTAGGGATGACTCCTTGAGATGTGACCCAAGGGTTTGATTTGTTAAGAATGGAACCAAGATTGAAGACCCCTGCTGTTAGTAACTACACTACCATTTTAATCCTTTGGGGTAAGAGGCTCTGAGCAATTAAGGATAGAAATTCTGTGCTTTGAGACGTGGGACAACAGGATGAAGTCATATGATTAGCAAAGAAACTAGTGAGAGTAATGGTGGAAGTTTTGCCTTGGATGAGAGTCTCCTAGGAGCTTTTGCTCACCACATAACTATTGCTACAGTTATAGGTTGGACTAAATGCAGCAGTTTCCTCAATCATCCCATGCACTTAGATCATTGAGTAGGCTTGTGTTGCATGCTAATTGTTTGGTGCCTATACTTATCTTCATATATTTAAGAGGTGGAAATGTATACTGTAACAAATACTTTATAGCCCACTTTGAAAGGTTGTGATAGATATCCAAACTATGTTTCCACATATTGAAAGAAAATATCGAGGCTATTCTAGAATCCAGTGTCTTTTTTACCATTATTGACTTTTCAAAGTTTAAACTTTAAAGTATGAATTTGCCTTTTAGGAATTGAAGGAAGATTGGTTGTATAAGACTAATTGATGCTTTCAACATATTAATTTTAATTGTGAGAGCAATTGTAATCAAGCATTTTGCATTTTAATGTGATTCTGCTTGCAGAGCACGGTATGAAGATGCAAAGTTCTTTTATCGGTTGGATACAACAAAACATTTAGTGGATTTCCGTGAGCAACTAAAGGGTATACTTTTTCAGGTACAGGCTTATTGAAATTAGGGGATCCCTATTGAACAAATTTTTTTTGATATTGTTTGTAGTTTCATGATGAGATGATCTATAGGATATTTACTTCAAAAGAGGTATAAATTGAAGCAGGAGAAGCTGGGATCAATGTTAGATAAGTCCAAACGTATTGAGAAAATGATAGCAAGACTTGGTGCTGTGATGGGTTTGGAGGAAAATAAATTTTCAGTGGCTCAGAGTGCTGCAGAAGTAACCATGTCAGATCTGGCCAGTACCATGGTTATGGAGTTTACATCCCTTGCTGGTATAATGGGTCGTCATTATGCTCTTAGGGAGGGTTATTCTCAAGAGGTATGGACATAAATATGTAGGTACCATCTTATAAATTGTAAACTACATTATTTCTTTTTTGAATAATTCACAAGTGTTTTAGAACCTTTTAGATAATTAAAGGTTTTTAGATGATTATAGATGGTACACAAAAAAAACTACTTGAGGAAAATAATAATTGATGATAAAATTTGAAAGATTTATTTGGATACTTTCAGGAATAGTTTAAATAGGCTCCTTTTTACTCAGTGGCACACATAAATGGTGGTTCTCTCTATTATTAAAGAGGCAAAGGAACTCAAAGAGTTTGAAATTCCTTTCCAACTCTAAATACTCGAATACATTGTCTTGACATCTATGCTTAAAATAAGGGGTTTCCTAGTTTTTTAAATCATATAGATTTGAAAAACAATTGTGCAAAGCTTTGTCAATTAATGTTACTGTCGTCTAGAAAATTGTAAGTGAACATAATTTCAGAAACTGCTCATACATGTGTGTTGATCTTCTTCAGCAATGATCCTTACATGAATAAGTTCGGATAGATGTCCATCTCTTGAGTAAAGTTCTATCTTACAATAGGATCTTACAATGTACTAAGAATAATATTGAGTTTCTTTAGTATCTGTTCCATTGCTTGATGAATTGTTGGAGGTTTGGGAGACATCAAAAGGTTTCCTATGGGAATCAGTCATCATACCTTTTCACTGGTGTTCATCTAGGTTGTCTGATACAAAGGCAAGCTGAAGTCCTTTCTAGTAATGTGGATGGATATTTATGGGCATATGATATTCAATCCTATGAATAGAAAGGAATGAAACTTGGCTTTAATACTAGTGATCCACACGATGGAGCTGAACATGGTGGTATGGAGGGATAGCCTAATAATCTTGCTGGTAAACTATTGACTTATGTGTTGTACCCAAAACAATTTTTTTGCTTCATTAAGGCATGTTGATTAAAATGGTCTAAATCTTGTAAAATAGTCGTCAAAAGTCAGTTTTAGGTCAAACCAAGCATGGGTTTTTTGTGGGTTTACTATCTAGAAGATATTGGCAAAATTTGAAAATTTTGCAAATTAAGGTTTCCAGACTCCTATTTTTGGGAAAAACGCTAAAAAATAGGATATTTCCAAAATTGGCTGAAAATAATTTTGATTTCACGTCATGGTCACATTGGTGAAGTCAGAATCAAGAAAAAGTCAATTTAGCTTTGGTGGGTTGTTTTCACTTTTTCAGGAGAAAAGTTAGGACCTTCGAGGTCGTCAATGGTAGTTGGCCAATACTAGGTGTCAAAATCTAAGCCTCAAACTCATCACAGAAGATTCTATGGCGAAAGATGCTCAAAAAGATGCTTCACGACAGAGGGGATTTTCAAAAGATGAAAAATGTAAAAAATATTCTGAGTCTAGAAATGCTTTGCCTTGCTACAAGGGAGATGCCTTCGCAGTCAACACCCAAGTCAACTTTGCAGTGTCCATACATGTAAAATGGTGAATGTAGTCACGTACTTGCGTCAGTAGCAACAATGGATCAATGCAGTCAACTTAGCCTAGCCACACAGTGATCGTGAAGCACGAAGAGGCAAAAATCGTTAGAAAATCATCAAGTTTGGAGTCGGTTGCGCCCCTGCAGGCTAGAGACGCCCTTGAAATTGAAGACCTAAATGTTGTTGTTAATGCTTGCAAAGTCAGTAATCTTTCTCGGATTTTTTCTAGCTTTCCAACAATTCATCAAGCATATCCATCAGATTTGTCAAACTTCGGCAAACAATGTTAGAGGCAGAAGATGTGGAAGGCAACAAACATCAAGGACGACAGTCAAATTACAGAAATTGTGGCCCTATAGCCCAGGGGCGCTTAAGAATAAAGCCTATCAGATGTCAGTTTTTTAGTTTGCTATCTCCAGGTGATTTCTTTAGATTCAGCCCGGCTTCGCAACACATACGTTCACCAGTCCACGAGACATATTGAACGACAATAGGAGTTGATCAAGCAAGCACGTAAAACGGAGGATAAAATGAAAGTCAAAATGTAAAATATACCTCTGGAAGCTAGGGGCACCTAGCCTTTTGGTCAACTAGATGAGGCTTTCAGTAGCTATCTTCTTCTAGAGGTTTGCTTAGAATCCTTTTAGCTATGCAATGAATCCAATAGTCAGCTCTCAGGACTTGTCAAATGCTCGTAAATAAACATTAAGTGTAAAACATCGAAGGCGATGGCAAGTTGAAAAACATGAAACTTTGACTAAGTGTCAAAGAAAATGCACCCTCCTTGGGAAAGGCGCCCAACTTTTTGGGGCCTTAGATGCGGTCTTCTGACTTTGTAGCTCCTATGATCATCTCTTCAGAGTTCAATCTCCGTGACGAGATCATCGATAAAAACATCAAAGCAATCCAACTCTCGGCAATGAGGAACAAACTGGAGCGTTTCGTTGAAAGTTACAAGTTGCAAAATGTATCTCAGAAGGTCAATTGCACCCTTGCAGGCCAGGGGTGCCCTTGAATTTGAGTACTTCAAATCAACTTTCAGGCATTGCAAAACCAATCATTCTTTTTGGAATTGAATTGGTTCTCCGTTCCATATCTCGACTTGTTTGCGAGAGTTGTTAGTCACTGGTAGCTGCAGATTGAAGCACAAAGGGTCAAATTGACGAGATGAAAAAGCATTCAAAAAATGACAAAGTTTGGTAAAAAAAGCACCCTTTTAGCAAGAGGCGCCCATATTTCAAGGCATCAGATTCAGTTTTTAGCATTCATAGCTCCCAACAACATCTCATTAGATTTGATCTAGCTCCGTGATGAATCTATCGGCTAAGCTTCAGGATCAACCGAGCATTCGGAATTCAGGGTCAAACAGAGGCAGTTTGTCACGAAAGAAGTTGAAAATCTTTAAAAAAAATTCTAATTCTCAAGCTTGGGCACCCAAAAGTCAAAGTTTGATTGGTTAGCTCTCAGTTGTGATTTTTGCATGCATCTTCTTGCATATGGTGTCCTAAATTAAGAGGAAGACTTCATTTCGGGACACATGCATGAAGATTAACTCAATTAGGGTTGGCGCACCTACCTAACTAGCACTACCACTTCCAAAATACTTATTTATTCAAGCATAGGCATCACAACTTCATTATTTCTTGCAGGTTGAAGCTAAAATCAACTATTTTCTCTCCAACGCTTTTTGAAGGATCAAACGAAGGCCATTTTCAGTGTTCTTCGAGGTTCTTCATTCAGGTGGCACAGAGGAATGTTTTTGCATGCTTCATTTTTTCCAATAGATTCTTGGTAGAATTCATCAGATTGGGTAGAAGGAGGCAATTTTCTTGAAGATTGACAAAGGCAAAATATAATTTCTATCTTCTCCCTTTCACATTTCTTCTATCATTCTCTTAGTTTTTCTCTCACATAGTAAACAATAGTTTTTCACAATTCTGGTCATTTGGCTTTGTTTAGTATAGTGTTGGGAACAAAACCCACGTGACAAAATTTTTCGACAAAACTGCCTCGCTACCCCCTATTTTTTAGGGTTTCCGAAAAAAGTCTAACATTTCAAAAAACAGAGAATTTGGGTTTGATCAGCTTGCATGCGCTAGTAAAACGCATATGTCAGAATTTTTTGGGAAAAATTGCCCCTTGTGCCCCTACAGCCCCTTCAACTTCTGGTATTGAAAAACTCTTGCATGCCTAAGGAAAAGTCAGTTTTTCAAATTTTTGACGTTGTGGGTTTGCTTAGAAATATTTTCTCTACAAAACCCACATCTCGAAACTTTTCGTAAAAATTTCCCCTCAACAAGCTATTTTTAGCCTCATCAAAAGCTATTTTTTAGCCTTTTTGAAAAAGTTGTCAAAACATATTCGTGTTTACAGTCAATAGTCTAGTTTTCCAATATGTAGTTCACTCAGACTGGATTCAAGACCAAATCGGTCTTGATTCACAATTTCATCATAATAGCTGATACAGACTTGCATCAAGTGGATCCAGAGGTTAACTTGAATGCTTAAAAAATAGACCAAATCACACTTCAGAACCTTGAACAATTTGTATTGCTTGAAGCAGCCTCATTTCCCATCTCGGCATAGTGTAGAGAGTTCTTAATTGCTTGTGTAAGGCATTACAACCCTACTGCATGAGAAATTCAATTAGTGGATGGGCAAATGATATGCAGTTTCAAGCCCAAAGGCATCAAGAAGTGCTTCAGTATTCCTCCAAATACAAGTAATTTGGTCATATATATGGAGATGTGTGAAAACACGTTCAATTTTGAAAAGGAAAAATGTCAGAGAAGGATGGCTCAAACAGAAAAGAACTAATTTGCCAAAGAATATGGGTTGCAGAGAGTTCAAAGATGAATACATGGTAATGATCACCCTACTCAACAATGTGACCGGTCAAGCAGATGCCAACAAGTTTCAGCCTTGGATGTATTACATCATGGCTCAACTTGTCAATAATAAGGAACATTATGATTGGGCTTCTTTGATCAACGATGTTCTCCACAAACAAATGACAAATTTCACATGTTCATACCTCGTGTATCTGATTGCCTTACAAGGCCAGTTTAGAGGGTTGAATATTGTGGGAATTCTAAGTGTAAGGAAAGTTCATCAGAATTGCTCATAGCTTGAATTCACACAAGCAAAGTGACACTTCAAGCAGGTGCATGAAGATTCCTAATGTACATAGTGAGGAATCTTGATCGTGAGTTACATTTGCGTATTTCAGTAGAAGCCAAATCAGCAATGGTAGATTGGGCAGATTGGTTCACCCAGTTCTCTACTTTTACCTACATCTGCGTGTATGGATACTTTGGTCACCCTGTAATGTCCCCTTCTCAAACCTGATCGTGCATGGGACCGTTGGCCTTTTTTCTGGAAACCCGAAGGCTAGTCGGAAGGTTAAATTAGGGTTTCCTAATTTTGAGGGGGTCTTGGCTCAGAGATGGTGGATTCAATGGCGGATTCCTTCTGGGTTTTCAGAGGGCTTCGCAGCAGTATGTTCATCTCGGCATTCAGAGCACTTTTTGGAATTTACTATTTTTAGTAAATTCTATTTTTGGCAGCTTCCCAGTTGAGTTCAGCTCGGTTGACTTCCTGCTTCAGTTTGGTCAGATGTTTGGCTCAGTATTGGCTTCAAGGCACCTCCGGAGGGATAAGCTAAGTCATTTAATTAAAAAGTCACGTTTAAATATTATATTTTAACGTTGACCATGAGCCTAGATTAATGACTTAAAGATGTTTTAAAAAGGGGGTCTTTGAGGGTGGCGCCCTCATTAAAAGAATATTTTAATTATTGCAAAGTCAAAGCAAGGTTATAAAGGGCGAACTTATCAAGCATGATATTTAATTAAAATATCAAATCAAAGCCATAAAGGAGAAGTACGCCATCTTGAGGAGATGAGAGGTTTTTGACCTAAAAGCTGATTTTAGGGTTTTGTGGAGTCAAACGAAAATTATAAAGAGGAGTCTTGTGCATCATTTTGGGGATCTTTTGACGACTATACTGTTATGTTGCCAGATTGGCTCTGGAATCGCTTCGAGGAATGAAGGCCTCCTAGCTCGGCATCGCTTCGTGTTTGCAAGATAACACCAAGTGGTGATTCTTAGTCTAGTTGTGAGTTTGCATATTGTGCATTGTAAACGTCATTGTAATCCTTTAGTTTCTCATTCTGCATTTTAGAGGTATTTTTAAAGTTGCATTTTAGTGACAGCAGATTTCATGTTTTGCTCATATCTCAAAAAAGACAAAAAATATCATTCTGGGTATTGCATCATTAGTTGAGTTTGTAATAGGCGCCCATATCTTCCAGTTCTTAGATTTTTAAAAGGAGTATTGAATTTTTAAGAAGAAGTCGAACTTCTTGCTGGGCCGTACCATTTAGTCAAGCATTGGATTTCGTGCTTTAATTAATATTGGCATTTTAGGTCTGTCTCTGGCATCCATTCTAGGCGCCTCAGCATTAGCTTTGTTTTGCATCCAAGAGTAGGTTAATTGGGTAAGGATTGAGTGTTTTATGAATCAATTAGTGAATCTGTATGCTGCTGGTTAGAAAGTGAAAAGTGCAGATCTGTCAAACTGTCTACAGAAATCTGCATTATCTGATTTGATTTTGGCACTGTGAATTACTTAAGTTTGCAGCAGATTCATTGTTGAAAGTTCCAGTTGAAAAGCATCTGATATCTTGACATTGCAGGCAATAATTATATTTGTAAACTGGCAGTAGTACTGACCAGGGTTCATAATATTGCATGTCATTATTTGTAATACTCATTCTTACTTTCAGTATTAGTTTGGAATAGTATAACTCCGCCCTATGGTAGCTACTTCCCATTCTGGGTGAGCAAGCACATTCTGGGTGTTGAGTAGTTTCAGTATTCAGCATTTCATTTCAAGCTTTGCTTTCTGTAATCACTCCGTCATATGGTCGCCCCTCACTCCGCATCGGATTGGGTAGCACATACTTGACGTCGAGTTCCTTTCTGTTTTTAGAGTAGAAGACCCTCTGACCAATGCTCGCCATCATCGGCGCCATTCTGGTTAGAGTTGCTTTCTTGCACGTTTTGGTTTATACATCTAACCTTAACGGGTGCAATGTTGTAATTGGAAATCTGTTAATTTGAAAAACAAAAAAATTTGGCTCGGAATATTTCACACCCAGCCATGTTACTCCATTATCCATCGAATAAGGTGCTCTTCATGGAGTTTCTACGAAAGTTGAATGAAGTTCACTCCTACATGTGCAACAAACGCAAGACAACTGCCACTTTTCCATTTCAGATGGGGATTTACAGGTGTAGGTCAATAGCTGACGCCAAGGCTATGAGCCATGAGATGACGATACCTTAAGTATCTCATCGAAAGACACTCATATGACCCTTGGGGTCACTTTTTAGCATGCCTTGGCGGTCGTTCTTCAGACAAACCTTCTATGGAAAGACTATTGGTCCAATTGTGAGGATGAGTCCGAGGTGCGAAGGCACAACTACAACAGGTTCACCCTTACACAGATTGCCGATTTCATGTTAGAGGATGTGGAACGGTTATCAGATGGTGATGGGGATGTCACACTTCCTCAATTCTTCAAAGATCAAGATGACATGCAACCACTTCCAGTCGTTGATTGGTATGCTAGAGAAAGCACATCTGTTAAGGAAAGATCAAGCAGAGTTGTGAGGAATAACATACTTTACTTGGATAGCAAGAGAATGAGCAAGACAACCATTCCAAACACAGAGCTGCCATCAGTATTACTTCACTACCTTCCACGTCAAGATCAAAACCTAGACAAAAGACATGGAGTAACCCTCCTAAAGGAAACAAGATGTCAATACATACAAGGGGAAAAACACCAGTTGCTGAAATCAAGCAACATGGCAAATACTGAATAATGCATATCAAGGCGCACAAACTGCAAAATTATAGACAATGAGGAAAACTTTTGAAAATGTAAAGATTACTACTAGTGAATCTGTGAATGAATTTCTAACAAAGGTAGAAGGTCTAGTGAGTCAAATTAAAGTTTTAGGGGAAGATGTAGATGACAAGCATGCCATTAAGAAAATTTTAAGGAGTTTGATTTCTAAATTTGATGGTGTGGTTTCTACAATTGAGATTTTGTTGGCGTAAAAACTAACACCTCTGGAGTGTAAGTTTGTACGGACAACTATGCACACTGCGTAATGAGTGGTCTTGAAATTAGGAGGGGAAGCTCTTTTGTTGTGCTGGAATGCATGGAATAGAAAAGTAAACTAAATCCTATCTTTTTGTTCTCAGCTGGTAGAGGCACAAGGTTAAGAAAACCTAGAGTGTTGCAGCTAAGGATTTTCTGGTTTCGCAGATCATCTAACTACAACTAAGCTAACTTCTTTAAATCTATCCAGTTTCCTCAAGAAGTAGAGCATGAGGAAATCGAGCAGGAATGTATTACACGATAAACTTTAGGTGCAGGCTCACAACATGAAGGCAAGGGAGGCACAACTATTTGCTTATCCAGGAAGAAGCTTATTAAAACAAACGAATATATGGTAAACCGGGTACAATTTCACAACACGAAGGCAAGGTAGGCACAACTATCTGCTTGGTTGAATGAGTTTACTATCACACACATCAAACGATAAGCTTTGAGTACAGATTCACAACATGAAGGCAATGTGGGCACAACTATTTGCTCTTCTGACTAGGCTCATGATAAACAAAACATAAGGTAAGCATTTGGGACAGTATATTGTATAGACGAAACACGCATGCAATAACGATCAAACAAACAACCCCATTTAACTAAGATTGAATAAACACCATGATAATAACATGAAGGCAAGGTAGGCACAACCATTTATTATAAAAGCAATCACTCTTGAATAGATACAATAATAGCAATACTACAGGCAAGGTAGGCGCAGCATGTATGCTATCAAGCAAAATTTCTAATTTACAAGGGTGAACCAATCTTGAGAATAGGCATGTTATCGACAACGCAACAATTCTCTATCACCAGGAAAAATTAATTACAAATGAGCTAAAAGCTCTTATTTATAGACATCAAAGGTGTAGGCAACCCTAAAATCACCTTGAGTCAACTATAGTCCTGTAGTGCATGCAAGATCTTATTCTCTAAACCTAATTGAATGAAACTACACCGTTAACTAGAAAGATACCATCAGTTAACTGAAACAAGACTCAACAAAATGGACATGTGCAACATGCACGTCCTTATTGAAATGAAACTAACTAATAACTCGAACTATACAAAGATGATTCCAAGAAAGACATGGCGTGCAGAAAAGGAATAACGAGTTAACTCGGAAAGAGACATCGAGTTTAACTCTTTGTGTCTAATGTCTATCTTGGAAAAGGTGGGACGCCCTAAACTGAACTTCATTGGTTGTGATCTCAAGCAAGTAACCCCTCCACGAGGTTAGTGACAACATCACCATCTAGAAATCGTCGCATGTCTCATTTGTCAATTCACTACTTTGTCAGCAACTCAAGCAATTTTGGAAATCTTTACACACTTCACTGACTGGCACTTTATTCACTGGTAACTCTGGCGGCTCTGTAACTGAAGTGATGGCCGTTGTTTCTTCTACTGCTTTATACTTCACGTTTTTGACACTTTTCTCTTTGAGAGAGTGTTGCATGATGAAGCCGCAAAGTGTGATTGCGAACACTTTGGTTGTGAGAAATACAAATGAACTTGTTGCATATGCAGAAACCCAACGGTATCAACCCTCTAAATTGGCCTTGGAAGACAATTAGCTATACGAGGCATGAAACCGTGTGACCTTGAGTGACTACGCTTGTCAACCTTTCCGATGCACTTGATACAAATCGATGTCAGCTTTTCTGATGAAATCATGAATTAAGACTGACTTGGTCTTGAATTTGTTTTGCGTGAACTGCATCCTGTAAAACTCGCCTGTTGATTGTGAACATGGCTATATTTTGACATGTCCAGAAAACCAAAAATCTCTCCTAATGAGGCTAAAAATAGCTTGTCGGAGGGCAATCTTCACAGAAAATTCTGAGACGTGGGTTTTATGTAGAATCAAATTCTAAGATGACCCGAAATGTCAGAATTGTGAAAAAATGTGATTTAGGCCCGCATGCAAAAGGTTTTGAGTTGAGATTCGAGGCGCTGTGAGGACATTTTTTTCTGAGAAAATCTAAGATATGGGTTTTGTCCAGAAGATAATTTTAAGACAACCCACAACGTTAGATTCAATAAATATCGACTTCTACTCCACCATGCAAAGGAATTTCACTTCAAAAAATCAGAGCTTCTAGAACTGATGCTGTGGAACAAATTTTCCCAAAAAATTCTAGCACATGGGTTTTACTGAGAAAGCAATTCTGAATTAACCCAGATGATTTGTTTCGCCAAAAACGCCAATTCTTCAAACATGCGAGAGAATTTAAGACGAGAAGATGGAAGAATTTTAGAGAAGAAGAAAGATGTTTTTTAGTTTTTATTTATTTATTATCTTCTTTTGTCAAAATCGCCACTTTGCCTTGAATTCTGCTGATGAATCTGGACTTGTACCTGCAAAAGAATATTTTTGATGCCTTCACAACTGACTGCTGAAGAAATTCGCCCAACTTTGGAAAGAATTCACCTCTGCTCAAACTGGATGAATGAAACGGAATGCCATGCTTGCATAACTAGGGAAGAAGCGTACCACAAAAGCAAGACTGCAAGCTCAAACCCTAACTGTGAAGGAAGAATTTGATTGGCCCTTCACCAGCTGAACTGCCACAGTCTCTGAGTCTCAGATAAAAATAATATTTAACTTAAAACATGCAAACTAAAAAGAGGCACGAATATTTATTTTTTTGAAGAAATTCGTCACTTTTTAATGCTCTGCATGCAAAAATGTTATTTTAATCATTTTGCTAAAAATAGCATCTAAATGTGCCCAACAAACTTGACTGATTTTAGAAAGCCGAAATTTGACCTTCTAGGAGTCTATTTGCAAGAGTTATGAGATTTTTGAGTATCTCCTACTTTATAGCTGATTGCAAAGTTACAACCATAGTAACGAGACTCAGACTCGGCTCGAACTCGACTAGGGCGACTCGACTTGGGACTCGGGGACTCGGGAGTCGAACTCGGCAAAATGAAAAAAAGTTGAAAAAAACCTAGAAATTTAGAGATTTTTAAGGATTTAAAACTTGTTTCAAGCACCCTTTATTGAATACAACACAAATAAAAGCAAATTTGATCAAATACACAAGTATAAAGTACACAAATTGTAGTTGCGCTGCTTAAGGAAATAGCATACTTAGATATATAGATTATAAAACTAGTCAAATGTATACAAAAGTCATGGAATATGAAATCCATAACATCAAATGTTCCATACAAATATGAAATATCAAAACAGTAGCTATGACTCTATGACTCTATGGCATAGTGGAGCCAACATCCTTCCTACGAAGGCATCTAACGCTCTTGGATGATGTTGCAGCTACAGCCATAGTCTCTGCCTCTGTCTGAGTCTCCATGCCACTCTCACCAACAGCAGCTATGTCTCCTTGTGCTCTAGCCTCCTCCTCAGCCATGGCTACAACCTCAGCCTCTCTCTCTGCCTGGTCCACTCAATCAAGGTCCTCGTCACTAAAGACTGCATTTTTAGCCTCAGTGGTCCACTCAGACTGTGGATCAACCTCATCTAGATTGATCGGGGTGTTGTCGTGGTCAAAAAGCTTTCTGTATTTGAGCCAAAGGTTGTAATGAACATAGACCAAGTCATTCATCCTCTCCACTGTCAATGTATTGCGCTTCTTGGAGTGTATGTGCTCAAACATACTCCAATTGCTCTCACAACCAGATGAACTGCATGGCTGGCTCAATAGACGAATGGCAATATTCTGCAGGTTCCGTGCATCAGAACCAAACAACCTCCACCAACTATCTGAGATGAGAAACAGAAACAAAATCAATCTCATTTCAAGTTTCAATTTCAACATTTAATAATAAAATACAATATAAAAAGATGACAATTTTCCTTTAAATATATTTTTACCTGGTAGTAATGTTGTCCTACTGTCTATGGTCATTTGACGTGCAAAGAAGTCTCCTCGTGCCTTACTGAAGGCATCTATCTCCTACACTATCTGTGTAGTAACAGCGGGCAACATCCGCTCTATCGTCGAGTAGAGCCCACTAAGAATTTCTCTATCTCTACGGATATCACGGCGGAATTGGAAGGCCGGATTTAGGAAACATGCGGTTGCATGGATGGGCCTATGAAGTTGGTTTTGCCATCTCCTATCAATGATCTCCCAAATGGGACGATACTTATCCTAAACTCCACCATAGACTGATCTAATGGCCTCTTTGGCCCTATCCATGCCCTCATATATGTATCCCAGTGCGGGCTTCTCCCCATCTGCAACTCGTAGGAGAACTAGCAAGGGCTCAATAAACTGCAAAGTGCAAACATGTTTCACAAATAAGTGTGAATGAAAATAAACAAATAAAAGATATGATTAAAAATTAAAACATAATAAAGAATTAAATTTTACCTTCACAATCTCCTCCACTGGTTTCCAAAACCCTTGCTCATCAAAAATGGAATTGGCCACACCAATCCCTGCAGTGTTTGTAGAAAACGATGAGGAAGACCACTCCTCACCAACAAACATGCACCTTAAGGCTGCCTTTGACCGAATCAAGGATTGCAATGTGATAAAATTAGTTGCAAACCTAGTGATGCCAGGACGAGACAACTCCCTCAACCCCGTGTATTGCCTCATAAGGTTAAGCACCCATGTGTGATTGTATATAAATTTGCAAATGTTTCTACCTGCATCCACACATGTTTTGATCCATGGGAGCTTGCCAAGATGCTCCATCATGAGGTCAATGCAATTGGCGGCACATGGAGTCCAGAATATAGTAGGGTGCCTCTCCATCAATAATCTACCAGCAGCAACATAGTTTGCTGCATTATCTGTCACCACTTGCACTACATTCTCTTCCCCCACATCAGCTATCACCTCCTCTATAGCCTCATATAGATATGTGGCATTTTTGAATTGGGCAGAAGCATCAATGGACTTAATGAAAACGGTGTCACCTGAAAGAATAAGCAAAACCAGTTATTCAATAAATTAAAAAACGTAAATCAGCCATATTAAATTATTAATCACTAAATCAAATTCAAATTTCAATGCATTGAGGGAAGTACAATTACCTCCGGAGGACACTAGAAAATTAAGCAGTGTCCTATTTCTCCTATCGGTCCAACCATCAGTCATGATGGTGCAACGAATCCTCCTCCACTGCTCATGCTGCTCCTCTAATTGTGCTTTCACATCTGCCACTTTTTGAGTTAAAAGTGGGCCCTTTAATTCATCTTCAGAAGGGGCTTTGAACCTCGGCCCACATATGGTTATGGCATCAACCATGTTTTGCCAAAAAGGTGACCTAAAACATGTCATAAATAAATTAATAAGTTACTTACATAAGTATTGTAAAATGAAAAGTTTTAAGATTTTAACTGCACTAAATTTGAATTCGATAATGAGATACATCTAGATTCTAAAATAATAAATTTTAAAACAATTAAACAAAAAAGAATTACCTGGCTACATGGAAGGGAATGGTGCAGTAGTACCAAAAGTCTGCAATTGTCTTTTTTGCTGCATCATGTACATCCTTGTTCCAACCCATGCTCTCAAGCGACGGTTGGGAACCAGGAGTAGTGCGTGGTACAAAATATGAGTCCACCCTAGATTTACGAACTCTAGGGCCAATAATACTGCCACTACCACTAGCACTAGCAGTACTAGCGCCACCAGCAGTAGGAGTATGCACAGGGATAGCTGGTGCAGAAGCAGTACCACTAGCACAAGCACTAGCACTAGGACGGTATGGAGGCATGGAAGAAGCATCTCCAACAGCACCAAGTCCATGTCCAACTCCCAAACTCACCAATTCATGCTTCTGTTTTTTTTTCATCTCTTTTTGCAATTCAAAAGTTTCTAATTGCACCTGCACTTCACGGACAGCCTCAAGAGGTGCTATAGGGCATCCCGTTGCATCATGGATGGGTATGCGTGCAATATGATATTTTAATCGATTTATGCTTCCATGATATATTGTTTTGCAGTATTTACATTTTGCTTCCCCTTTTTTCATTCTGGGAAAGATTTCAGCATGTTTCCAAGCAGGGTCTTTTCTGCCCGGGGTTTGAGACATTGTGAAAATAATAATATGTTTTGATTTGCAAATGAATGTGGCTGCAATAACAAGTAGGTTTTATAAAATTATTTATATTGCAAGTAGGGTTTGTAAAAAAAAAATGCAAACTAAAAAAAACAATGATTTTTCAAATTACAATGAATTATTTGTTAAAAAAACACAAAAAAAACCAATAAAAATCAAACTTACCTCTTATATTTGGCTTGGAATGCAATGCAAACTCCTCCCAATCACTGGTAATGAGCTCTCAATGCACCTCCTTACTGTTATGAAGCTTCCCAAATGGTATGTGGCCCTGTATTTGTCTTCAACAGCTTGCTGGTTGCCCTCTCTTCTCCTCCTATTTTTCCTCGCAACTCTCTCTTCTCCTCCTATTTTGCCAAATGAATGAAATGAGGTTGCTTTTAGGGTTGGGGAGATGATATAACACAAAAAAAAAACAAACTTAAACATCAACTTTTATGTTTTTTATTCACTTTTGCTTCTGTTGTCGCCGGCCGCGTCCATGGCTCGGGACTCTCTGGGAAGCGGCGAGTCTGGCGTGTTCGGCGAGTCCGGCGAGTCCGGCCAAGACTCAGTAGGACTCGGCCGCGTCCGCATCCGGGCTCCCAGGACCTGGTCAGGTGTGCTCGGCTCGGGACTCGCCGAGTTTGGGCGCTTCCGGGTGAGTCTCGTAACTATGGTTACAACTGACCATGTTTAGCTCTGATTTCTGGCTGACTGAATGAGCTTGCGATCATGTTGAGATATCCACTACGAAGCTTGCATGACGAGGATGAAATGTCTGCTGGGAGCTACAACTGCTAAAACCAACATCTGACACCTTAGAAAATTAGGCGTCTTTGATTAAATTTATGCATTGATTCTAGACTTAGCCATTTTTCTATTTTTCCTTTTGATGCTTCAAATTGTCGCTGACGGTGAAGGATGAACTCTGTTGACTAAATAATAGATTCATTGCATGACTGGAAGTACTCTGCATCCAATGACTGTATGTAAGGTATCTGGAAATTGTATCAGGAACCCCAAAAGGATGGGTGCCCCTGGTCTGTGATAGCACAAATACCCTTTTGACAAAAGTGTCTTTCATTCGAAAACCATTGTTTGACCCTTGATACCGGGAGCTGGAATGCTCCGATTTGCACACCAACTGCCTCTCTGCACAGTTGAGTCAACTTACAACAGATGTCTCTGGCGACGACGAAGCCAAAAAACTGCTTCTAAGGGCTCAAAGAGAAGGGTGCCTTTTTTAAGGAAAACTCTAGTTTATACTTAAGTCATTTTTTGAACTGTCTTCAACCACCTCCACTTTGCAACATGGTCATCTTGACCTCGCACGTATGAGCATTCGACAAATCCCCGAGGCTGACAGTTGGACTCGTTGGATAGCTAGAGTAATTGCACACAAGTCTTGTGAAGACTGTAATTGCAAATAACCCCATCTGGCAGGCCTAAAGGCTGGGCAACCCTAGCCTACAGATATGCAGTGGTGTGTAGCTACGTTTCACCATCCTCTGTTTTACTTGCTCGGTAGAACCTCTGTCACGGTGTCTCAAAATATTGGATCATCTCGCGAACTGCTGCATTGCAAAGCTGGACTAAGCTGGGAAAGATCTCAGGAAGACCTCCACTGTAATTTCATTCATTTGGGGAGTCATATTCAAGGGCGCCCCTATGCTACAGGGGCGCTCAAACCATGAACTAGCAATATTTGCTCACATGTATGCTGTCTGCAGTTTCAACTTCTGACATCGACAATCGGTGCTGTGCACTAGGTACGCCTCTGCTTGATAGCTCGTTGAAAAGCCAAACTAATTCTGCAAAGACTGAATCCACCAGCACACACATGCATCCAGATTTGGGCCTTCAAAAAGAAGGGTGCCCCTAGGCTACAGGGGCGCAGATATGCATTTCTAGACTGTCTCCATGTGAAATACTGTCATGTCCCCGAAATTGGAACCCCAAGATATAAAACATCGAAACAAACAAAATACATATTAAAATATTAGCCATTTCAAGTTATTATAATTATAATTATTAAATATAACATTATAAATACTAAAATATAAATACTAAGTATTTATAATCATTATAATATAGGAACACATAATTATTTAATATAAATATAACCATATGAATATGTAAATATTAACAATATAAATTCTTATTACAATATAATGCCATAAGCATTACAAATATATATACAAAGCTAATATATAAACAAATATATATTTTAAAGGAAACAATATAAAATAATAGTAATAATAAAAATGTCCCAAACATGGAATATTTAAATAAACTATATAAAAACAAATGAAGGAATCGAAAAGGAGAGTATTGATTCCTATTAAAGCATAATAATTACCTTAAACAGAAGTGATCATTATAAACCATCAGCCACGTATTGTGAAGGGACCGATCAGTATGGATATAAGGATTCCTTTCTCCAAAGGGGTGTGATTAGCATCAAAGGACATAACCCTTGCAGATCGGGTGCATATAAAAAGAATTAACAATAAGGAGAATAAAGGAGAGGGGGAAGTGGGAGTTGCGGTCTGCACAAAAAATAAAGGCTGATGTGGAAGACACTTCAATAAAGTCGTTCATATTATTTTAAATAGTCACCGCATGTTATTTGCAAGAAGTGATATTTGGGGAGAGTAAGGAAAAGACATATCTGATATTCTCTGAGTTCTGATTACAAACAGAGAGCAGCAGCACAAGGTAAGTATTATCATAGTTAATAACTATTTATATATTTCGAAAATAAGGATTGAATTATTGATAATTAATCTTTTATAAATATATTTAAATATAATATGATTTACGAATATATTTGATATATTATGTTGGATAAATATATATTAAGATTAAATGACCAAGATGATAATTGATGAATGTGTTTAAATATATATATCTAGAGATCCATAAATATATCGTAATTGATTGACAAATAAATATAAATAATTAGTAATGATTATAGTTTGTATATATATATGTATATAGATATATGTCTTATATGTGGTTGCGCAATAATAATGCTGATAGCAATTATTGAGATTTGTAAGTAATACAGACTCTAGTCCTTCACCAAGATGATAAACGGTATTTCCACCTATGGGGTGTTGAAAGATGTTTTACTTACGAAATATATTATTAAAGAACCATTCATAGTGAATGATAAAAAGGAAATGAATAATCCTCTGACAATGAAATATTTATATCATCTTGGACCTTATTAGATATTATCTCCAAAACTTATTGATCTTTACGTGTCAAATGTCTCTTTGAGAAACACTTCGAATGAAAGATTCAGGTTTAAGTTTTTCCACTAGAAAGGGGACATTACAAATACACCCTTTGTAGTCTCTGCTTTCGCCTTCGTTTGCCGGAGTTCTGTAACTCTGATGACCTTGCTCCATGGCTAGTCGGAAAGCTGACTGAAAACTGAACACAATGAATGTATTCTCCATCCAAAGCACTTAAATCTTGACCTTCAAATGGAAGGGCGCCCCTGGGCTACAGGGGCACAAATTTGCTCTAAATTCACTGATTTTCACCATTTTATGCTCTACAAACACTATATCCGCTACTGAGTTTGACCATGTCGAAGTGCTGTGACTGCCAAGGTGTGTGTATGACTATACTTCATCATTTTCACATGTACAACCACTGTAAAGTTGATTTGCATGTTGATTGCGCAAGTGTCTACTATGTTACATTGTGAAAAGTTCCCAGACTTAGAATATTTTTAGCACTTTTTGCCAATCTGAAAATCCCCTCCGTCAAAAAACATATTTTCAACATCTTTCATCGTAGAGCATTCTGCTTTGAGTTTCAGGCTTAGATTTCGACACTTGGTATTGGCCAATTGCCATTAAGGACCTCAGAGGTCCTAACTTTTCTCCTGAAAATGTGAAAACTACCCACTAGGCTTAAACTGACTTTTAACTGAAATTGACTTCACTACTGTGATCATGATGTGAAATAAGCCAATCAAAATTAATTTCAGCCAATTCTGACAAGTTCCTATTTTTTAGGGTTTTGACCTAAAACCAGGGTTCGAAAACCCTAATTTTCAAAATTTTCAAATTTTGCCAGTATCTTCCTGGCATCATACTGACTAAATGCCCATACTTGATTTGCCCAAAAACTGAATTTTGACCCCACTTTTACAAGGTTTAGACCATTTTAAGCAAAATGCCTTAATGAAGCAAAAAATTTGGTTTGGGTACAACAAATTTCCAAAAATCTCACAACTATTCACATAGATGAACTAAGTGGAATATTGTTAACTGCTGAAGAAAGGATGAAAAGTAATGAAGAAGGTCTAGAACAAGCGTTTTCCTCTAAAGCAAACATAAGAAGAAAAAGAAACACATTTTTTAGGAATCAAAATAAAAATGAATACAAAGGTGAATCTGTTAGAGTAATAAGTTATATACTTAATTAATTATATCATACTGGTTAATCAATTAAGTCACTTATTCCTTTAGTTGCTTAATCTAAACTTAGACACATTAATAATTGATTAATTATTTAGTGTACACACTAGGGTTTCATTTAGGGTTTCCCTTTTAGGGTTTCTTGATCTCCTTCATAAGGATTGATCTCTTTGTAATAATTGATTCTCAATAATGCTTTTTTACTTTGAGGTTTACAAAACATCTTCTTTGGTTCTGCATGTCTTTTGCATGTGACAGGTGATTGCATGCAAATAATTTTGGTTTCTAACAAAATCTAGCAATTTTAGAGGAAGAGGTAATAGTTTCAGAGGAAGAAGTAGCGACTTCAGAGGAACAAGAAGAGGAAGAGGTAGAAACAATGGGGGAGACTATGATAAAAAGAATGTCCAATGCTTCCATTGCAATAAGTTTGGACACTATGCATTAGATTGTTGGATTAAACAAGGTGAAATAGGAAAAGGAAATGCTCATAGTATTGTTGAAAATAAACAAAATTTGTTTATTTCTTGCTTTAATGCAAATGCTAGTGAAAATAATGTATGGTATATTGATTTTGGATGTTCTTCACGTATGACATCTAACGAGCATTTATTGTCAATTTGGATGAAAAACATCAAAGTACAGTAGTACTAGGAGATAATCAATCTCATGGAAGCAAAGGTAAAGGTACAATTGTAGTTACAACAAAATATGGTGAAGTTAAACATATCATTGAAACACTATTGGTTCCAGCCCTCAAAAAGAATTTGTTGTCCGTTGGACAAATGTTAGAGCAAAATTATCAAGTTACTTTTGATGAGAAAGAGTGCATAATTAGAGATAAGTTAAAATGGAATGCAGTTGTTGCAAGAGCAAAGATGACAGGTGATAGGATGTTTCCTCTTCATTTCACTCATGGAAACCAAGCATTGAGGTGTACTGAAATGAATGAAAGTAAAATTTGGCACCAAAGATATGGTCATCTCAGTTTTAGTGGGTTAATCTTACTCAAGAGATTTAAAATGGTTGAAGGTCTACCTTTCATTGAAAAGACAAAAGAAGTGTGTGAAGAATGTGTTGTCGGCAAACAACACAGAGTTCGCTTTCCAATTGGTAAATCTAGTAGAGCTAAGCATCATCTTGAGATAATCCATACGGATTTGTGTGGTCCTATGGAAACACCTCCTTTGAATAAATCGAAGTATTTTCTTACTTTCATTGATGATTACTCAAGGAAAACTTGGGTATATTGTTTGGTTTCAAAATTAGAAGTGTTTGACAAATTTGTAGAATTCAAGAGTTTGGTTGAAAAACAAAGTGGTAAGTACATCAAAGTGATAAGGTCAGACAATGGAGGTGAGTACAAATCAAATCAGTTTCTAGATTTTTGCAAAAATCATGGAATCAAGAGAGAGTTCACTACTTCCTACACTCCACAACAAAATGGAGTTGCTGAAAGGAAGAAGAGGACAATTGTTGAAATGGCAAGGAGCATGATGAAAGAGACGAACTTAGATAAAAGTTATTGGGCGGAAGCAGTATGCACAACAATGTATCTTCTAAATAGAAGTCCTACAAAAGCAGTCAAAGGAATGACTCCTGAACAAGCATGGTTTGGGATAAAGCCAAGTGTTAATCACTTGAGAGTATTTGGTTGTGTTGCTTATGCACACATACCAAAAGAAAAAAAGTCTAAGTTAGATGATAGAGGCCTAAAACGTATTTTTATTTGGTATGGATCAGAAAATAAAGCATATAGATTGTATGACCCAATAGGAAAGAAGGTTGTTATATGTAGAGATGTGGTTTTCAACGAAGCAAAAAAATATAACAAGGATAATGAAACAAAGGTAAAAAAGAATGATTGATGAGGTTGAAGAAGGAGAAGAAGATGAAATTGAACTTGAGTCTTCTAGTACAGGAGAAAGAAAGTATCAAAAATATCAAAGAAGGACAAAAAAGAATCATCCATCAACTCTTATGTTGGATTCCAATTTTGAGAAAATGACAACAAGATCATAAGCAAAAGTGAAATATGCTCTAATGACTCAAATTATGTAAAGTAATGAACCACAAACATTTGAATAAGCTCAAGAAAAAGAAGAGTGGGTTGAAGCAATGCATAGTGAGATAGAAACAATTGAAAGGAATGACACATGGGATTTAGTTCAACTACCTCCTAGTAAGGAAATTGTTGGTACAAGATGGGTGTATAAAATTAAGTATAAATCTGATGGAAGCATTGATAAGCATAAGGCTAGATTGGTAGCCAAAGGATACACTCAACAAAAAGGTATTGATTACACTGAAACATTTGCACCTGTAGCACGAATGGATACTATCAGATTGGTTTGGCTTTGGTAGCTTAGCAGAGTTGGATAGTTTATCAAATGGATGTAAAGAGTGCTCTTTTGAACTGATTGATAAGGAAGTGTATGTTTCTCAACCTAGAGGTTTTGAAATACCCTCTAAAAAGCATTATGTTTACAGATTAAAGAAGGCCTTGTATGGTCTTAAGCAAGCACCAAGAGCATGGTATTCAAGGATAGACTCATACCTACAACAGAAAGGTTTCTTAAGAAGTCAATCAGATCCGAGTCTTTATATTAGGATCTCGGCTAAGGATATTTTTTTTAATTCTCTATGTTGATGATCTTATCTACACTTGGAACAATCCAACTTTATTTGCAGAGTTTAGAGCAGCTATGGTTGCTGAATTTGAGATGACAGATTTAGGACAAATGCACTATTTTCTTGGTATAGAAGTATGGCAAAACAATGATGAAATATTTATGTCTCAGAAAAAATATGCTTTAGACATCCTACAAAAATTTCAGATGAATAGTTGCAAACCAGTTGCAATACCCATTGAAGTTGGACTTAAGTTGTCTAACTTGGATGTGTCAGATTTAGTGGACCCCACTATATACAGACAATTGATTGGTAGTTTGATCTACTTAACTACTACTCGACCAGATATCACATATGCAGTGAGCTCGGTATCTAGGTTCATGTCAGAACCTAAGCAAACACATTGGAATGCAGCTAAGAGGATTCTTAGATATGTTCAAGGGACATTGAGTTATGGCCTCAAATTTCAATATTCAGAGGATAGCAAGTTGGTTGGCTATACAGATTCAAATTGGGTAGGTTCCATAGATGATCGTGTTGGCGTAAAAACTAGCACCTCTGGAGTGTAAGTTTGTATGGACAACTATGCACACTGCGTAATGAGTGCTCTTCAAATTAGTAGGGGAAGCTCCCTCGTTGTACTGGAATGCATGGAAAAGGAAAGTAAACTAAATCCTATCTTTTTGTTCTCAGCTGGTAGAGGCACAAGGTTAAGAAAACCTAGAACGTTGCAGCTAAGTATTTTTTGGTTTTGTAGATCATACAACTACAACTAAGCTAACTTCTTTAAGTCTATCTAGTTTCCTCAAGAAAATAGAGCGTGAGTAAATGGAGCAGGAATGTTTTTATATGATAAGCTAGGTACAAATTTGCAAGATGAAGGCAAAGAGGGCACAACTATCTGCTCGGCTGAATAAGCTTTATTATCACATACATCATACGATAAGCTTTAAGTACAAATTCTCAACATGAAGGCAAGGTGGACACAACTATTTGGTCAAATCGAATAGGCTTATTAAGAACATAACACAAAAGATAGCCAACTAGGACAGCAAATCGCATAAGCGAGACACACCTACAATTTACGATCGAACTAGCCACTATATCTAACTAAGGCAAGCATTCATCATAATAATTGCATAGAACCCGAGTGGCATAACAATTCATTATCAAAACGAATACTCATGAACAGATCCAACAAAGATAATATTACAGGCAAGGTAGGCGCAACATTTATGCTATCAAGCAAAAGTTAAATTAAAAATGAGCTAAACGCTCTTATTTATAGACTTCGAGGTGTAGGCAACCCTAAAATCACTTTGAGTCAACTATAGTCTTGCAAGACATGCAAGATCTTATTCGTATACCCTAATTGAATGAAACTATACAGTTAATTGGGAAACTATCATCAGTTAACTGAAACTTCTAATCTAAATGGACAAGGTGCAACATGCACGTCCTTATTGAAAGCAAGTCAACTGGAATGCTATCATCAGTCAACTGTAAGATCTAATCTAAGCCCCAAATGTACGTAGATGTTTCCAAGAAAGACATGCATGCAATGTGTAACAGCAAGTTAACTTGGAAAGAAGCCTCGAGTTAACTGCTTCTTATAACTCATCCTTGTAAACAACTGCATGGTCTAACTGAAAGTCTACTCCAAGTTTATCATCTCCTCCAGGAATTTATCGATAGTATCATGATTTGGCACTTTGACGTTGTCCACGATGATTAACTGTTTGTCTAACTCTTTGTCTCCATCTTGGATTTCCTTTTGACTATCTCTAACCTCAATGGTCACCTTTTTGAAACTGATAGTCAACATTGTAAACTCCTCCATTTTGGATGCCTCTGGCCCTCCACCTAGGTTATCACGAACTAACTCTTCGAACTTAGCCTGAATTGCCTCTAACTCGACGTATGTACCATCCTCATGTCGATAATGACATGGGATCTGAGTGATGTACTCGCTGATGAAACGAAGAGCTGCAACAACCTTTTCTTGAAACATGCTCATCTTAACAGAAATCTTGTCATATGTCTCCACCCTGCAAAGATACAACTCTTTCCAAGTGAAGACCTTCTTTTGATCTCCATTTGCTTCAATGGCGTCATAGATTCCTGCAAGCTGTGATATCAGAATCAGGTCCTTTGGCTTACGCTCGGCTATGAAAATCTCGAGTTCCTGAATTCTCTGGCGAAGACTATGTGCATCAACCCTCAACTGATATAGCTCTGTGAGGAAGTGTCGACCAGGAATGATAAAGTCCTCAATCCAGGTATCCAACAGCTTTCCTCGATTAACTAAGTGTTGAATCTTCTGTTGATCAGCGGCGGTCTCTCGAAGCTGTGGGAGTAAAGGTGCTTGCCCCTTGCTGCCATGAAGCAAACTCGAGATGTACATGCAGAGTTGCTTGATTTCAGCTTTGAGAACTTCCTTATCCTCACCATCCTTCATGACGCGTTCCTCCAGATTACTCGCGACGACCTTGAATAGATTCACGTTGGTGTGTCGAGTACTCTTACCCAGATTAGTTTTGACGAAGGTAAAATCACCAACATCAACTTCATCCAAGTACCTACCTTCTGGAGGTGTAGCAACCTCTATGATGATCTCTGCCTCAGGATTTTTCTCAATGTTGATCTACTTTCTGGCCCTCTTATTCAACCTGTTCTGATAGGGTTCACCAAACTCAGATAAATCAAGATCAACAGATTTGCGAAGAAACGTGATTTAGGCCCACATGCAAAGAAAATTTTGGAAAAAAGCACAGTGCTTTAGAAAAGAGGCAGCGGGGCAATTTTCACAAAATAATCTAAGACATGGGTATTGTTGTTGATGCTAACATACTTGAACCCAGATGATGCTTCTTTGAAAAATCTGCCGTTTTCTTTGACATGCGAAGAAAATCGAAGATGAGAATAGAGGAAAATAAGACAGAAGAATAGAAGTTTTATTTGTTTGTTTTCTCTCTTCTGTAAAAATTCGCCTATGCTCGAAGTAGAACTAATAACACTTGCATGCAAATGGAAAACGAAGTCTGAAATAATCTTTTCTCGAACAAACTGAATCCGTACCTACGAAGAACACTAAAATCTATGACCTGTAACACCTTCAGATTAATTTTATGCTCAAGAAAAGATGTTTCTTGTCAACTTTGATGAAGAATAATGGACGCCATTAGCAAAATATATAGAAGAATATCTTCTAAGGCGTGTGAAATGCATGCTAAGTATTGGAAATGGCGCTTGAAGTACAATTGGTGTTTCAAAACTCACGCATGGCCTATATTTGGCTTCAAACTTAGTTAACTGGATATACCATAAACCCTAATTAGGGCGCCACTTTGAAAAATTCAGTTAATTGATGCATGCAAACTAATTTTAGCCAGTTATGACCAAAAATAGGTTTACTAGAAGTCGACTTGAAAAGAGTTCAACTGAAGATCTAAACTTAGTAAACTGAAAACTCTTCTCATGCGCACTTCTATTTTTTGAGTTTAAAAGTCAACCTTTGACTTTTAGGCGTCCTTCCATACTTAGACATTTTTTTTGAAAATTTGAATCTAGAAACCTCAAATGAAGCTCACGTTCGATCATTGATTCTGATTGACTACCGCGTCAGATCAACTGGCTGACAGTTCCGTCAAAGAGCAGGATCAAATCTGACAAGAAGATTCCTTGAGGTGATAATCCAAAATTCCTATATCTGAGGCTTCAAAAAGATGGGTGCCCCTGGCCTCCAAGGGCGCTTTTGACCTCAGAGTTAGAATATTTTCAGGCATTTTCATTATTTTCATTGATAACTTGACCTTATTTCACTTGACGTTTCGCGGTATTTGACAAAACTTTAGAACGTGCCGACTGGCTCACTGCGGAGCAGGCTGAATTCTGAGCAAGGGCTCCTGGAGAGCACTTCGTATAAAAACATCATCTAACCTTCCTAAATCATGGGCGCCCCTAGCCTCCAAGGGCACTTTTCCCAACCAGTGTCAAGCCATTTCTGTAACTGGCCAAAAACTACTAAACTTTTGGCTGCAGACTGCCAAGACATCTTCTGATCCGGTTGAGACAGGCAATGGAAAACTAGAGCTAACACGAATGAGACGAGTATCTGAAATCATCAAACGGATTCCATTAAAGGCTTCAAAACCTTGGGCACCCCTAGAGGCCAGGGGCGCTTTTGTCCTTTCTGAACAGCTTCTAATCAAGTGTGAAACCTCAAATTTGACCACTGATGATGGCAACACAGCAACTCAGATTCACCTGCTAACAGATGCGTCGTGGAGCTGAACCAAAAATGGAAACAAACTTCCTGGGTGTCACTCGATCAGAAGATTCCATTTGAAGCCTCAAAAAGATGGGCGCCCCTGGCCTCCAGGGGCGCTTTTGATCTCAGTATTAGTCATTTTTGCATTTCCCTCATTCTGCATTGAATCTCCGGCTTCAGGTGATTTACTCTTCCGTTGGAGTGGTTGTTTGGCTCATTGCGAAGCTATCAGGAATCTGGAGAAGTCATCTTGGTAGAGACAAGTCACAAAAAGTTGAATAAAGCTTCCAGAATGATGAGTGCCCCCTAGCTCAAAGTGGCACTTTTTCATTCTAGACAACCAATTTTATAGTATCTTTACCTCGTTGAAAAACTCCTCCGAGACGAAGTAACTTTTTGGATGAAACTTGCCATAGAAACATCACCGAAGCGTTTTGAGCTTAGCTATGGATACCTGGTACCTAGCCATCTACCAATGATGAATTTAGAAAACCTAACTTCTCACTTGAAAAACGAAAACTACCCACCAAGGTTAAACTGAGTCTTAACTGAAATTGACTTCACCACTATGATCGTGAAGCAAAATAAACCAATCAAAACAAATTTCAGTTAATTCTGACAAGTTTAAATTTTTTAGGGTTTTGACCTAAAAATAGGGGGTCCAAAAACCCTAATTTTCATTTTTTTCAAATTTTGCCAGTATCTCCGTGGCATGACATTGACTCAAAGTCCATACTTGAATTGCTTGAAAACTATGTTTTGACATCATTTTAACAAGGTTTAGACCATTTTAAGCAAAATGCCTTAATGAAGCAAAAAATTTGGTTTGGGTACAACAGATCGAAAGTCTACTTCAGGTTATACTTTTAGTCTTGGTTTTGCAGTATTCTCTTGGAAGTCCAAGAAACAACCTGCTGTATCATTTTCTACAACAGAGGCAGAGTATAAAGCTGTAACATTTGCAGCATGCCAAGCAGTGTGCTTGAGACAACTATTGGAGGTTTGCACTAGATACAAAATGGACCTACTTTGTTGTATTGTGACAACAAGAGTGCTATACAAATGACAAAGAATCCAGTCTTTCATAGTAGGACCAAACATATTGAGATTCAACATCACTTCATTAGAGAGTTGGTTCAACAGGGATTGATCAAGATTGTGTACTGTAGTATAGAGGATCAAATAGCAGATATCTTCACGAAGCCTCTAGCTCGTGAAAGGTTCGAGACACTCAGAGATCTACTTCATGTTCTTCCCAATGGTCATTATGGGGGAGAGTGACAACAATTATCCGTCTACAGCATGTGCAACAGCCTTTTTTGACTTTTATGTAATGCCCATTGGGCTTATTAAGTTTGTAGCTATCCTTTCTTGACTTTCAGGTTTTGCATTTAGTTTTATGGTTGAGTTATTGGTCATTGTGGTTTTGTGCCATAACTCTCTTGTATTTTTGGATCTATATATAATAGATGCCCTGCCTCTCATCTCATTAAGGCAATTTGGGGCTTTTGCATATTTGTTTGTTTTGTGATCAGCAGATCACTGTTCTTGTTTATTTGCCTTCACTCGCCACCACGTAGTAATGTTTCAACGCATTCTCACTCATTGGGAGTTTCTAGGTCTACTATCAATCCTTCCAGCGAGATTAGTTGAGGTTCATCTTGGCTTGAGAATCTTCTAGGTAGGAAGAGGAGGCAGCCATCTTATCAGTTGGACTTTGTGGAATTTGATCATGTCTACCAAGAAACGCCAAATAAAAAGTGCAAGAAGCAAGTTCATGTTGAAAGGAACGTTGACAAATAAATTATCATTGAGACCGCCACACCACTAGAGGATAAAAACTTGGACGAAGTACAAGTTGACGACTTCATTTTGATAAAGGTCAACCTTGGTAAAAGAAAACACCAAGCAGATGTGGATTTCCTCGAAGTTGCGAAGGAAAGCATAAAGGAGAGAGCGATAAAGGATGGTGAAGATAAACCAACCCTCAAGGTTGAGAACCAACAACTTTGCCAGTATATTTCCAACCTTATGCATAACACTAAAAATGTCACTGCCTTGCTCCCACAGATGTTAGAGTTGCCTGCAAAACAAAATTAGCTAAATCAGTTGGTTGTGTATGGGAAGCGCCTGAAAGACTGGGAAGAGGAGTTCATCACAGGGGTCGCTTCATACTTTCAGAATTGTACTAGTTGAGGTACAATGCCCACAAACTTCGTCTACAGATTCAGGAGTTGGATCAAGACATAGTGCTTGACGAAGCACAGAATGAGATCATAATCTCTCACCTGAGGATGACATATGACTCGGTTACTATAGAAAGGAGTGATCCCACAATAGTGGTTTACACTTTCTGGGAGATCCTGATTTTTTCTGAAATCACATATTTTAAGATAATATAATGATTTAAACCTTGAAAAGTTCCATTTAAAGGATTCCTATTAAAGAGGGTTTGATCAAACCACCTTAGATCAAACCCCCTTGGATAGAACCCCGCTAGTTTTAAACCATACCTATAATGGAGTCTCCTTTACACCTATCAAAATGCTGATAAAAAACCACTTTTGATTTACCTTTTGGGGGATCAAATGAATTCGTTTAAAATTTATTTTTTGTAAGTATGTTAGCCAGTAACACCACTCTTTAAAAATGGTGTTTATATAATGTCCCCATATTAGAGACATAAAATGCACAGATTAAAATTTTGATTTTAAAGATTATTTGATAAAGAGCAATGAAAGATTGATGGAATAAGATAAATGATTTGCATTATTATCAACTAGTGCATAACTAACATAATCTGATATGACTTATTACTCTTGATCGGAATAGATTTTCGCCTTGTCTCCTCTTTCTTAGCATCATTGGATGGTAGAATGACTGTGCAAAGGGTGCGTGAACAATCTCAAAGGGGACTCCCTCAAAGTATTCCACCCGTCTTGGGACCATCCTCCAGAGGATCAAATTACCTGTCTTTCCCCTCCAGAAACTCCCTATCCTTGCTGAGTGCTAGCGAACATAATTGTTTTGACAAAGATTTATCCTTCTAGGTAAAGTCATAAAAGCTCAATGAGACACAATAATTGCTATAAGCAATATTATTGTGGCTAGACAAATAACATCCATTTATTTCTATATGTGAAATTCACTTACGCTGTAGTGATGAACTCAATAGATAGACACATATACCTATTGATTGCAGCGTGTCATTTAATCACTCTATGCATTCACTATCCCCCGATCGTTGAACTAACTTGACTTCTTCTAGACCTATTTCCCTAAGCCCGATCCATCTTCTTTCTTTGATGCGATGATGTATCTTCCTAAGATGCAATTGTTCTTGTTTCTTTGCACTCAAAAGATATTGATAGTGTAACTCAATAGATAAGAATCTATTATCCGTAATTATATTAAGCATCTTAACTATTTATAAGGCTCAATAATTGTTGCAAGCATCATTATTGCATAATCGTATATATATATATATATATATATATATATAAACTTCATATCATCATTCCTAATAATCTCCTTTGCATAAATATATATGTCATATAACTATGTATATGTTTATGTATTTATACATTAATAATTATATTTAATTTTTACTTTCCCAACTTTAGCCTTGCCAATAATATTTAATCCCATATATTTATATTCTTTTCCCAATCTGTTGTGTTACCAGATTTCGAAAGCATTTTCCTATTTCCTAAACCGTCAATCAGCTTGTATATGCCTCATTTTAATCTTTGTCTTATTTCTCAACCATCCATTCCCCCCCTTTTCTTTCCTTTATCTTTATATCCTCTTTATATCTTTTCATGGGAGGAGCCATCCTCTTGAATGGAGACAACCTTTCATAGGGGTATGGCCATTTGTCAACAAGTCACCTTTTATTAAACTTTAATTATCTTCCTTTTAATGAATCGTATCTGCCCTTAATAAATCCTCCTAACATGAAGCGCTGCCTTAGTATGGATAAAGTAAATTGCTGCCTCCATGTTGCTTTGCCTTTATTACATTTAAGACACTATGCTGCTGTTAGTTGATAGTCATCTTTTTAATAATCGTATCTTCCTTCAATTATGTATGTTTGTTTTTATATTAGTTTTATATATATATATATATATTATATATTATAATAATAAATATAATAATCAGATATAATAATCATTATTTTATAGCTTTGGATATAATTATTGTATGAATTTGAATAATCAAATAATTGTAAATAATGTCAATTTCTCTATTTGATGATTGGCATAATATTATTTATAATAATATTTAAATTGCAATTTAGGTTTATATATATATTTATTTGATTTGATTATTGATCTTTTGTATTTCAATATTTCGTATTTAATCATTAAGGTATATAAATTGTCAATATATAATGTTATTCTATTTCAATGTGTTACAATCTTTTATTATGTTATGTATTTCATGTTAATATATTGTAATGATTTTAATATTTAGTATTTATATTTTGGTAATTACAATTTTATATTTTATATTTAATATTTATAATTATAATATTATCCTTTGGTAATTATAATTAAATCATTAGTATTTTGTTTATCTTGTTTATGATGTTTTATATCCCAATGCTACAATTTCGGGGGAAATGACAGTTTACTATTAAAAACTAGTTTTCGAAGGAGATGGAAAAAGATCTGAAATATGATTTCAAAAATTTTGAAAAAATATATTTAGAATCTATAAACAAAATGTCACAAATCTCTAGTTTGCATCATCTTCAAATTTCTCATGGTTTAGCCGCTATAGGTGCCCAAAGGTGAAGATTTAGTTAAAAAATTTCACTTCAATGTCCATTTTGGCCGAAAATTGTAAACTAATATTGTGGGATCATCCAAGAGGATAAGGAAGCAGTTTTCGCTTGGAAAGAGCAACAAATCTTCAAGGTAAAAACACATGAAAAAATTTCTGTAGGGTTGATTGAGAGTAGAGAAAAGGTGACAAGTGCACTCATGTTTGTGAGAACTTTCGTGTCAGAAGTCCCTTGTCGGTATCAGCGTGAGGATGGTGTATACATCAAGCTCGCCAATGTACAATCGGAGTTTACAAAATTCATCCGTAGCATTTTCAGTGATGATTCAGCAGGATGTAACTTGAGTCAATTTGCAACCATGTTAGCACAATTTGATAAGGTGACCAAGAGTGGAAGAGAACTGCAGAGTTAGATCACAGATGGTGAAGAGATGTTGCGAAGACATCAAGTACTTCAGAGGAGTATTAGTGCTCCAAATGTTGATGCAGTTAACAACTTGTTGGAGGAGTTGATTGCTCGTGATCGAGGCCAGTGAACTATTAGTCATGGACGTCCCACCTTTTTAAGATAGACATTAAACACAACAGTTAACTTGATGCCTCTTTCCAAGTTAACTTGCAATCCCACCTATTGAGCATGTCTATTTTGGAGTCACCTATGTATATTTGGAGTTAGATATCAGTTTACTGATGTTGACTATCAGTTGACTCTCATATCAATAAGACGTGTGTTGCAAAGTCCAATTAGTTTAGTTTAGAATCAGTTAACTGAGGCAGTTTTCCAGTTAACTGCTAAGTTGCATACATTTAGACTTAATAATAAATCTTGCATGTTTGCAAGACTGGTGTTAATATAAGTAGATTTTAGGGTTCCCTACTCCTTCGAGTTTTTATAAATAAAATCAAGTTTGCTCATTATTTCTTTAACTTTTGCTGCGATAACAAATTGTTGTGCCCACCTTACCATGAAATATTGCTATTCTATATTGGTTCATTTTGTTTAATATAAAGCTGGGTTGATCGTCTATTGTGTGTGTGTCTCATTATGCAATTTGCTGTCCCAGATTTGTTATTGTTTTAATAATCTTTCTTTCATATTTATAGCTCGAATAGAGTATTTTACCTCCTTGGGAATTTAGAGATGAAGATTATCGTTTAACGTTTGTTTCCAGTAATCTACTTTCAGCCTACACCTCAGATAGAGTATTTTACATCCTTGGGAATCTTGAGATCTAGCTTGCTGTTTGATGTTGTTTTTAGTAATCTTCTTTTTAGCCTACACCTCGAATAGAGTATTTTACCTCTTTGGGAATCTTGAAAACCAGCTTACTGTTTAATGTTTGTTTCCAATAATCTTTATTTCATGATAGGATAGTTTTAGCATTAGCCTAGTTGTAGTTAAGTGTAATCTCCCCTTCTCAGTAGTGATCAGTGCGGCTGGCCGTTAGCCTATCCTAGATGCTCGTAGGCTAGTCAGAAGTAGAAATTAGGGTTTCTTATTTTCTAGGCAGATACTTTGGCAGTTTTGGAGGCTTATATGTTGTAGTTTTGCAATTTGTTTTGGATTCCTTTTGGGTTTTCAGAGAGCTTCATAGTGGTGTGACATGCAACTGAAATAGGTAACTTTTCTAGACTTACTATTTTTAGTAAGTTGCGACGGCTGCTCAAAATGTGGTTAAAATGCATTTGGACATAGTTACTATTTTTAGTAGTATGCTATTTATAGTAAGTGCTATTTTTAGCAGGGTTTCAACAAGCTAGTTCAGAGGCTATTTTAGGCAGGTCAATTTGAGCAGTTGGTCTTCCGCACTCTTGGAGCTCATTTTGGTAAATTTGATATTTTGGTTGAATTTATATTTTTTAATTGAAAATATATTGCTAACGCTTGGGGGACGCCTAACTTGGAGAGATAAGTTAATTTAGTAAAGATGATTTTTATAAAGTATTTTCACTTAGCCCTTGGATGCCCAACTCATGTGATTATTTTGTATTTTTAATAAAGTAACCTTCTCATGTTGGACACCAAGTTATGAAGGTGAATGAAGTTTGAAATGAAATCCAAATGCAGTTTGATATAGGTGAATTGAATGTCATGTTTGGGTGCCTTAATTGGAGGGAAAGGCATTTTGAATTTGTGAAGAAATTATAAATAAGAGTGTTGGGCTTCATTGTTGGTATCCATTGAAAATTATAATGAAGTGCTGCCGAAATTGCTACTCACTCACTTTGAGGAATGCATACTTCCTAGCAAAACTTAGTTTCATGCATGCAAGATAGCACCTAGCTAAGCCTTGGACTATTCTTTACATTGAAGAATAGATTGAGCATAATGGAGACAAATAATTTCGATGTTTTATGATATTTTGGTGTGTTTTCAGGTTTTTTGTGTTGTTGGTTTGGTGCTTGTAGAAGTACGTTTTCGCTTGTAGCTCACTGGGTGATTTTTTGCTGGTTCTGGGTATTGACCCCATGTTTGAGTCTTCCTTGGGTGCCTCACTTTGTGGAGTTTCAGATTTTATTATGGTGAAATAAATTTCTTCTTGCTAGTCGCCCCTCCTTGAAGGTCGTACCTTTCCTGCAAGTGCCTTGGGAAGCGTGTATAAAAAATTCAGAGGTGTTTTTTGCTGTTCCTTGTTTTAGATTTTGGCGCCTACCTCCATGGCTTCATTTGCATTTGGTCTCATATCATTTGGAGGAGTCTACATCGAGTTATGAGCATTTTACTGTGTTTTATGCTTGCTGGTTTGAGTTTTCTGTATGCTGGTTTTTCATATCAGATTGTTGAATGAATGAATGAAAGATTTTAATGACGTCCACGAGACTAAACAGTCTATGGGACCAAGAAACAATAGGCCTAATTTGTCTTCATGCTCTTTTCCAAGTCAGATCTCCTGCTATAAATTTTGACTAGAAGGCTAGCCGCTTGATTAATCTTATCTTCCACAAGTAGTTGGTGAATATTGTCCACTTTCAAACTATTACCATGCTGAGTACGAATATCCTCATACGTAGTGCATTCCATGATGAAGTGCCATTGCATTTCCGCAATCCCTTTGTTGCAAAAAATACATATTCTTTCTTCCCAAGTTTCCTTGGGTATCTTCCACCTACCGGTTTCACACCTAAGGTGATGCGATCCCGTCCTCAGTTGTGCCATTAATATTCTCACCTTCCCTTTAATAGCTGCACCTAGATAAGTTTTTTCACCGTGATCCTTCATCGGGTTAAACTCTTTGATGTAGTATGTTTTTTTTCTCCCAATCTGATTTGTCCACATGGCAGTTCTAAATTTTTCATTTACATAACTTTTTATTTCACTGTTGGTGCTAGGACACTCTTGTAAGCTAATGCCCCACTTGTTCATCCATTTGTGGTTCTGTTTCATCCAAGTTTTCTTCCTACGATCCAGTGTCTCCTTCATAACCGCTTTAGGCCAACGGTGGTTATCCATGTTTTCAACCTTCTTTAAATAGCTTATCAACCGCATTAACGCCGAAGCTTCCAGTGGGAAAGTCCCCGTTTCAGCTAAAAGAATTTCATATGGGATTGTGGTTTTAACTTTGAGATTGCTTTTTATTCATAGTTGAGAGGCTTCAGAAGTTTGGAGAAGCATCTAATATCATTTTGCAGTGGATTAGACAGCTATATCTCTTTGTAACTTGCAAATTATTCTCATTGTAAGGCTGAAATCAGTAGTACTGATTCAGTTATTTTATATTTTGCACTCTACTTTGTAATTCCTACTTTTAGAGGAAGGGACAGGCCTTGCCATCCATTTAATTTTCCGTACTACCTGCTGAACAAGCGTTAGGGGTCGGCAAGCTGCCCATACTTTACTTTCAGTACTTTGTAATTCATCATCATGTTGATCGGTTGAACCGTCAATCTACTCTGGCTGAATAAGTGGTCGAGTTGCATTTGCATTGTACTTTTTTGCTAGTTTCAGATTTATATGCTAACCATCCCCTTTCTACCATATGCTTTCACCTTGTCCACACTGGGATTTGGGTGATCAGAAAGTGAAAGGGTTCCTTTCAGCTGATTATTCGGTTTTGCTAATGCTAATGGGTGAAGTTGTTGTGGCAAAAATTGAAAAAAATTGTAGGGGGATATTTCAGTGGTATCAGAGCCCAAGTTCTTGCCATCCTGTGAAAAAATCAGAGATTCAGTTGACAGATGAGTGATAGAGATATCAAATACTACAACACAGAGAAGAAGAGACATCAGTATTAGAATCCTCTAGTTCTTGAAGGGGACACTTTTTCAAAGGTTCTAAGGAACCGTGAGGCTGCAATTGAGACAATGGCAAAAAGAGACAAGGGAATAGCCCGTGATGAAGACAAAGATACTAGAACTGAGAGAAAGTTTGACTTGATGTTGGACATGATGATTTGATTGGTTGCTAAAATGGACCAGCAAATAACTCCGACACAGCAGAACCTTGATGGTGAAAATAGTGACTCTAACACCAACCCAAGAGGGCGAACTATTGGGCAACATGGTGCAAATACTAGAGGATTAGCCTCTAGACCTCTTTTTTCTACCTTTACTCAAAGGGAGGAACCACCAATTGAGACCGGAGTACCTTTGGTGGATGATGCAAGACAAGCCTACATGGAATATGCTTCGTTACCTGTTGAGATCAAAGACCAATGGACCTTTTCTCATTTCATGAACCAAAGAAATAGGAGTGCCGAAAGAGTTGATTACCGTGCTCCTATGGGTTCTAGAATAGATTATCATTAGGCTCTTAGGAAAGTGACCTTGGCCCATTTTGATGGGAGTGATAAGTGTACGGAAAGGTCATGGGTGCAGAAGCTTGACAATTACCTTTCACTAAGACCAATGCCCGAAGAAGACGCCATCAAGTTTGCAACCCTGCACTTGGAAGGAGCTACCCATGAGTGGTGGTATCATGGTTTGGTCACTCTTGACCATAACCTCATTCAAACATATGAAGAGTTCACCAACATGTTGATTGAGAGGTTTGATATTAAGGATCTTGAAGTGAAGTTTCATGAGCTTGCACAACTGAAACATCATGGCTCATTGGATGCATACATTGCAGATTTTCAAAGGCTTTCTGTGATGGTGCCCAACATCATTGAAAGAAGGCTTGTTGTGTTGTTTTCAAAAGGTTTAATGGAGCCCTTGAAGGGGTGGGTTAAAGCATTTGATCCACCAAGCCTAGATGAAGCTATCAAGAAAGCGATAAGTATGGAATTGGCTGCACCAAGGCCTAAATTTCAGTTCAAGCCCTTTGCTCATAAGAAAGTTAAGACACCCTTTTCAAGTCTATAAATGTAAATCAAATCTTATCAAATTTGGATCCTAAGAAACCTATGGAAATTCTAAGACTGATTTTCTGTGTAAGAATTCCAAGTCAGATTTTCTTCTTTATCTTTTGAATGTGCTGATTGCAGAATATTTATTGATTTTGATGTTTGCATATCAAAGAATGAGTCACCATTTGTATGATGGAGACATGCTTCAAGAAGAGATGCGTCTCATGAGAGGACGCGTCTCTTGGGCGCGTGCAGACTCCTTAACTAACCAAACACATTCGGTAGTTTACACAGACTAATGTGTGTATAAATAAAACAATGATTATCAATATGAATTCCGATTTTATTTATTGCAAATTTCGATCATCATTATCTCAATTTTGACTAACTTATTTGAAGGCATTTATATTTTAAGAGCAGGTCGATCAAATATAAATGATGATGATGCATAAATGCAATCATCATTTATATCTGACCGATGCTATCTTAATTCAACACTCCCTCTTAGCTAGGGAAGATATTCCAAATCAAATAAGTGGAGATATCACCTTCACACGTGATATCGAAGATATGATATGTTTTTCTCAATGTTGTCAAGTCACATGACATTCTTCATAGTCACATCTTCATTATGGTATGTGCATTGACATCAAGTCACATGATGTCTACCATAATAATTCATGGCATATCCACGGATATATAATTATCCACCATGATTATCTCTTAAGGATCACAATGATCTTCAAATGACATCAAGTCCCATGATATCCATCAAAGTGTCCAAGAGATACTATCATGATATGTCCACAAATATCAAAGAACATGATATCTATCATGATAGTTCAACTCATCATTGTAGAGTCATCACTTTACAATGTCGTATACAAGTGTTCATTATTAGAAAGATCGTCACCTTTCAATAATGTACACAGGGGGAGTAGGCCCATAAGGTCATGGAGTCACACACATGACAAAAGAGTTTACACATTAAACATCTTTAAATATATTAGTACAACTTATAAACAATATGAATTTCAAACATAATATCAAATTACATTTCAACCATACCAAGTTTCTTCCTGAAGTGTTCTACCTTGATTCGGGAGAGAGGTTTGGTGAGAATGTCTGCTATTTGATCATTTGTACTAATATACTCCAACTAGATCACATTCCTTTCTACCATGTCTCTTACATAATGGTAGGGGATCTCAATGTGCTTAGATCTATCATGGAATACAAGATTTATAGAGAGTTTGATGCAACTCTGATTATCACAATGAATGATTGTAGGATCAAGGGCTCACCAAAGAGTCCCACAAGCAATTTTCGAAGCGAAACTGCTTCTCTTGCCCCCATAGAGGCTGCAATGTATTTAGCTTCTGTCGAGCTTTGTGCTACTGAAAACTGTATTCTGCAGATCCAAGAGATCATAGCCGATCCTAAATTGAAGCAACATCTTGATGTGCTTTTCCGATTGGTTACACTTCCAGCCCAATCTGAATTAGAGTATCCATGGAGATCTAGTTGGTCATTTCTGTAAAGAAGACCATATCCAAAAGTGCCTTGAAAATATCTCAATATATGTTTCACAACCATAAGGTGAATTTCCTTTGGTTCACACATGAATTGGCTAAGAGCATTCACTGCATAGCAAATATTAGGTTTGGTGTTAACCAGGTACATCAAGGATCCAATCATTTGTCTATATAGAGTTGAATCTGCACACTTGGATTCTGCTACTGCTTGTTTCAGTTTGTGAAGGTTGGTTTCCATAGGTGTAGACATGGGTCTATAGTCCAACATTCCAAATCTCTTCAAAATATCAATAGTATACTTTCCTTGGTTTAGTATAATGTCGTCTGATTTCTGCCATACTTCCAAACCTAGGAAGTAGTGTAAAATGCCTAAGTCTTTCATGTCAAATTCTGAAGTTAGATCCTTCTTTCCTTGAGCAATGAGGTGATCTTCTCCTGTTATCAGTAGGTCATCAACATATAAAATAATTATTAACATATCACCTTTAATTACCTTAAAGTAAAGATTTGGGTCTACATCATTCTTGGAAAATCCTAGTCCCAAGAGGTAGCTTTCAATTCTTTCATACTAGGCCCTGGGAGCCTATTTAAGTCCATAGAGAGCTTTCTTTAGTCAGCATACATGTGAGTCAGGTTTATGTATCACAAAACCTTCAGGCTGTTCTAGATAGACTTTCTCTTCAATGGTTCCATTTAGCAAGGCAGTTTTCACATCCATTTGGTGGATCTTCCAACCTTTAGCTGCAACAATGGCTAACACTGCTCTCACAGATGTGTAATGGGCAACAGGTGCAAATGTTTCTTCATAATCAATGCCTTTCTTTTGTGAAAATCCTCTTGCCACAAAATGTGCCTTATGTTTTTCTATACTGCCACCAACAAAATGCTTGATTTTGAAGAGCCATTTGGAAGAGACAACAGAGTTCTCTTGTGGTCTAGGCACTATATCCCATACATCATTCTTTAGAATGGACTGATATTCTTCCGTCATTGCGTCCTTCCGTACTTGATATCTGAAGGCTTCTGTAACACCGACGAGTTTTGAATTTATGATGTTATTCATTAGAGCAACATAGCTTGAGAACCGTTTGGGTCTTTTATTTTCCTTAAACGTTCCTTTGGGTGCTGCATGATTCTCGGCTTCTTTGATCATCTTTCTAGCCCAAAGTGGCCTCTTTATACTGTTGTCATTTGTATTCTCATCTGAAGTAGATTGAAGTTCTGTAACGACCCCATCCTTGGGTAATTAAATTTTTTCTACATTTCACTTCAAGCATATAAATGTAACAAGTAACAAAGACATTACAATAAAATTCTTCCTTTCTTTATTGATAAATACATGCAAGTTACAATATATATTTCCACATGAATTCCATTTTCATTGTAAATATAAATCAGAGTACAAAAGTAAAACATTTACATACATAGCTCGTAAGCTTTTGCACAAATAGTAGTAAGACGTTCCAGGTTCCCTTCCTTTCAAATCTTGGTGTATCTGTCGCCTGCTGTGGAGGAGAAACATCACTCAGGTGCTTTTTCGCCAACCACGGACTGTTAATGCGGTCCCCCGCACATCTATCATTCGATAGATGGCCCTTCCTTCGAACGAAGAGATTGGTAAAGTAACCGGCTGCGACAACCCAACTGAGCATAGTACTGTGTCCTATACATCTAGAACTTGCTATTTCACAATCCCGAACTAGCATGATGGATCACAATGAACCGACAGTGTAGTCTCAACTATCTCACATCTAAGTGGATGTCGTACCTTCCACTACTTTGGCCAAAGCATTCACATTCAGTACTTCGAATGAAGGTCATCTATCTTGTACACTACTCAGGGTAGATTTGACTTAAGGTTATCTTACACTACGCGTAGGCTAAGTCCTTCACTGGATTGTCAATCATCCCAGACTATCCTACCTGAATCTAATCTAAGACAACAAATATAGGTTCAAGTCCTTCACTGGATTATCAATCATCCCAAACCAACCTATGACATTCTACTAAGTAATTTACACCAGATAGGTATATCCTATTTCAGACAAACTACCTTCAAACAATCTACTTAGAAACGAAACAGTCTACAAGAGTCTTATACCATTCCTCCTAATTAGGAAATCTTTATCCTAGGAGTACTTTTAGCTTACCTTAGTTATCCCTATAACTTAAGCTGAAAAAGACCTTTCTAGACCACTATCTTCATTTCATTCCTAGTGTATGATAACTAGATAACCCTTATCCTCCATATACGAAGATAATACACACAATGTGGTTACATAAATATGCCCTTTTACTCTTTCTTTAGAAGTAAATGCATTCATTAACACATTTTTTGTATGATTCTATTCAAGCACTTGCCTCTTGCCATTCAATTTCTAATAAAAACCAAACAATCCTTTATCTAGTTTATTTCCTAGATTCAACACAAGTTTAGGAAAAATAAAAGATAATAAGAAATTCTCATGCCTGTATAAGCTTCTTTCCAGTTGGAAGTAATCAATTCGTCAGACTGCCAATGTATACAGCTGTGTTTGATCACCAAGTTGAAGGTGAATGCTTCCAACTAAATTCCTCTCTCCCTTTCTCAAAGGTGCTCTCTTTATTGAATATCTTACTCAATTACTATTACCTCTATTTTTCTCTAAGGCTCAGAATGACTGGACAATGGTGACTGGTAATGCTGGTTATTGTCAAAATGGTTACTACAGCAATTGCGTACATGTATTTATGCAGCAATGAATTTCATAAGGCTGAAACAGAATGGCAATGGGGATTTGTGGCTCTCTAAACAAATTCAAATATAGCAATAACAGATTGTGGCTCTTAGGAAACAAATTCGGATATAGCAAATGACAATATGTGAATTCGTAAAAATGCCAAGGAGAAGAGCTCCATTTATAGGGTTCAAATTCTCATGCCTGCTACCATTTTGGCATGAGAATTGACACCTTTTACATTTGAACCAGTCAATTCATGAAGTGGCAGCTATTTAGCAAATTACTCAGCAAATTTAGAGATGATTCGACCTTTATCCAGGGAGAACTTTTCAATTTACACATGGTAAAATGTAGATGATGGACACCTACAGGCGTACTCAGCCTGGGCGCCCAAAAATGGCGCTTAAAATCAGTGCAAGGAAAACGTCCAAGGCAGATGGTATCCAACCTGGCCAACTGAGTTATCCCATCATTCTCATGCATTCTCCGAACGGAGTCTTACTGGCCGCGACCTGGTCTTGCACATGCGCGTGCGTTCCCAGTCGTGCGAGTTCCTCATTATCCATTGAAATCAAAAGTTCAAACTTTAGCTTTGGCGTATTTCATATACTTCCAGATTTTGGCGAATGAAATTCGCAATACATAGTTTTATAAAATATTTGATAACTCAAATTATTTTCAAAATAAAACGTTTATTTATTTCACAATCCCATATTTCATACGGGTTCTTCCCAAAAGACTATAGAAGTCTTTAATTCATTTATTCTTATGGTAAATATATATTATTTACCAAGTGACTATAGAAGTCAAATTCATTTATTTTCCAAGATCTTATTTATTTTAAATATAAATAAATTGTTATATTTATATTATATATTATATTAAATATATTTTATTATAGTTTTATTTACCATAATAAATAAATATATATATATATATATTTAAATGTTTTAATATTTAAATATTACTATATATATCTATATATTTATCCTTGGTAAAGCTATAATAACGTATATATTTATATAATATTAAATATATATATATATAAACATTCATATATTTACACTTAAATATACATATACATATTTGCATTAAATTATTCGAATACGTGTATTGCGAGCCAGTCAGCATACTTTCAATACACCAGTTTGTGCAAACATGTATATATACGTTTAACTATAAATTTAAGGCATCATAATAATGTTATAACAAACATCATAGATAGTGCGTATACGTTTATAGATGTGTTAGTCATGTGTATGTATCAGTTTGTATGCCATGTCGACACATGCGTATGGCATAGTAATTGCCCATCATACGTCTATATCGCCATGTCACACTTATTGATGTATACATATGAGCGATACATATATACACATATACATACTGCCTATGTTCATGTATCAATCCATGTTTCACATCAAAGGTTACAAAACAGTAAGTCAATTAACAAGTAGCACCACTCACAAAGCACAAAGAAGTAATCCAAAACTCCTAAGCCTAAGGATGACTTATCAAGATAACTCTATTTGACTCAGTTCCCAAAACCCTTAGTGAAGTGTGTGTATGCTCAACTGATTAACTTTACCGGTTATCCGACCAAGCCCCTCTCCCAAGTGATATTTCCCTTCCGCCTAGAGGAATGGTTCCTGTTCCTGCAACCATAGACATACAATCTCGGCAGTTACTTGTTCACAATCATTAATAGTATAGAAAACATCTTAAGTTAGAATATTCATAATTCAATACTATGCTTGCAACTTTAAACAAGAATTACACCAATAGAAGAATCAATCTAATGAGGCAATCATTAAAATAACACACATTCATTTTGATAACAAAAACATGTTTTATTCATATCAAAGATTCAAACATTACAATCAATTGCCCTATGCAATAGTAGCTATACAATCGGGGTGTAACAAGTTCATTAGGCATTTCCTCAGGATACTCCCTCTGAATCTTAGGAGCAGGTTCCACTTCTAATACTCTAGGGGAATAGGTTTCTATCTCACTAGAACTTCTTGCCCTTTTGAATGCAATGTCTTCTTCAAAGATGGCATCTTTGCTCAATTCAATTTGTTTCTGCCCGGGTACGAATATCCTGTAGGCCTTGGAGGTTTCACTATATCGCACAAATACTCCTTTCTTTCAGGAAGGTTCTAGTTTGAATCTCTTCTCTTTGGGCACATGAATATACATAGGGCAACCAAAAATCCTAAAATGACTAATATCAGGTTTTATGCCGGTAAAAGCTTCTTCAGGAGTTTTGTTATCTAGATGAGAATGAGGACATCTATTTTGAATGTAGACAACAGTTCTAGAGGCTTCTGCCCAGAATGAAGTTTCATTGTTCTGGTCAAGCAGGATTGCTTTAGCAGTTTCTACAATGGTTCTATTTTTCCTTCCAGCAACCCCATTTTGTTGAGGGTTGTAGGCTACTATAAACTCCCTCTTAATCCCAACACTTATGCAAAATTCCTTAAAAATTTCAGAGGTGTATTCTTTCCCATTATCTGTCCTTAAGATTTTTTTTTTCTTCTCAGAGAAGTTTTCAATAAGGGCTTTGAACTCCTTGAACCTTTTAAGGATTTCTATTGACTCTTTACACTTAAGGAAATAAATCCAGGTCATCCTAGAGAAGTCATCTATAAATATGACATAGTATAGAAAGCCTACCTTGGAAGGTACAGACATGGGTCCACATAAATGAGAGTGAACCAGTTCTAATACATTTTGGGTTTTACTCAAGCTATTGGGAAAGGATCTCTTTGTATTCTTTCCTAGGGCACAACCTTTACAAGTTCCTTCATGAGATGGTTTTAACTTAGGTAATCCTGTTACAAGTTTTTCCACAGAAGGTAGGGCACGGAAATGAAGGTGTCCTAATCTTCTATGCCAAATTTCATTTGAATCAAAAGTATCAAGGGTAAGGGCTTGCTTAACCTCAGTGCATAGTTTGTAAAGATACCCTTGTCTTATACCTATGGTTTGGGCTTTCTTGATAGTTGAGTTCTTAGGCCATGCTAGAACTTTCCCATCCATAAAGGTAACTCTATATCCATTGTCTTCAAGGGCAGATATGGATATTAGATTTTTCTTTATTCCAGGTTCAAATAAAACTCCAGTGAGTTGAAGGGAGAGACCAGATTTCAATTTGATGGAACAAGTTCCAACCCCTTTTACAGGGTGTGTAGAATCATCCCCAATGGTTACTTCTTCATCAATCTTTTCAATCATAGTGTCTAAGTGTTCTCTGAACCTTGTGATATGTTTAGAGGAACCACTATCAATTACCCAGTTGTGGGTGTTGTTAGATACTTGACTAGATAAGGCTGAATAGAATACAAATTTCTCAGACTCATGGTCTAAATTTGACTTTCCTACTTTAGCAAAGGAAGCTTGTTGTTTTGATCTATCAGGCACTTCATTGCATAGTGACCATATTGATCACATCTAAAACATTGTACTTGAGAGATGTCTTTCTTCTTGGAAAATCCTTTTCCATAGGAATTTCTCTTTCTTTTAAATGATCCTTTCCTGTAGGAGTTTTTCTTACTCCTTTTATTAGATGTTGTGTTTAGCACATGAATGTCTTCATCTATGTTATTTTGTTTATTTTCTTTTGTTGAGAGTCTTGTTTCCTCTTGAAGGCTGTTTGTTCTTAGCCTATCAAACTTGGGGAGTTTAGATCTCGCACTTATTCCTTGAACAAATGACTCCCATAAGTTTGGTAGGCCTCTTAGTGCAATTAGAGTTAACTCTTTGCTATCAATCTGATATCCAATTGTGGATAATTGATCCCTTAGTTCAATGATCCTCATGAAGTATGCATTAATAGTTTCTCCCTTGTTTATTTGGACATTGCTGATTTGCCTCTTTAATGCAAGAGTCCTATTGGTGTTGTTTATCTCATAGGTGCTCTCAAGGGATTTGAACATTAGATATGCAGTTTCATGTTTTGCTAGAATGGGCACTATATGATCCCTAACTGCATCTACTAAGATTTTCATGGCCTTTTCATTGTTCTCAATCTATTGAGTTTTCTCAGGATCAGCCTCAGGTTCCCTTTTGTTTTCTCTCACAAATGAGTCTAACTTATTCTTTTTAAGGATCATCATGATTCTAAATTTCCATGATGTGAAGTTGTTTGCTCCTACAAGACGATCTTCAAATCTGATCACACTTGACATTATGAAGAATGTGATGTGAAACCTATGGAAATTCTAAGACTGATTTTCTGTGTAAGAATTCTAAGTCAGATTTTCTTCTTTATCTTTTGAATGTGCTGATTGTAGAACATTTATTGATTTCGATGTTTGCATATCAAAGAATGAGTCACCATTTATATGATGGAGACACGCCTCAAGAAGAGACGCGTCTCATGAGAGGACGTGTCTCTTGGGCATGTGCGGACTCCTTAACTAACCGAACACATTCGGTAGTTTACACATAGACTAATGTGTGTATAAATAAAACAACGATTATATATATGAATTCCGATTTTATTTATTGCAAATTTCGATCATCATTATCTCAATTTTGACTAACTTATTTGAAGGCATTTATATTTTAAGAGCAGGTCGATCAAATAAAAATGATGATGATGCATAAATGCAATCATCATTTATATCTGACCGATGCTATCTTAAATCAACAAAGTCAGCATAAAAAGTTTCCTTCTAAGTTGGATGATGAGCTTCATGAGAAGCTTAGAAAAGATGGAAAATGTTATGCATGTAGAGAGCCTTGGACTAAAGGGCATAGGTGTTATGGGAGAGGTCATTCTAACCATATGCAAGCTTGTTATAATTTTTTATCAGAATCTGATTACTTTGAACAGCGGTCTGATTTTGTGGAAAGTGATGAAGAGAAAGCTCCAGAAGAGTTCGATAAAGAGCAAGGAGATGGGGGCACATTTTCTCAACTCTCTAGATTTCAAAAGAACGAATCTTTCAAGGTTCGTGGTGTGCTTGGAGGGCAACAAATTGTTGCTTTGATTGATACTAGAGCAACATATAATTTCATTGATGAAGGTGTGGTTGCAAAGAGAGGACTCAAAACTGAGGAATTTGAAGGATTCAAAGTCGTAGTAGCCGATGGGTTTCATATCTCTTGCAATCGAACGATTTCCAACTTGTCTATGCAACTGGGCAACTATGAAGTCAAAGATGACTTCTATGTTGTTAGTGTTGGAGATACAGATGTTGTACTTGGTATTCAATGGCTGCTATCTCTTGGAGAGATCTCTCTAAATCTGCAAACAATGTGTTGTACCCAAACCAAATTTTTTGCTTCATCAAGGCATTTTGCTTAACATGGTTTAAAACTTGTAAAAGTGGGGTTAAAACTCAGTTTTTGGGCAAATAAAGTATGGGATTTTAGTCAGTGTGATGCTAGGAAGATACTGGCAAAATTTGAAATTTTTGAAAATTAGGGTTTCTGAAATCTATTTTTAGCTCGAAACCCTAAAAAATAGGAACTTGTCAGAATTGTCTGAAATTAATTTTGATTGGCTTATTTCACATCACGATCACAGTGGTGAAGTCAGTTTCAGTTAAAAGTCAGTTTAAAGCTGGTGGGTAGTTATAACTTTTTAGGAGAAAAGTTAGGACCTCTGAGGTCGTCAATGGCAGTTGGCCAGTACCAGGTATCAAAATCTAAGCTTGAAACTCAAAGAGGAATGCTCTACGATGAAAGATGTTGAAAATAATGCTTTTTGACGGAGGGGATTTTCAGATTGGCAAAAAGTGCTAAAATATTCTAAGTCTAGGAACTTTTTCACTATGTAACGTAGGAGACACTTGCGCAATCGACGTGCAAACCAACTTTATAGTGTCCGTACATGTGAAAATGATGAAGTATAGTCATACACACACCTCAACAGTCACAGCGCTTCGACGGGGTCAAACTGAGCAATGGAGACGGCAGTTGCAAAGTATAAAATGGTGAAAAATCAGTGAATTCAGAGCAAATCCCCTCCTCTGTAGCCCAGGGGCGCCCTTCCATTTGAAGGTCAAGATTTGATTTTTTTCGGATTGAGAACACATTCATTGTTTTATGTTTTCAGTCAGCTTTCCGACTAGCCATGGAGCAAGACCATCTGAGTTACAGAACTCCGGCAAACGAAGATAGAAGCAAAGGTTACGAGGAGTGTTTTCCACAAGGAGGCAGTCTAGAAATACGGATCCGCTCCCCTGAAGCCCAGGGGCGCCCTTCTTTTTGAAGGCCCAGATCTGGATGCATGTGTGTATTACTGGATTCAGTCTTTGCAGAATCAGTCTACCTTTTCAACGAGCTATCAAGCGAAAGCATATCCAGTGCAGAACTCCGGTTATGAACTTTAGAGGTTGAAACTGCAGGCGGGATACATGTGAGAAAAGGTTGCTAGTAGATGGTTTGAGCGCCCCTGTAGCCCAGGGGCGCCCCTAAATATGACTTGTTTGATGGATGAGTTTGCAATTGAGGTCTTCGTGAGATCCTTTCTAGTTCAGTCCAGCTCTGTGATGCACCCGTTCACGAGACGATCCGGCATTTTGAGTGATCATGACAGAGGTTCTACCGAGTACGTAGAACAGAGGATGGTGAAGCATAGGTACACAAAGCTACACATCTGTAGGCTAGGGGCACCCAGCCTTTAGGCTTGACAGATGGGGTTATTTGCAGTTGCAGTCTTCACAAGACTTGTGTGCAATTACTCCAGCCATTCAACGAGTCCAGCCAACAGCCTACGGGATTTGGCGAGAGCTCGTACGTGCAAGGTCAAGGTGACAGTCGTGTAAAGTGGAAGTGGTTGAAGACAGTTCAAAAAATGACTTAAGTATAAGGCTAGAATTTTCTTTGAAAAAGGCGATTCTCTTTTAAGGGCCTTAGAAGCAGTTTTTTGGCTTCGTCTTCTCCAAGAACATCTCTTGCAATGTTGACCAAACTGTACAGAGAGACAAACGGCACGCGAATCGGAGCATTCCAGCTCCCAGTATCAAGCGTCAAAGTAGGGTGCTTGGATGAAAGTAACACTTTTGACAAAATGGTGTTTGCATCTTCACAGAATAGGGGCGCCCATCTTTTTGAGGTTCCTGATTCACTTTGTAGATACTTCACATATAGTCATTGGATGCAGAGTACTTCCAGTCACACAGTGAATCCACTATCTAGTCAGCAAGGCTCATCAGTCACTGTCAATAGCAGTTTGAAGCATCAGAAGGCAATACGAAGAAATGGCTAAGTTTGGAATCAATGCATCAATTTAATCAGAGGCGCCTAATTTTCTAAGGTGTCAGATGATGATTTTAGCAGTTGTTGCTCCTAGCAGACATTTCATCCTTGTCATGTAGGCTTCGCAGTGGATATCTCAGCACAGTCGCAAGATCATTCAATCATCTGGAAATTAGAGTTGAACATGGACAGATGTAATTTCGTAGTCAGCTATAAAATAGAAGATTCTCAAAAATCTCATAACTCTTGCAGATGGACGCCTAAAATATCAAAATTTGACTTTTTAGAATCAGTGAAATGTGTTGAGCACAGCAAGAGGCTATTTTTGGCAAAATGATTAAAAAAATATTTTTTGCATGCAAAGCATTGAAAGTGACGAATTTCTTCAAAGATAAATATTGGCGGCACTTTTAGCTCTTTGCATGTTTTAAAATTAAAATATTATTTTTAGTCTAAAGACTCAGACATAGTGGCAGTTCAACTGGTAAAGGGCCAATCGAATTCCTTCTTCATAATTAGGGTTTCAGCATGCATGCATGAGGGTACAATTTCATCTATTTAACCAAGCATGGCCTCTCTTCTCATTCACACAGCTTTGAAAGTTTGAATTTCCTCAAAGAGATTAGTGAATTTTCATTAGAGAATCAAGCTCGAAGGCGATAGGTAAATTCTTTTGCAGGTTCAAGTCTAGATTCAGCATCAAATTCAAAGACAGAGTGGTGATTTTGAAGGAAGAATGCACAAAAACAAATAAAATAATAAAAAACATCTTTTCTCTTCTAGATTTCTTCCATCTTCTTGTCTTAAATTCTCTCGCATGTTTGAAGTGTTGGCAGATTTTGGCAAAACAAATTATCTGGGTTAATTCAGAAGAGCTTTTTCAGCAAAACCCATTTGCCAGAATTTTTCAGGAAAATTTGTTCCAGAACATCTGTTCTTGAAGCTTTAATTTTCTCAACCAAAATTCTTTTGCATGGCTGAGTAAAGGGCAGATTTTAACATTTCTGACGTTGTGGATTGTCTTAGAATCATTTTCTGGACAAAACCCATATCTTAGATTTTTCCGTAAAAATTCTCATCCGACTAGCTATTTTTAGCCTTAGCAGGCTATTTTTGGCTTTCCAGAAAATTTGACAGAATACAACCGTGTTCACAATCAACAGGCGAGTTTTTCATAATGCAGTTCACTCAGCTCAAATTCAAGACCAAGTCGGTCATAGCTCATAACTTCATCGGGACAGTTGATACAAATCTACATAAGGTATTGCCAGAAGTAGTTTTGGATCCACTTAAGATCAGGGATTCAATTATCAAGAATATTCAGCAATCCGGTCTACTCGAGGCTGCTTCCATACCTATTTCAGTGCATTGCATGGAGTTTGTAATATCTTGCATCAAGCATTACAATTCCGCTACACGAGAGATACGGTCAATAGATGGACGTGTCATATGCAGTCTCAAACCCCTTGATATCGAGCGAAGTTTGGATATTCCTCAACATCCAGATGGGTTGGTTATTTCCATGAGTCAGAGTGAACAGGCATTCAATGCTGAATTGGATAAATGTCAGAATAAGATGACGGAGAGCTGGCTAAAACAAAAGAAGAACAAGTTGCCAAACAACTTGGGTCGTGGCAAGTGCAAGGATGAGTATGGTATTTTGATTACACTGCTTAATCGTGTCTCAGGTCATGCTGATGCAAACAAATTTCACCCTTGGATGTATTATATCTTTGGTAGAATCATCTCGGGGCAAGAGCATTATGACTGGGCATCCTTCATCAGCGATGCCATTCACGAGCAAATCACCGGTTTCCTAGCTGCGCATCAATTTCATATGTGTTCTTACTTGGTGTACTTGATCGCTTATCAAAATCAGTTTAACGAGTTGAACACGATGGGGATACTCAGTGTACAGAAAGTCTCGTTATTATGACCAGCTTGAGTTCACAAAGGCTGAAAGTCATTTTAAACATGTACAAGAGGCTTTCTTGACATATACAGTGAGAAATTTGGACCGGGAGTTGCACCTTCGCATCTCAACAATTGCCAGAGTAGCAATGAAGAATTGGGCAGACTAGTACATTCAGTTTCCTACTTACACCTATATCCGTGTCTATGGATACATAGGAAAAGCAAACATGTTACCACGTTATCCTTCGGATAAAACTATATTCATGGAGTTCCTGAGGCAGCTGTATGAAGTTCACAAATGTTTGCGCAACAAACGTAAACCAGCTACTGAGTTTCCTTTGCAGTTCGGGATGTATTGGTGTAAGACGGCAGTTGATGCTAAGGTTGTAGGTCAAGAGTTAGAAAATCTCAAACTCAAGTACCTAAGTGATACACGCACATATGATCCTTGGGGTCATTATGCAGCTCGCCTTGGTAATCTCTCTTATCACAAACCTACAATGGAAGATTACTAGGTGAATTGCGAGGATGATTTCGAGGTTCGCAGACGTAGCTATAGCAGGTTCTCTCTTCCGCCAATTTCTGTCTTCTTGGCAGAAGATGTGGAAGGATTGTCAGAAGATGAGGCAGATACACTTCCTCAATTTTACAGAGAGCAGGTTGATGGACAACCACTGCCATTAGTGAACTGGTATGCCAAGGAGTTCACATCAGTGAAGGAGAGATCGAGCAGGGTCATTCAGAACAGTACGCTTTACTTAGAAAGTAGAAGGTTGAGAAAGGCATCCATGCCTAGAGCAGAGCCGCCACCAGAAGGAGATATACCACCCTCCTCATCAAAGCTGAAGCAGAAGAAGAGGAGTAACCTGCCTAGGAAGAATCCAGCGCCTAGTAATTCAAAGGGAAAAGCACCTGTTGCGATTCCACATGTAGAGCCTATTGTAGAAGTTATGCAGAGTTCACCACAGCCTGAGGTTCAAACGCATTTACCGTCGCCAACACCAGAGCAGCCTCCAGTTCCAATTCACATTGATTTGGACGTGGATTCACCTCCTCACAGTGCCCCTTCTACACATTCACTTTCATCAGATCCTATGAACAGTACAGATCATTCCAGTGGGATTAGTCGGAATTCGTCTTGGCTTGAGAGTCAACTGGGAAGAAAAAGGAGACAACCATCTTATGTACTTGATCATTTAGATTTCGATCATGACCATCAAGATGTACCTGAAAAGAGGATCAAGAAACAGGTCCACGTTGAAAGGAATGTAGGGAAGGAGATTATTGTTGAGACTGTTGCACCTCCTAAAGATAAGAGTCTGGACGAGATGGAAGCACAAGACTTTGAAGTTATCACAGTCAACTTCGGTAGAAGTACTCGTCAGACAGATATTGACCTCCTACAGGTTGCTATAGATAGTGCTAGGGATAGGATGGTGAAGGATGGTGAAGATAAATCAACTCTCAAGGCTGAAATACAGCAGCTTCGCCAATACATTTCCACCCTTGTACATAAGAGAGGGGATGCTGTCATCACGCTTCCACATATATTAAGACCACTAGCAGAACAAGGTCAGATTGATCACTTGGTTGCATATGGCAAGCGGTTGGATGAGTGGGAGGAGGAATTCATTGCTAGAGGTGATCGTGTACTTTCAGACTTGTACCAATTGCGGTATAATGCACGCGAGCTTCGTCTACGACTTCAGGAGGAGGAGCGTGATTTGGTCATCACTAGACCCAAGGATGAGATTTTGATTGCTAACCTGGGAATGTCATTTGATGTAGTCACAGATGTAGAAGATAAAGAAGATGTCTACTTTTGGAGAACATAGTTGATCTTCAAGGCGGAGATAGAAGGAAAGATAGCATCTGAGGTGGCTGACAGTAGAGTGCATGTTACTAATGCACTCCACTATGTGAGAAACTTTGTGTCTCAATTACCAAGTTTGTATCAGCATGTGGGTGGTGACAATGTTGAGCTTACGAATGTTCAATTAGAGCTCCAAGCACTTATTCACAATATTTTCAGTGGTGAGACCATTGGCTGCAAGTTGAATCAGCTTACAGTCATGTCAACATTGTTTGATGAGGCGACTAGGAGTAAGGGTGAGTTCCAGTGTCAGATAACTAGTGGAGAAGACATGTTGCATAAACATGGGATTCTCCGCCAGAGCTTCAGTTCCGCAAAAGGTGATGCAGTCAGCAACTTCGTGGATGGGTTAATTGCCAAAGATCAGGGCCAGTAAACTTCAGTTCCAGGTGTCCCACCTTTTCCAAGATAGACATTAGACACAAGAGTTAAACTCAAGGCTTCTTTCTGAGTTAACTGGTTGTTACACATTGCATGCCATGTCTTTCTTGGAAACATCTACACACACTTGGAGCATAGATTAGATCTTTCAGTTGATTGATGATAGCATTCCAGTTGACTTGCTTTCAATAAGGACGTGCATGTTGCACCTTGTCCATTTAAATTAGATGTTTCAGTTAACTGATGATAGTTTCCTAGTTAATTGTATAGTTTCATTCAATTAGGGTTTAAGAATGAGATCTTGCATGCACTGCAAGACTCTAGTTGACTCAAGGTGATTTTAGGGTTGCCTACACCTTGAAGTCTATAAATAAGAGCTTTAAGCTCATTTGTAATTTAACTTTTGCTTGATAGCATACATGCTGCGCCTACCTTGCCTGTAGTATTGCTATTATTGTATCTGTTCAAAGAGTGATTGCTGTTATAATAAATTGATGCGCCTACCTTTCCTTCATGTTATTGTCATGGTATTTATTCGATCTTAGTTAAATGGGGTTGCTGGTTTGATCGTTATTGTATGCGTATTGCGTTTATACAATATATTGTCCCAGTTGCTTACCTTGTGTTTTGTTTATCATAAGCCTATTCAGAAGAGCAAATAGTTGTGCCCACCTTGCCTTCATGTTGCAAAATTGTACTTAAAGCTTATTGTTTGAAGTGTGTTATAGTAGACTCGTTCAGCCAAGCAGATGGTTGTGCCTACCTTGCCTTCATGTTGTGAAGTTGTACCAAGTTTACCGTTTATTTGTTTGTTTTAATAAACTTCTTCCCGGATCAGCAAATAGTTGCGCTTCCCTTGCCTTCATGTTGTGAGCCCGCACCTGGAGTTTATCGTATAATACATTCTTGCTCCATTTCCTCATGCTTTGTTTCTTGAGGAAACTGGATAGATTTTAAAGAAATTAGCTTAGTTGTAGTTAGATGATCTGCGAAACCAGAAAATACTTAGCTGCAACGTTCTAGGTTTTCTTAACCTTTTGCCTCTACCAGTTGAGAACAAAAAGATAGGACATTAGTTTAGTTTTCTATTTCATGCATTCCAACACAACGAGGGAGCTTCCCCTCCTAATTTGAAGAGCACTCATTACGTAGTGTGCATAGCTGTACGTACAAACTCACACTCTAGAGGTGTTAGTTCTTACGCCAACACAATGAAGTTAAAGTTTCAATCAGATGGAAAGAAGGTGATGCTAAGAGGAATGTCAAACGGAGTCCTACGAATTGTGTGATTCAAAAGAATGGAAAGGCTGATTCGGCATGATGAAGTTGAGTGGGCAGCAGAGTGTATGATTCTACCAACTGATCCAGTTGAAGAAAAGAGGCAGTATCCACCTAATATTTAGTCATTAATCACCAAGAAGAGTAAGGTCTTTGATAGTCTACCTCTTGGGAGACCTCTTGAAGAGGAACCAAGCATGTCATAGAGCTAGAAGAATGGGCCAAGCTAGTTATCACAACTCCATATTGGTATCCTCAAAAGCAAAAAGATGAAATTGAAAAAGCCATTAAGGAACTCTCTGAGATGGGTTTCATTCGCCCAAGTAAGAGTCCTTTTATTTCAATAGTTGTGCTTGTGAAGAAAAACGGTGGTACCATTCATATGTGTGTGGACTACCATGCATTGAATAAAAATAAATAAAAAACCAGTACCCCATTCCAATGATAGATGAGCTCATTGATGAGCTACATAGAGCCAAGTTCTTTTCGAAGATTGATCTTAGATCGCACTACCATCAAATGTACGTGAGGGGATCAGACATTGAGAAGACGACATTTTGAGTTCTTAGTCATGCCATTTGGGTTGACTAATACTCCTACTACTCTCGAGCCTTGCATGAACCAAATCTTTCAGAAGCAGTTGAGGAAGTTTGTGTTGATTTTCTTTGATGGTATTCTCATTTTCATCAAGTCTTGGGAAGAACACCTTAAGCATTTGGAGGAAGTACTTAGGGTTACCCAAAATTTGAACTTGAATTTTTTTCCAAATTTTTGTGCATTCTCTTGAACCTGCCAAGCCATGAAAACAATTAATTTTCAAAATTTAGATGAACTGATACAAATCCCTCTTTTGGGCATGATTATATTACTATTTTACCCAATTTGGCCAATCCTCATGCCCAAATGCTTTAACATTTGCAATATTTTTATCTTCACGTTTCCCAGCCTGCAATTTACAAACACTATCAAAATCCAATTTCCATGTTGCTGCAAGGTAAAAGCTGCCTGGGTTTTGCTCAGAGGAACCCAATCTTCTTGCTGTCAAAATTTCATAAAAAACCAAGTCAGTATGTGAAAAATATGGCAAATTTTCGTCTTTTAGCCAAGGTTTGGTTTCAGAGGAATTTTAAAACTATTAGTAGGATATTATTTCACAAAGTGAATTGAGCTATCATAGGAAAATATGGATGTCCTAAGGGTTGGAAGAAAGTGAATAAGTTGTTGACTAAGAGGAATGATTTCTATTTTCTCCCACGGTAGGGCCATAAGTGGTTTTATTACAATCATATTTATTAAAGTGGAATGTTGAGGAGGGTCCCACCAACTTTGTTGTTTATAAATATCCATCTTTTGGAGTGTTGGGAATTTCTCACGTTATGGAACTCCTCAAATCTCTGACAATGGTTATAAAGTTTTAAAAAGTGCCGACCCCTCGACTCTTCATTATCGGAAGGTCTAAGAGTTTCGAAAGTCCAAAACTCCCCGACTCTATGGTTCTAAAGTTCTCAATTGGCGTGACTTCCTGACTTCTTTGCTAGCATGCTCCTTTTGTCAAATTTTTTTGGGGGTTTTAGAATTCAAATCTTCTCCAATGCCGAACTCTTTGAGGAGTTGGAATACGAAGACTTGGTCAGATAATGGCAGCATCGAATGGCTCTTCATCTGCAAATATGTAGCAGTGGTTTCATGGAACTATGAGATCTTTCCAGCTATTGATTCAACCATCCATAGAGCGCAAAACAAAGCATGTGGCAATGCATCTTTGATATCGATCTCTCTGAGAAATTGAAGAGAGTCACATTATGTTGGTAACCATGTGAGATTATTTTGAAGCTAAATGAACAGGAAGCTATTTAAAAGCATGGTCTAGATCTCTTAGAGCTGGTGAACATGGGCATCCAATTGTAATGTCCCTTCCTTAGGCAGCTCAGACTATAGCGATGGTTGGCCTACTATTAGGGTTCCTGTAGGTCAGCAAAATGGTTAGGGAACCCAACCGAGGGCTGTGGAGTTGGTTGGGAGCCTTATGAGCTTTTCAGTTTGGAGTTCAATTGATAAATCCAAGGTTAAAGTGAAAATATTAAGGTTTTCTTTAATGGTATAGTAAAAGGCGAGTAGTAACTGAAAATCATAAGGTGAATAGTGATAAGTGCCCCTATCTTAGCAAGTCAAGCTGTTTTTAAAAAGTGGCCCTTTTCTTTGGATGAGGAAAGACCCTCAAGAAAATTATTTTATTGACTTTTATTAAAAAAGTCCATGAGAGGTTATAAAACAAAGTGTTGGGCTTTGTTTTGAGCATTCTACTCTCATTTGTACAAAACACTTTGCAAATTTGAGCTCTAGAGAAGGGTTTCAACATTGCTTCAGCCTTCTGGGAATGAAAACTCTCAAAAGCTATTGTGAATTGGACGAGAACCCAATTCACCTTTGAGGAGGACCTACCTTGGGTCTTCATTTAGGCTTCATTGGAGGACTTTCAGGTAGTTATTTTTCAGATTTGAGTTTGCAACAGTGTTATATCATCATACTTCTTCAGATCAAAGGCTGCCATTGATCGATCATACCTCTCCCAAACCAATACTATCACATATTTGCATTCTACTTGTTGGCAACAGGCAACTAGGGTTTTGGAGGTCAGATTTGTCAATTTGGAGAGCAGATTTATGGATTTTGGTGACTGATTTTGCTAGCCGTTCCATCCTCAAGGGCATTCGTATCATCTATGTTGCTGCTAGGGTTTGGACATAATATTGGAGGAGCATATCTGATATGTAATCCTGTATTTCACTGGAATTTCATCAGTATAATTCAATTGCAAGTTAGCATTGGCCTTTGGGTATGACTAGTTGATGGATGGTGTTCCTAAATTTTTAATTTTACAATTATATGCATGGTTGTTTGAAATCAGAAAAATTAGAAGTTTATTTCAGTTTAATTCCTTTGTATCTCAAGAGCAAATTGCATTCATATTTGGTAAAACTCAAAAGTCACACAAAAAATCAGAAAAAAACGCAAAGACAAAACGAAAACAAAAACCTACCTATTCGCTGGTCAAAGACTTTGAAAAGACAAAACTCATATCAGATTTGGGTTGGGGATCTTTCACCAATATATCCTGAGAAAACTACTTGAGTAAGAATGAGCTTGCGCCATCATAATATGCAGATATGCTTGTCAAATATTATAGTTGGAAATGCTTTTGAATCATAGACTAAGCACAGACCCCGTAACATGGTCATCTACTGAAGCATGCGCCTTCAGAGCTTGTATTTGTAGAATTCGATTCTAATATATTGAGGATGTATGCGGCCTATTAGGAAAGAATCCTTGAAAGGAAAAATTACTGCCAACACCCTTCATTCTGGTCCAATGTTAGTCTGTGAGACATTCGAAGGCACCTATGTGTGCATCTACAAATACAGTAGTCCATTGAAATTGTTGAAGATTAGAAGGAACATTGATATAACTATCTTCAACAGGGGGTTCTTCAACAAACATTATCAAAGGCTTATATGGGAGTGAATCTGTTTTCAAACATTATTACGAATAAAGGAGCTCCTGCCATTGGCATAAGATGTTCATGATAATCTCTTCACTGAAGATAATCATTTCTAAATTAAAAAGTGTGATGGTGATAAGGTAAGCTCAATGGAATTTTACCTAGTCAGTAAAAGAAACAAGACGATTAATAAAGGAATTCTCTCCAAATTGCTACGTAGTTCTATCAGTTTGTAACCACGTCTGTTTCCAATCATATGAGATTCTTTCAAGAAATCAGTCACCGAAAATTCATGATCAAGAATCCCTTCATAAGGCGAATTGGTGAGGCTGTTCTTGTCGATGGAGAAGTATGCCAAGGAAGATCTATGGTTACTATTGAACACTTGATTGGAGAGGCTAATCCGATTGACAAGCAAATTGGGGATATCCTGGGGGAGCGAGGAACTTGGATGGTATGTTGATAAGCAAGGTAATGAAGACATGGAATGGTTCTACATTGTCCAAGATTATGCAGTTGACTGAAGAAGCAAAATTGAATAAATAAAATTTGCAAAGGTGGCTTTTTGATTTTGGTGAGAGATACATCCAGACAGTTGTGGCTATATATATTGTTGTTGCAATATCCACATTAAATGATTTGAAATACTCAACATTTTGGTTGCTTTAAAAGGGTACATATTATAATAAAAAGGTTCATCAAAATTTCTTCCAAGGACGACAAGATTTACCACTATGAAGCTAATCACAGTCTAAGACCATTTATGATATCACTGTTGCACATTTTGAGGGCCGACCTTCTGTTATGCAGAAGATGGAGGATTTTCTCAGATGAGGTAAGTGAGTAGTTCAATGGAGTAGAAATGCATTTGTTCCTAAGGGCAGCTATACCCAACAATACAACAATTTGCTAAGTCTCTTATCATGGTTATGGGACAGTCTTTGATTCCAGTCTATGTGAATATATGTTAAATTGAAGTGGAGACAACATTAAAAACAAGAAATTGAAAATTCATGGAAGAACAAAGTTACTACAAACTATTTTCAAGAGGAATATGAAAAGCTGCCAAGAATCAGTTATTCCACTAGAAAGGGGAAGATTTTACCTTCCCGTTGGCCCAAAATGGTAGTAGCAGAGAAATTAAATATAAGAGCACGTGGATGAAGCAAAATAACAAGTGGTTGAGTAAGTGGGGTATCAACATAGATAGTTGCCCAAATAACATTAAGGCAATCAAAATGTATGTGCAACAAAAAGTTAAAGAAAGCATGTGGGCTAGCGAGTTATCAAGGAAAAGGGAGTATTACATCAAGCACTTTAATCCCTCATATGATCATACTCAAAAAGCATATATAGGTGCTGAAATAAAATGGAAAGCGAAAATGTTAATAGCTCAGCTAAGAACTAGTTTGCACTAGTTGATATGTGAAATCGGTAGATGGACGACACCTAAAGAAGATTGGGTTAATAGGATATACAGGTTTTGTTTGTTAGGGCTTGTAGAGACAGAGTGGCATTTCATCATGGAATGCCCAACCTACATGGATATTCGGGTCAATTATATCGACATTTTAAATGTGGACACTTTATACAGTATATTCGAGGAAGAGAATATCAAAAAGTGTTGATTACTTGATAAAAATTCATAGTAGGAGATCCAAAATTCAGAAGGAAAAGGAGATCAAGTAATTGCTAGGCTGTGGTTTCTTTTTTGGGTTGTTGTGGTGTTCCGTTTTGCTGCCGATCCGTGGGTCGCATAGGCTGTTTGGCCTCATGGACGTTATTAAAAGTCTTCATTCCTTCATTCATTCAAAATTGTATTTCAAGAGGTAGTTATGGAAACTGTAAGGTCGTATTGAGCAAAAATATAAATATGCAATTTGGAGACATTATAAGGGATCCTTTTCCAACTTTTCCAGGTATTCAAAAAAAAAAAGGGGGAGCAACATGTTTTTCTTTTGTGCACAGTTTATTGTACATGGTTATTTAGTCTGTGAACTCATATTTTGATTTTGGGAAAAATAAGGAATGCTTTTCTGAATCTGTGCTTTCACCAATGTTTTCTTTTGAATACAATGAACTTTGTGTCCTTGTAGTTATTCTTCAATATTCTATCTTGTTGCATTAAAAGTGTCTGTATATGTTTAGCTCTAAAACTTTGCATTCAAGTTAAATCATCCTTTGAAGAGAGGTTTGTTGTTCTTTGTAAAAGTAATCAAATCTTTTCACAAATGGGATCCTAAGAAACACTAAGATTAAACTAAGGTCTGAAAAAATTGTATAAGAAAATTCTAAGTCATATAATATTTAAACTTCTATGCTCAGATTTTCGATTTCCAAATTTGAACTTCTTATTAAATGTGCTGATTGCAGAACATTATCCAATTTCTATATTTGCATATCGAATGAGGAACCACCATAAAAAAGGGAGGAGCCCTCCCCTAAGAGGCACGCCTCATGAGAGGACGTGTCTCCACAAGTGGAGACACGTCCACTCATGGGACATGTCCCTTAGGGTGCGGCTTGTAACAGGTTTTGTTTATCATTGTTACGTCTACATTAACACATATACACCCTTCTACAAGATGGCGGATGATTTAAGAGGATTCCAATTTTAAATAAATGCAGAATATATCATCACGTGTATAACCGAATTTTATATGTATGCTCATAAATTCGATTTAAATGTTCCTTAGAATTATTTGAACATAAATGATGGTCTTTGATCACTTATGAATGACGATGATGCTTACAACAATCGTCATTCATATCTGACCGAAGCTATTATCCATTAACACTCCCTCTTAGCTAGGGAAGATATTTCAAATCAAATAAGTCAAGATATCACCTTCACATGTGATATCGAAGATATGATATGCTTTCTCAATGTTGTGAAGTCACATGACATTCTTCATAACACATCTTCATTATTCAACACTCCCTCTTTAACTGGGAAGGATAACTTCCAAAGTGATATCGCATATCTCGTGATATCAAAAGATATGATATGCTTCTGAAAGTGTCAAGTCACATGACATTCTCCATAACACATATTCATTATGGTATGTGCACTGACATCAAGTCACATGATGTCTACCATAATTCATGGCATATCCACGGATATAAATATCCACCATGATTATCTCTTAAGGATCACAATGACCTTCAGATATCAAGTCTCATGATATCCATCAAGGTGTCCAAGAGATACTATCATGACATGTCCATAGATATCAAGTCACATGATATCTATCATGATAGTTCATCATTGTAGAGTCATCACTTTACAATGTCAAATACAAGTGTTCATTATTGAAAGATCATCACCTTTCGATAATGTACACAGGGGGAGTAGGCCCATAAAGTCATGGAGTCACACACATGACAAAAGAGTTTACACATTAAACATCTTTATATATTAGTACAATTATAAACAATTTGTATTTCAAACATAAATAACAAATTACATTTCAACCATACCAAGTTTCTTCCTGAATTGCTCTACCTTGATCCAGGAGAGAGGCTTGGTGAGAATGTCTGCAATTTGATCATTTGTACTAATATACTCCAACTGAATCACTTTCCTTTCCACCATATCTCTTACATAATGATAGGGTATCTCAATGTGCTTAGATCTGTCATGAAAGACATGATTCACAGAGAGTTTTATGCAACTCTGATTATCACAATGAATAATTGTAGGATTCAAGGGCACACCAAAGAGTCCCACAAACAATTTACGAAGCCACACTACTTCTCTTGCTCCCATTGAAGCTGCAATGTATTCAGCTTCCATTGAGCTCTATGCAACTGAAGATTGTTTTCTGCAAATTCAAGAAATCATAGCCGATCCCAAACTGAAGCAACATCCTGATGTGCTTTTCCGATTAGTTACACTTCCAGCCCAATCTGAATCAAAGTACCCATGTAGATCTAGTTGATCATTCTTGTAAAGAAGACCATATCCAATAGTGCCTTGAAGATATCTCAAAATATGTTTTACAGCCATCAAGTGAATTTCCTTTGGTTCACACATGAACTGGTTGAGAACATTTACAACATAGCAAATATCAGGTCTGGTGTTAACCAGATACATCAAGGATCCAATCATGTGTCTATAAAGGGTTGGATCTATATATTTGGATTCTGCTGTTGCTTCTTTCAATTTGTGAAGGTTGGTTTCCATAGGTGTAGACATCGGTCTACAGTCCAACATTCCAAATCTTTTCAGAATGTCAATAGAATACTTCCGTTGATTTAGTATAATGCCTTCTGATTTCTGCCATACTTCCAAACCGAGGAAGTAGTGTAGAATACCCAAGTCTTTCATGTCAAATTCAAAAATTAGATCTTGTTTTCCTTGAGCAATGAGGTGATCTTCTCCTGTTATCAGCAGGTCATCAACATATAAAATAATTATAAGCACATCACCTTTGATTATCTTGAAGTAGAGATTGGAGTCAGCATCTTTTTTTGGAAAATCCTAATCCCAAGAGATAGCTGTCAATTCTTTCATACCAGACCCTGGGAGCCTATTTAAGTCCATAGAGGGCTTTCTTCAGCCTGCACACATGAGAGTTAGATTTATGTATCACAAAGCCTTCAGGCTGTTCCAGATAGACTTCCTCTTCAATGGTTCCATTCAGGAAGGCAGTTTTCACATCCATTTGATGAATCTTCCAACCTTTAGATGCTGCAATGGCTAATACTGCTCTCACTGAGGTGTAACGGGCAACATGTGCAAATGTTTCTTCATAATCAATGCCTTCCTTTTGAGAAAAACCTCTAGCCACAAAACGTGCTTTATGGTTTTCTATACTGCCATCAGCAGCATGTTTGATTTTGAAGAGCCATTTAGAAGAGACAACATATTTCTCTTTTGGTCTAAGCACTATATCCCATACATCATTCTTTAGGATGGATCGATATTCCTCCATCATTGCATCCTTCCAAGCTTGATGTCTAAAGGCTTCTGTAACACTGGCAGGTTCAAAGTTTGTGATGTTGTTCATTAAAGCAACATAGCTAGAGAACCGTTTGGGTCTTTTACTCTCCCTGAACGTTCCTTTAGGTGCTGCATGATCCTCTGCTTCTTTGATCATCTTCCTGGCCCAAAGTGGCCTTTTTCTGCCGATATCATTTGTGTCCTCATTTGAAGTGGTAGGAAGTTCATGTGGCATTTCCTCAGGATGCTCCCTCTGAATCTCAGGAGTAGGTTCCATTTCAGGTATTCTAGGGTAATAGGTTTCTATCTCACTAGAACTTCTTGCCCTTTTGAATGGTTTCAATGTTAATGTCAAGCAACTTGTGAACTCCCTCTTAATTCCAGCACTCATGCAAAATTTTAAATTTTAGAGTTGTAGGTTTCTATTATCCGTTTTGAAGGTTTTATTTTGTTTCCTAAGACACAACCTTTACAAGTTCCTTCATGGGATGGTTTTAGACTTCGGTGCATAGATTGTAAAAGTACCCTTGTCTTACACCAATAGTTTGAGTTTTCTTAATAGTTGAGTTTTTAGGCCATGCTAGAATTTTCCCATCCATAAGGGTAACTCTATATCCATTTGTCTTTCTTAGAACACAAGGTCTTCAGATTCATGATCTGAATTTGTCTTTCCTACTTTGGCAAAAGATGCTTGTTGTTTAGATTTGTCAGAGCACTTCATTGCATAGTGACCATATTGATCACATCTAAAGCATTGCACTTGAGAGATGTCTTTCCTTTTAAAAGATTCCTTTCCAATGGAATTTCTCTTTCTTTTAAAAAATCCTCTCTTGTAGGAGTTTTTCTTGTTCCTTTTATTAGACGTTGTGTTGAGTACATGAATGTCTTCATCTATGTTCTTTTGTTTATTTTCCTTAGTGGAGAGTCTTGTTTCTTCTTGAAGGCAGTTAGTTCTTAGCCTATCAAATTTAGGGAGTTTAGATCTCGCACTTACTCCTTGAACAAATGACTCCCATGAGTTTGGTAGGCCTCCTATTGCAATTAGGGTTAACTCTTTGTTGTCAATCTGATATCCAATTGTGGATAATTGATCCCTAAGTTCAATAATCCTCATGAAGTATGCATTAATGGACTCTCCTTTGTTTATTTGAGCATTGTTGATTTGCCGTTTTAATGCTAGAGTCCTACAGGTGTTGTTGATCTCATAAGTACTCTCAAGAGATTTGTACATATGGTATGCAGTTTCATGTTTTGCTAAGATAGGCACTATATGATCCCTCACTGCATCTACAAGGATTTTCATGGCTCTTTCATTGTTTTGAATCCATTGACTTTTCTCAGGTTCTGCCTTAGGTTCCCTTTTATTTTCTCTCACAAGTGAGTCTAGTTTATTCTCTTTTAGGATCATTATGATTCTAAATTTCCATGATGTAAATTTATCTGCTCCTGCAAGACGATCTTCGAATCTGATCATAGTTGACATTATGAAGAATGTGATGTGAATTCGATTTTTTTTTTGAAAAAATACGAATTTCTAAGGAATCTGATTTTAGATTTGATTTGGATTCACACAACCTTGCTCTGATACCATGTAAATGTAATCAAATCTTTTCACAAATGGGATCCTAAGAAACACTTAGATTAAACTAAGGTTTGAAAAATCTGTATAAGAAAATTCTAAGTCAAAAATATTTAAACTTCTATGCTCAGATTTTCGATTTCCAGATTTGAACTTCTTATTAAATGTGCTGATTGCAGAACATAATCCGATTTCTATATTTGCATATCGAATGAGGAACCACCATAAATAAGGGAGGAGCCCGCCCCTAAGAGGCACGCCTCATGAGAGGACGTGTCTCCACAAGTGGAGACACGTCCACTCATGGAACGTGTCCCTTAGGGTGCAGCTTGTAACAGGTTTTGTTTATCATTGTTACGTATACATTAACACATATACACCCTTCTACAAGATGGCGGATGATTTAAGAGGATTCCGATTTTAAATAAATGCAGAATATATCATCACGTGTATAACCGAATTTTATATGTATGCTCATAAATTCGATTTAAATGTTCCTTAGAATTATTTGAACATAAATGATGGTCTTTGATCACTTATGAATGACGATGATGCTTACAACAATCGTCATTCATATCTGACCGAAGCTATCATCCATTAACATTCTTCCTTTTCCTAATATTATCCGTGGGTGTGGGTTAAATAAACTTTGTGCTATTTTTCTGCATTCACTTCATCCTAAATCTACTTTTCACATCTACTTTCATGGTTATAGGTAGGTGTTAGTTGCCTTTTTCGCTTTCAAGTCAAAAGCATACCTTGTATTCTCATTCCTTGTATATCTTTCGAAGGTAGCTGCGCCTTGTAAAATAAGCAGAGAGCACTTGCAACTACCATTGCAAGTTACTCAATTGTTGGCCAAATTGTCATTTGTGTGGGCTAGAGTGAATTAATTAAAGTGACAAATTTGTTAACCAACACTTAGCATCCTTGAATCCAAATGTTTGTTTGCCAAAGAGTCCAAATGTGAATTTGGAATGACGGAGCTGCTCTACGTTGGTCACATAATCAGCGCTGATGGAGTGAGAGTTGATCCAAAGAAGATCAAGGCAATCTTTGATTGGCCACCTCTAGAGAACTTGGCGCATTTGAGGGGGTTCTTGGGTCTTTGTGGCTTCCACAAAAGATTTGTGAAAGGCTACTCTCAGATGGCTGCTCCTCTTACTGATCTCACCAAGAAGGGAGCTTTTGTATGGTTAGAAATGGCACAAGGTATTTTTGATAAGTTGAAGGAAATTATGAGTTCATGCCCAGTTTTGTCTATAATTGATTTCACCAAGCCATTTGAGTTGCAATGTGATGCATCAGGAGGAGTTGGAGCTGTTTTGATGAAAGAAAAACATCCTATTGTTTTTGAGAGCAGAAAACAAAGAGGTGTTGCAAGGACCTACTCCATCTATGACAAGGAAATGCTTGCAATCATGCATGCATTGGCCAAGTTTAGACAATACTTGGTGGGAAGCAAATTTGTTGTCAAAACTGATCACAATAGTCTCAAACACTTTATGCATCAAAATGAATTGAATGAAAGGCAACAAAAATGGGTGAGTAAGCTTCAAGCTAACGATTTTGACATTGAGTATGTGAAAGGCAAAAACAACCAAGTGGCGGATGCACTATCTAGAAGGCCTTATTTGAACTCATTATGTGAGCTTACTGCTGATTGGAAGGACTTGTTGCTTGCTGATTATGCCAAAAATCAGTTTGCAACCAACATTATTGAATGTAATTTTCATAATGAAAGGTACAAAATGGTTGATGGTTTGATACACTACAAGGGAAGAATCTTCTTAGTACCAGAATCTAAGCTCAAAAAGAAGATTTTGCAAACTTTTCTTGACATTCCACTTGCTGGTCATTAGGGTTATTTCAAGATATATAGGCAGATTTGTGAAAAAATTTCATGGAAAGGGCTAAAAGATGATGTCTTGCGCTACATTAAGGAGTGTCACACTTGTCAAATGAACAAGAATGAGCATACTTTTCCAGTTGGTGTGTTGTAGTCTCTACCTATTCCCAACCAAAAATGGGAAAATATATCAATGGACTTCATCACTAGGTTGCCAAAAGCTCAAGGCAAAGTTTTTTGTTGTTATTGACTTTATAAACCCCTTTCAGTTAGGTGGGGTATACTTAAAACAATTTTCATCTCAACAAACTTTGGCAGAGTTTTTTGTTGTTATTGCCACCTTTAAGAATTACCATTTATGATTGATATCTTATAATTTCTATTTAGGTACCATTTTGGAACACCTCTGCCATCGAAAGATTGTTTTTTCAGGTGTGTTGCTGTGAGTTATTTTCCATTCATTGAGTGTTGGTGTACTTTACAATCCTCTTTTCCACCTTGGATGGAACTTGTAAGTGGCCTAACTACTTAGAAAAGGCATCCGATGACTTGATTCTTTGCATTTTGAACTTGGTGTGGATCACTAAAGGGTTTGCCACTTGTCTCATATCTTGCAGAGTTTCATCTTGCATTTGACTACATGAAATAAGTTAGGTAGATATTTATCATGGGATTGCCACCTTTATGCACTATTTTGTAGTGGCCTTTGTCTACTACTCTATCTGATAAATTAAATACATCAATTAATAATAGAGATGAAAATGCATACTAGATACATGTGTAAAATACATGTTTATTCGCACATGAAATTATTATAGAAGAAGACCAAAGATGGTCATCCAAGAATTAGAGTCGATCCAACCAGATCATACCACTCTCCTTGATGATATATAATGTATTTAAAGGACCTAACAGTTTCCAAGACCACAACCATCAAAAAATCGACGCTTATAACTACCTGTAGCCGACAACCATTTGATATAGACAATACATAGTCAAATACCAATTTTATCGAAACATAATAATAGACATTGTACACCGACTAAAATCTTTCCACATTATTAGTGCACCACAACTTTGAGATTGCATCTTTCCTTTAAGGTGGATTTTTATTAGTAGTTTACTAATTTTCATATAAGACTTGGCATGCATTCCACTATCTTTGTCAATTCAATTGTGCACCTCTAGTTTGGTTGCTAAAACTCTTTTCCTTAGGCAAAGATTCATAGTCCACTAGCCACTTTAAGGATATTGGAAAAGTTTGGACATTGTTTTGCCACCTTAGAATAATGCCATGCTTAATTTGAAATTTTCCTCTTTGACATTAAGCCTAACATTGTCATGGATTTGGCACTCCTAGGTTTGATTTTATGTTGGTTTTGTCACCTTTGAGTAGTACTAACCTTGACAATTTAAGCTTCCTTAAATCTTGGTGCACTTTCTTCATTACTCGGGGGTGGTTTAGTGACTAGAATAGTGCACTTCTCTTTTTTACTTGTGTTCAGTTTTTGCCTTTGTGTAGAGTTGTGGTGACATTGCCACTCAAATGGAGTGTTGGAGGAGTTTGTTTAGACATTTTCCAATCTTGTATTCAAATTCAAATCCTTGACACTTTTGTCTCTTCTTTCTACTAGTGAAGCCACCATTAGTTAAGAACCTCTTTTTCCTTCACTTAGAATAGTTCAACTTTGAGCAATTTGCAATCATGTTAATTGAAAAACTAGACGATGACTTGACAAATTTGCAATTAAATAGGAAGGAAAACTTGGTTGAAATCCATAATATTAGTCTTCCTATTACCTTTTGTGGAAATGTTGCCACTAACAACCATGGATGTCATAGGAGGTTCCTAAAACTCGATTGGCATACCCTTAGATCTTGCCTCACCTACCATAATTACCTTCTATTTACCCCTACCTTCTCAACTATGGTTATCTTTCAAAAACTTGAATTCTCTGTTGTGTATTGCTCCAAAACTGATCAGATACCTAGGTGTTGCTCCCTCTAAAATCTTTGTATATACATATATTTATATATGTATATACATACATACATACATATGTATATGTGTATATGTGTATGCATGTATACATGTATATGTATGACATATATATGTATTATATGTGTGTATATATATACACACACACACATATAATACTTATATATATGTATACATGCATACATGTATACATACATATATGTATATGTATGTATGTATGTAGGTATATATCAAAGTTCCATGGGGACGTTTCCCCCCTCGAAATGGAGCCATTTCAAAAATGGGGATGTTTCCGAGATGTGGAGATGAAAGGGAAACGTCTCCCCACTGTTCTCTCGTTTCGCCGCCGCCTCCAAGACGTTTCGCCAATGAGGGGACTTTTGGATGTCCCCAAGACTTCCAAGTGTCCCCAAAAATGTAGGAGACTTCGAGACGTACATCTTAAAATGCAATTAAAAATGATTTTAAAACAAAAAAAAGAAGTTAAAATTTATAAATTTATAAATTTAAAGTATTTTTGAAAGTCTAAAAAGCTAAATCGACATGTTGACTTAATTTTTCAACTAGTCACTATAGTATTTTCATTTTGGCTGAGTGTTTATTAACGAGTTGAGGTTGAGCATGGGCGTGTGAAGCAAAAGTTCGGGCAATTGAATCCAGGTAGGGTTTTTTTTTTTTTTGGTTTCATTTTTTTATGCTTTGCAGGATGACCATACCCATCCAAAGCTCCCTGCATTTTATCATTTATGCAGCCGGTAGGGTTTTACTGTTTTATGCAAGCACGGGCAAGGCATGAGATTGTTAGACTGAATGCCTCAAATAGATGTCATCTCATGGGATGCAATGAAGTGTGGGCTTCATAGCCTGCACTTCATTGCATCCTATGAGATGACATCTCTTTGAGGCATTCAATCTAACAGTCATGCGCCTTGCTCGTGCTATTGCTTGCATAAAACTGTAAACCCAAGTTGTTCAACCCCTGTCTGAGACAACATTTTCATTTTCATTTTTGATTTTTCAGTCTTAGACTGAGACTCTCAATCTCAATACTGTCTGTAGCTTGATATATATTGATATTACATACTGAAAATAGATTTAAAATGATTAATGAAACAAATATAGTTGAACAACCATAATATCTATTTCATTAATCATTTTAAATTTATTTAAAATTAGTTTGAAAATTTTTAATTTTTAAATTTTAATCGATACATTTACAAGCAAGAGGATGCTGGCAAAGGTTGTGAAATTTGGCTTTACATTTTACAACTAACAGTGTAAAGCCATATTCCATAACCTTTGCCAGCATCCTCATGCCTGTAATAAAATTAAAAATGGTCGCTTTGGAACAGGGTATGTACATCCATGAAAGCATAAATAAAGCGTTAAGATAATAGATTGTATTTTAATTTAATTTTTTTTCAACATTGTAGCCTGTAGGTGTGATATTTTTTCTTAACATTGTTTTAAACTTTTTTTGCAGCATGATCATCATAATGAGTTCACACAACAAAAGTGATGATGAGTGTAGAGAGGTTGAAGCACAAAGTCAAAGTGAAAATGAATCATTTGATGATCTTGATTTTCAAATTGGAGGGGAGGGTGAACATGCTTCAACTACTCAAACTGACATAAGTTATATTGGGAGTAAAAATAATAGTTGCCTTTCATGAGTCCTTGAACAATGGGCCAAGGGCCCCTTTAATCCAAAATCATTGGTAAAACAATTTGCATCTAATATAGCAGAAAAACTTGGGGCAATTGGGGGCAATAGAAAATGGTAGTGCCACATATGTGAACTTACATGGTTTGACAACATTACAAGAACTAATGCTCACTTTCTTCTTGTTCAAGGTATAGGTGTAGATGTATGCAAAATTGTGGAAAGTAACTTGAAGTATAGGGCTGAAATTTTAAAATTATGGGGTTGTAATGAGGATGAAGTACCTATAGATGTTACTTTGCCACAAAGGAGTAGGGGTGATAAGAGTTTAGCAATTTCTACTTCTACTTTGTAGAGTCTAAGGCAATTGAATCCATCCAATTCAATGTAAGATGGCATCTTCACAACCATTGGCAGATTTATTCAATGTGCAAGCAAAGAATCAGGCAGATGATGCCATTGGCAAATTCTTCTTTGCCAATGGCATTCCATTCCATGTGGTTCGCTCTCCTTATTATAAGGAAGTTGTGTTAAAGATAATAAGGGTAGGGCAATCATATGTGCCACTAGGGGAGACTAAATTGAGGACAACAATCTTGGATCAAATCTATTCCAAGATTAATATTTTGATGGAGAGGATGAAGAGATCTTGGGTCACAAATGGATGTAGCATAGTCATGAATGGGTGGAGGGACATTAGGCATCATCTACTCATCAATATCATCGTTATATCAATTGCGGGTCCTTATTTCCTTAGGGCTATTGATTGTTTAGGGCATAGTGAGGATGCCCATTATTAGCTCCAAATCCTTAAGAATGCTATAGAAGAGGTTGGGCCACAAAATATGGTGCAGGTAGTGACAGATGCAGCCCATGTGAGCAGAGTTGCAGGGAAGCTGATTGAGGCAGCCTATAAACATATTTGGTGGACTCCTTGTTGTGTGCTTGCTATGAATAATGCACTTAAGGACATGGGAAAAATCAGCTAGATCAAATATATTGTCAGTGATGCTAGAGATATGTAGATGTTTATTAGCAACCACCATACTTCACATGCACTTTTTAGGTCCTCCAAGAAGGAAATTTTGAAGCCTGTAGAGACATGGTATGCATCATACTTTATTCTTTTGGAGAGGATGCTTGAGTTACAAGAGCCATTGCAACTAATGGTAATGACAATAGAGTAGAACCGATGGCCTGAGTCAAAGACATAGTAGGGATTGAGGGTTAAGGAAGTGGTGAAGAATGATGTCTTTTGGGTTGATGCCAAATATATTGTTTCCATCATTGATCCAATCTTCATAGTTATTAGATTTAGGGATTCTAATGCACCTTCCCTTGGAGAGGTATATGAGTGCATTGATTCCATGCTTCATCAAATAAAGGCTGTTGTGTGAGAGGACCTCACAATGCAATTCTACATCGAGCATATTCATCCAATCATTCAACGTAGATGGGAGAAGCTCAACACTCTCTTACACATGGCTGCCTATGCATTGAACCCAAAGTGGTACGTGCAAAGGCCTGTCAAAATCACACCTATAGGGGATGCTAAGGTGAAGGAAGGGTTCATGAAGGTCATTAACAAAATGTATGATCCTATAGAGGCCAACTTGCTTCGTATTGAGTGGACAAAATTTGCAACTCTTTGGGGATATTCAGAGGCGACCAAGATAGATTTGGAGACTATGTCATAGGAGGACCCCAAGTTGTGGTGGACTATGCATGGGCCTAGATCTTTGATTACTACTCTAGCCATTCGTTTTTTGTGCCAAGTTTCTAGTTCTTTTGTTGCTGAGAGGAACTAGTCTACTTATAGCTTCATCCACTCCGTGAAGAGGAACGAGCTTACTCCTAGGAGGGCGAGAAGCTTGTGGTTGTACATAGTGCCTTGCGTCTCATTGAACACAACACAACTACATACAAGGAGAGTCCAACAACTCGATGGGATATAGAGCTAGAAGAGCCACCACAGATAGAGGAGGATGCTACACAGACATGTCTAGTTGGTATTTGTTTAGATGAACTTGAGCATTTGGGGTCCCCATCCAACAGTTTCAGTGTTAAGGAGATTGACATGGAGCTTGGGGATGATTAGATCATTAGAGGCATCAGGCCATCAGCCATTTACTATTTAGTATTTTGTTTTTGATGTTTGAACTCACTGTTGATTTTAATTATGAATTATGATTATGAAATTCAAATTATGAAACATCTAGGTCTCGTTCCAATGTCTATTAAGTATATTTTCATTTTGATTTTCATTGTTTCAATGTTCACTAGTTCAATGAAATCATTGCAATGTGTTTAAACTCTAAACTTTACTTATTCCTTAGGCTTCTACAGTTATACATCTTTTTATAACTAATTTTTCAAGTACTATATGTCTTTCAACACACCACTCCCCAGCCATCCCCTGTTGCCATCCCCCCACTACACCCTTGCCATCCCCAAACTTAGACCCCCCACCCCCGGAACATTGGTATATATGTATATGTATATATATAGGTCCCAGGAAAATAAATCAGCAAGCTGTTGAACCCAAACTTGAATGAGCAACATGACTTTTATTCCGAAACAAGAAGGGAGTGGAAGACTCATTTTCAAATGGATGTTAGAAATGAATGTGAAATTGCTGTCCTTGCAATTCAGAAAGGAAGGCATGTATCCTTTACAAAGATGTGATTGAGAAGAAGTCTTTAAATATATGCACTATACCTTCTGACTTGATTCAACCCTACTTAGAATTCTAGATCACTTATTCTAGTAACAAGCATTAAACTAGGATTTAATTTAAGCCTATGGCATGCAAACTTGTCAACAGTATTTTTTAAAAATAGTTAGTTTTAAAATCAAGCAAAATATCACACTTTACGTAGGTAATATATATTTCAATTGCAATGAAAAACCTTAGACAATAAAGAATAATTTTGGCACATCCATATTCAAGATGTCTCTTTTAATATTGCAAACTATATCTCCATGTATTTTACATTTTATTAATCTCAATTTCTACAATTCCATTAATTGCAGGTTTCTGATGCTATCTTTGAGAGAGTGCTTCCTCGATTTGCAGGGGATGAACTTCCCAAAACAGATGTAGGCATTCTACTAGCTGTTGCTGACAGGTAATGTAATGTTTTTCAGCAGAATAGTGGTCATTAAAGTTTAATGCACTTCAACATTTTGTTTGTCAAGTATTTCACTTTAAAAATATGCATGATGGAGTATACAACTCTCTCTGATTTACCAGAATATGTTTCTTATTTCTTTAGTTTTCACTATATTTTAGGCTGAGCAGCATAGGAAACAATGGATACAATTATATCTATGGAGTTTGTTATTATTTTTACTGTGCTTCATAGTGTCATTTGTTCTTGAGAGACTGTAAAATGAGGGCTGTTCACTTGCTTCCAATATCCAATAATAATTGATGCTAATAAGGGGATAATGCGCATGTTGAAAATGTATTTTTTATTTAGATTTTGAATTTGTTAGATATGTGTTTTTCTACTATAACCTTTTTTTCTATATAATTCCATTTTCACATATTTGAAATTCTTCACGGTTTGAACTCCAATTGCTAGGAAAGAATAATGTTGGTAAACATGAAAATGATGAGTGGAAATACGATTGGCCAGTGAGTGGAAATATGATTGACCTATTTGTATCACATGTAAGAGACATCAGTTGGTGCAAATATAATTCTGTGATATATGAAGGGCACTCTTCTAAATGCAAGCATAAGTGATGTGTAACATGATACATTCAAACATCAACAAGATATAATCAACCTTAATTTTTTGCTATTGTATTCCATATTAATACAAAGGTCTTGCCATTTAACATTTGGTCTGATAGTTACTATGTATAAAGTCTTAACATCATAGCAATCTTGTATGGCATGCAAAGCATATAACTAACCTGTGCCCTGAAGGGCATGTGAGTTTTATTCATTTTATCACTTTCAAGATTACAATAGTGTTGCTATTGGAAACTGCATAACAAATACAAAAAAGACTTGTGACGTCATGATTTTTGTAGTTTAAACAATCCACCTATTTTCGTAGTTTAAACAATCACTACCATGTGGATGAAGCAAATTGGGCAAAATGAAGGTTACTATATCAAAGAATTGAACCTCATGTTGGACCATGGGGGAAAGGCCTACATAGGAATAGGAATAAAGTGGAAAATTAAAATATTGATGGCAAAGTTAAGGTCTAGCTTGCATCATCTAAGATTTGGTAGGTGGACAATACCTAAGGAGGAGTGGGAAATAAGAACTTATGTGTTTTGCAACAAGTGAGTGGAGAAGACAAAGTGATGCTACATTATGAAATAAATGCTCAACTTATGGTGACACTCATATCAAGTACCAAGACAACTTGAGGAGAGAATCTAAAAGCCTTGTTTGAAGACATGAGGTTGGACAAAATGGAAATCGTTATGATCAAGACCCACAACAGAAGATCTGATGTCAAAAAGGGCTTAAAACTTCTTAGGGTGTTCATGGGGTCCTGATTCCCTAGGATGGGTCTACATGTTTTTGTTGTTGTTGTTGTTCGTCCCATGGACTGCCCGGTCTCATGAATGTACTTTAAATATTTCTTCCATTCATTCATTTAGGAAATTTCTCTTGAAGTGTCCAAAGTTATTGCTATAAAAACATCACTTATAATTTCTTAGATACATTACATGTTTCAAAGATTCATTTTATTGTTTGCGAACATTTTGTTTTCCTTTGCCTTTGATCTTTGCAGTGAATGCATTGATGAGTAAATTGACATGGATAGTCCACTAACAACTCTTTGTAATGTCCCCTTCTCGACAGTGATCTGTCAGTTGGCTGTTAGTCTATCCTGGTGACTCATAGACTACTCGAAAGCAGAATTAGGGTTCCCTATCTTCTAGGAGGATGTTTCAGATTTTGTTGGAGTGTGCTTTTGGAATCTTGGTGTTTGGTTGGCAGCTCTTTTCTGGGTTTTTAAAGAGCTTCGCGATGGACTATCTGGCCTGATGATCCGTGTTACTTCCGGGATTTACTATTTTTAGTAAATTCTATTTCTGGCAGTGGTCCTGTTGGCTTCAGTGCTTTTGGCTTACCTCATCAGTTGGTTCGGTTGGCAGTATCAGATTTAGTGCCTGGATGCAGTTTTTGGAGAGATAAGTTGTTTTAATTAAAATAATGTTTTATTTTAATTATAACCCCCTTGGTCTAGCTTCACAACTTAAGTCAATTTTAAAAAGGGGACTTTTATGGGTAGGCGCCTCATCAAAAGATTAAGTGAAATTGTATCTTTGTTTATTAATGTTAACTTGAGGAAAAGGTATGCCAACATGAGGAAGAATGTAATAAATTAAAAGGCGTGGCAATTACCTTGGGAAAAGGGACGCCATCTTGAGAGTCAAAAGGTCAACAAAGAATTAGGGCAACCCTTGAGTGAAGCGCACCTTCTAGAAGGTTCTAGAGGTGCTTGGCAAAATTATAGAAAGGGGGTTTTGGGTCTTCATTCAGCATCTTGAGTTTATTGCAAAGTTATGCTGCCGGAATGGTGTTAGACTTGCTTCGAGGGATGCATACCTCCTAGCTGGCTTAGCTTCTTGCTTGAAAGATAGCAACTAGTTGAGAGTAGGTTTCTATTGAGTTGTTTTGCATTTTGAGATTGAGTCTTTGTATTTTCAGTCCATTTCACAGTTGTTGTATTGGCTGTGGCTGAACTGGTTTTTCAATCATAAGTCTTGGAGTGATTTTTATTTGCTTATGGGTAGTTGAGGTATGTGCTTGGTTGGTTGAGGCGACCCCTTCCACCAGTTTGCAGATTTTATTGTTGAGTACTCATTTTATTTGGCAAAATCGCCCCTTCTTGAGGGCTGTACCATTTGGGAGTGCATTGGAATGTGTGCAAAATGAATGTGCTATGTTTTGGTTGGTTTCTTGGTTCCTTCTTGGGCGCCTTTAGCATTAATAATGTTTGCACTTGGTTTCATGGGATTTGGATGAAAATTGAGTGAGTTGTCATTAAATGAATGATTTTCTGTGTTGTTGATTCTGCAATTTCAGTGCAGGTCTGACATAATCAGATTAGCATAATGGGGTTTGAGAGTTGGGTTTGTTGTTTGTGTGATCAAGATAGGTATAGGGGAGTCTTCCTATTTCATTACAACAATTTATACTTATCCGGATGGCATGAAGTTCTATCAAATTGTAAGCTGAGCAGTAGTACTGCCAGTATTCTTGGTTTTAGCTATTTCCCACGATTGTGGAAGGGACTGGTACTCTTTCAGTCTATAGTTTAAGTTTAATCATTGCATTCCCGCTGAACAAGTGGAAGAGGCTGGCTTGCCACCTATTTACCTTTATTGTAATGCATTCTCATCATTTGTTGATCGACTAAGCCGTTAAAATGCTCCCCCTGAATAAGTGGTCGAGTTGCACTTTATTTCAATACTGTACTTTCAATTCCAGTCCTCTCGCTGAACAAGTGGTTGAGTGATTGCTCTTCTTTCAGTTACTTTCAGCAAGCTCTTGTTTTGCTAATGATCCCCTTTCGTGTATGCTCTCAACCTTGCCCGCATTGGGATCTGGGTTGATCAGAGGAGAGGGTTACATTCAGCTGGTTTATGTTTGCACTAATGCTAATGGGTGAATTTAGTTGTGTAACAAAATGAAAAAATTGGCCAGTATATTTCACTCTTCAAGAACAAATACAATCACACTCTCTAAAATTAACCTCACATGATAGGAAAAACATTAGAAATGTGCTTAGAACTTCAACCAAGTCCTAGAGAACATCCAATAAGCATATGGACTTCTGGAGATGATGAAAACAAAAAGAGAACAAACAAAGAAAAGGACTAAAACACAAGTTTTCCTTGGAGGAACCTTTGATGGGAAAAATTCCATCAAGAGAGAGCTTCCAACACTGTATATCACTATATTCAATCTTTTATAAGTAAATGAATGTCATTGGGACTATATTGAGCTTGTAGAGCATGAATGACCAAGTTCAACACCTACATTCTACCTACAACTCCTTGAAAACTTGGTTCTATACTACAAGTCTAGCAAATGAACAATATAAGAAGGCATACTCAAGAGCTACATACATACAATATAGGAAGGTAAACGCAAGAGTTACATTTTTTTTTACACCTTTGCAATCCAATAGTTACTTTGAATAAAACACTTGGAATGGGATGAAATGCCAACCAAGATCATTACCTTGCCCACATAGAAAAGTGGATGAAACCGTCACTTGGTGCAGACTAGTGATTTCAAAACCATTGGGGCAAAAATGTAATGCCACAATAATTCCAGTCTCTAGATCATTAGGGCAATTCCAAAACCATCGATGGCAAAAGCATAACTCCTGACAACACAAATTGGTGATTTTTTTCTACAACACAAAATGCCTTGTTCCATCAACATTCCCTTCCACTTTTGACTTCCTTGAGAAGCTTTGGATCAGCTCAAGGTCATCTACATCATTGAGGAATAACTAGTTCGAACAAAACCTTTGCTTTTGATGCTTTTTGTTAAGTCTTCCAAGTTGTGTGACATCTTCTAATTGGTAGTGATCAAAGAAATCTATTGGTTAGTAAATAGGCTCTGATTTTCAGATCACACCTCCCTAATTAGGAGGCTTTTCGTACCTAAAATATTAGGGAATCAACAATAAAGAAAATATTTTCCCCACATCCCCCTTTGGATACCATTCTGCCTTGGCAATTGGCCATACAGCCTAGTTAATCAAGATTTTTTTCTCTTCTCTTCAAGTCCTCTCCTTTGAAAGCACATCACTCCCAACTACTCTTGAACATTCAGAGAAAGATCTTGGATAGGAGGCAATAACAAGTCTTCCTCTTTGTCAAGCATCAATGGCTTAAACAGCCAAAGATTCTCCACAATCACCATTGAGGATATCTTCATTTAAGGAGGGAAACCAAGCATAAATGCATTCTCAACCATTTGTTCCAATATGTGAAATGAGCCATATCGCAAGGGCTTGAGCTTTCTTTTTGGAGCTTGGAATCTTTCTTTGCATAGATATGACCACACTTGGTCTACAACCCTGAATTTGTGCTCAACTAGATGTTGGTTGTGCCACTTATTTTACCTAGCTTGTGACTGTGAATCTGTCAGAACTTGTGAATATATTCCTGGCCTTGTGAGCTTCTAAGTTTAATTGCTCTCCATCCATAAGTGGTTGTGACAAAGCAACATCTAAAGGACTACATGGTAGAAACTGAAAACATGTCTTAAACGGTGACAAATTGGTCGAAGTATGGGCTGCCTTGCTATATGAATGCTGAATATATGCTCAATTCTTATTCAATTCTTATGATGCTTCTTATTATATCCTTTCAACAACTGTACAACTTTTCTGTTCACCACATATGTTTATCCATCAGTTTGGGGACCAAATGTGGTTGATCTCTTCAATTGAGTATCTTGAAGTGCTATCTTACCTAGTTACTGGCACTATTGGAGAACCACATTATGAGGTGATTGGTCTGATTTCTCCTTGGTTAATAAGTGCTTTGGAAGTTTCAATTATGGCTTAGCTTCATTGGCTTCCACTATGCTTTGCCAATAGCGGCCTAAGTTTGGAAGGCGACAGTTGGGTAACAACTGAATCTCACACTCTATTGCTCTACTTGGTTGCAACCCCTAATAATTTTGAAAGAGCTCACTAAACTGTTGTAGCTGATCCATATAATTTTTCTCCTTTTAATTTGAGCCACTTGTTCTTCTTGTTAGCCACTAGTATTAATAATCTGCCTAACTTCTGAAGTGCTCACCATTGAAATCTTGGAGTTGCCAACATATGGTTTGAGAACATTATATGCCATCCTTTACGAGCCTTTTTTGTTCTCTCTTTCTCTCTTGCAGAAAAAGGTATCATCAAGATAGAGGTATGGGTTACACAACACAACCCACAAACATCCAATGACATCCACTACTACCTCATCTATGAACTCTAGGGCAAGTCCATATCTAAATTTACATTGTTTATTGACTGAAATTTCCACTCCTTGTTTTAGCCAATCCAACTAGTATGGAATTGGGTTCTTTTCTATTTGCAAGCCAAGTTCAGTAACAAGTATTCTGGAAATTAGGTTTTATTTAGAACATTTATCATATAGAGCATCTATATTTCACTCCTTGAGCTGAATCTTAATGTGATATGTTTTTTCAACTCAACTTTATCTCGAGACCTGCTACTACCCACACATATGCCTTTTCTCACTATGATCATTACAAGTTATCACCCACTTTAGAGCTGCAAATTCCTTGCCCTTTCCTCCATCTGAAGAGTTCTTCTTCTTGGTTTTCTCAGTGTTACCCCAAGTTTTCGGGACGGGACGGTAGGGAACGGCGGGACGAGTCCCCAAGTTTTCGATTTTTGAGGCCAAATCTGGGGATGGTGGGGGACGGCTATATAAAATATAGGGACAATTTAAAATATATAGGGAAATTTTAAATATTCATATGAAAACATGGATAAAGCATACATAATATACATTATAGAACCTAACTATATAAAATATAGGAACAATTTAAAATATATAGGGAAATTTTAAATATTCATATGAAAACATTGATAAAGCATACATAATATACATTATAGAACCTTAACATATAACATTTGTGTTCAACATTCTTTGTCAATACTCAATACGCATTGAAAATTCAGAATTAATATACATGAATCATGATACAACCTCCAAGTTATAATTTATAAACTTACATCAAATTACATTAGGTTATTTCCAGCTCACAAATTGGGCAAACATTTGTGATTACAGTGAAGATTGTTTCACCTAGGTTACTGATTACTTGGCACAGAACAATAATGAATAACTGAGGCGTCTGAAGGCAGAATTATTGTAGTTTGGTGGGAGTGTGGACTATTGGAAGTAAATTCAATGCTGGTGTATTGTTTGATATGGATTTGAGCAGTTAAATGTGGGGACAATTGCTGCACTTAAGGAGTTTTGGGCATCAAATTGCCTTAATAGCCTATTTCCAATTGTGAAGAACTGTTTAAAAAGGTCAAAATCCTAAGTCTTTGTCTCTATAACTTGTTAGTGAACAACAAGCAAATAAATTTAAGTTTACACACTTCTGTAATAAATTTTTTGTTATTTTTATATATCTCTAATAGAGCAAAAAATATTTATCTTGTGAGTGTTCCAAATATTGTGAAAGATATATGAAAATAATTTAAAGAACAAATCATAAACCAGAAAACTGAAAACTATTATATATTTTTTTAATTTTTTAAAACATGCTTTGACGTGGAGGACGGTTGGGGAACGACTTAGGTGTCCCCTATCTGTCCTAGGGACGGTTAGCCATCCCCCTTTCCCCATTGACCGTTTCCCCATTTTGGGGATGTTTCCCAGCTTGTGAAAAAAAAAAGGGGATGCCAGGGGACCGTCCCCATGTCCCGGGGATAGGGATGAGCCATTTTAGGGGAGCGGGTGAGGGGGTGTCGCTCCCTGTTTTTTCTTGAAAGGATCCAACCAGATGTAGATTCCAAGATGTCTCATCTGCATGCCTATCTTTGTCACAATGACTAAAATGTTGTTTTTCTTTGCCCTTTGTTTGGACTGTTTTCTTTTTCTTGTCTTTCCATTGCTTTTATTGTCATCTAGCTGTTGTGTTTTACATTGCTGTTTTTGATGATATGATGCATTCTTCTTCTTGTCCATCTCTAAATGGTGTGCTTGAGCACATGCCTCATCAAAATCTTTTGGCTTGTCAATCAAAACAGACCTTTTTAAGTGTCTATAGAGCCCACCGATATCATTAATCAGCACTTCACAGTCCATTATTTATTCTCTAAGTTGAACAACCTTCTTCCAAAATTCACTCGTATACTTTTACACTTTTCCCTCTCCTTTTCGAATAAAAGTGCCATTAGATTTCCCTTTCTTCTTCACAACATATAAGGTAGAATTGTTTATCCAGTAAGTCTTCCCATTTTGAAATTGGTGCCACTCTATGTAACCCCAATGAAGATGTATAGCTTTCATACCATGTATGAGAATGACTTGATAGTTTCATCCTTGCAAGTGAGATATGTTGGTGCTCAATCAATGTATGAAAGTTGAAATAGACCTTCATGTCAGCTATCTATTGATCTAGCTCCTTTGCACTAATCTCTTTGTCACATAGACCAAAGAATCCCTTAAGCTGAGTGAGATTCGTAAGAGTAGGCCAATCAACAATAAGTCTTTTTGAGATCAACTCTCACCCCCTCTATTTTAGTTTTAGGATCAGAAATGAAATAAGCAAAAATACAACAATAGGGAGAAAAACCCAGCAAAAAGATCTCTTTATATATCAGAAGAATAACAGGCCCTAGAAAGGGCAAATACAATACAAGGATCTGCACTTATATCTGGTGCAGATTTCATGAATACCATAAGTATTAATTCTTCTCCTTGATGCTGATTTGCTTCTTAGGAAACACAACTTGTTGCTAAAGTTCGAATTGGAGAGAATGAAATTGCTTGACTGAATTATGAAATGAGGAGACACCACCTCCTATTTATACAAGCTAGGCAACCCTTCATCTTAGAGCCGACCTTGAACAAGTATAATTTTCCTTTATAAAAATAAGTCCAATCTGCTTTGACAAGAATAAGTTAGGGAAAAAGTATCTCCTGAAGATACCAAACACCAACACTCCCTCTTAGCTAGGGAGGTATTTTCCAGATATCTACGTCATGGAGTCTCTCAACATAACGCCCACAGTGGCTACACCCATTTGTGGAAAGCTCAAGGGTTCATCAAGGAGTCTTGCAATGTGATGTCCTCATGAAGTCTCTCAACACGACGTCCACCATGGCTACTCCCATGTGTGGAAATAAGTACATGTACAAGTCTCCATCACGGAGTCTCTCAACGTGATGCCATCATGGAGTCTTTCAACATGACGTCCACCACGGCTACTCCCATGTGTGGAAAAACACAAGTACAAATAGTTCATCACAAAGTCTCTCAACGTGATGTCGTCATGGAGTCTCTCAATATGACGTCTCATCTCAGTCTCAGAGATGAACAAGGGCTCGCACCTCATATTTCTCCATCTTAGAGAAATATATGCTACAAGGGCTTTCACCTCATATTTCTCCATCTCAAATAAATATACACTACAAGGGCTTTCACCTCATATTTCTTCGTCTCAGAGAAATATACACTACAACAAATCATCATGATGATGTGACTCCCTCTTAAGCTTCAAGTACCCACATCGACCTTCTGACCTCCTCGTCCAACTATAGGTTTGTCAGACTCCCTCTGAATGTTATTTCCTTCTCTTTGAAGAAACTGATCGCAGATTCTCCATCCAAGGCTGACCCAAGCTTGTGCCCTCGAGTGAAGAATCATGAGAGTTATGCACCATTAGCTCAGTCCAAGGCTGCAAGCTATGACTTCATGTTTGTCCATTTCTCCACCCGGCATGACTTCCTCACAGGATGCCTCAAGCTCTTCCTCCCTTGAATTCCTTATGCAATCTCTCATCATACTTTTGCTCCTCGATCAGTCCTTATACTGAAACCTGTAATGTCCCCATTTTTAGCACTACACTTTCTAGTGATTGATAGCCTATTTCCGGATGCCCGTAGGCTAGTCAATGGAAAAATTAGGGTTTCCATTTTAGAGAAGGTATTGAAGACTTGCATGCGAGATTTTTTGACGCATGTTTGGTGGAGCTTTCTGGGTTTTTGGAGAGCTTCGAGATGTGGTAACATGCATGACAAGATGTTGACTTGCAATTTTGGCTGCTCCTTGGCTGTTTTAGAGGTTTGCATGTTGGAGTTTTACAGTTTCAATTGTAGATTCCTTTTGGGTTTTTAGAGAGCTTCGTAGTGGTGTGACATGCAATTGAATCAAAGAACTTTTCCGGATTTACTATTTTTAGGTTTCTGTAGTTCAGTTTTGTGGCTATATCTGGCAGGTTGGTTTGAGCAGTTTGGTCTCCAACACCCTCGGTGTTATTTTTGGCAGTGCTATTTTTAGCAGTAGTTCACCAGTTTAGTGCAAAGGCTATTTTTGGCAGGTGTTCAGCAGTTTGATACTATGGCTATATTTGGCAAGGTAGTGTATCCTGTTTGGTCTCCAACCTTTGAGGTATTTAATTTGGCAAGTTAAATATTTGAGGAGATAATGTTTTAAGTGAAAATAATTCCTTTGCAATAATGGACTTCATAAAGGAAATTATTCAAGTGATTTATAATGTTTATTTTCACTTAACTTATGGGACGCCAATATTATACTTGATTTGCATTTTAATAAAGTATATTGCCTTCATGAAAAAGGGACGCTTTGGAGAAGATATTTGGATAAATATAAAGTATTTTCTTCATGTTCTTTTGGATGCCAAAGTGAAGGAGGTTAATGAAATACAAATTACAGTTTATTGAAGGTAAATGTGGATTTCACCTTGGGCGCCCTAATTGGAGGGAAAGGTGAATTTGAATTTGGAGACAGAAAAGCTATAAATAAGAGTGTTGGGCTCTTTGTTTATCATCCATGAAGAAATTATAATGTTATGTTGCTGAAATGGTGAGTGGTTTGCTTCAAGGAATGCATACCTCCTAGCTTGGACTTGATTTCTTGCTTGAGAGATAGCAACTAGCTAAGTGAGAAGACTGTTCTTTATTCAGAATGACAGATTGAGCTTATTGTATTAGGGTCCTAATATGTTTTCCAAAGTTTCTGGTGTGTTTGTCAGTTTTTCATGTTGCTGATTTTAGTGTGGCTGAAGTAGGTTTTCATTCACTGCTCTTTAGGCAAATTTTGTTGGCTTCTGGGTATTGGCTCATTCATTTCCTTGGCTCAGGGCACCCCTTTGTGCAAGTTTTGGGATTTTTTCGTGGAGCCATTTATTTTATCTTGCAGGTCGACTTCTCCCAAGTCATACTTTTGTTTGGGAAGTGCCGAAGAGTTTTAGAAAAATAAATAACTCCAGTTTGTTGCAGTCTCTCAGTTCTATCCTTGTCGCCATCTTCCTAGGAGTCCATTGCATTTGGTTTCATGTCATTCGGAGTAGTTTGGAGTGAGTTGTGAGCGTTTTTGTGAGTTTATGAGTTGTCGGTCTGTAGTTTTAGCTTGCTGGTTTGTCATATCAGATTTTAGTAGCTGGAGTTTTTGGGCTTGTTTTTCATGGTTGAGAGTCTCTTGGAGTTTGGAGAAACATTTGATATCATTTGCAGCATTTGGAGAACTCTAATACAGTGTTACTTGCAGTATTATTCTCATTGCAAAGTTGTTCAGTAGTACTATTCAGCTATTTTAATTATCTTGCTTATTTCATTGTATTCCCACATTTGTGGAAGAGGCTGGTCATGCTTAGTCTACATTGTATTGCATTTACATACTGCTAATCAGTTGAGCTGTCACAAGTGCATAAGATCCCCAACGCCATATGGTAGCACCATACCCATCTTAGGTTTGAGTGCACATTCTTGGGTTGGGTTACTTTCGGCACTGTAATTTTTATTTCCAATCCTCCTGCTGAATAAGTGGTTGAGTTGATTGTTAATTTCAGCAATGTAATTTCTATTTCCAATCCTCTCGTTGAATAAGTGGTCAAGTTGATTGTTATTTGCTTCCATTGTACTTTTCAGCAGTTCAGATTTTATGCTAACGATCCCCTTTCGAGTATGCTCTCACCTTGCCCATACTGGGATTGGGGTTGATCAAAAAGAGAAAGGGTTCCCTTCAGCTGGTTTATGATTTCACTAATGTTAACAGGTGAAATTAATGTGTTAAATTTGGGAAAAAATTGGTTAGCACATTTCAAAACCCAATCACGTGGAAGCAATCACCAATTCCATGTAACCTCCAGCTTCAACAATTTAGGAACAAAACAATCTAGAATTAACCATTCTGAGTGTGCCGCCTCTAGGGGTTATCCGGACCCATGCCAAACTCACGCTATCACAATTCTCAGGTCTCTCTATTTTTATTCAAGAAAGTCTGAAAACCAAAGAAAGCGGTTGCTTCTTCATTCGATGGCTGACTAAGTGAATTCACGCCAATCTTGTGACATTAAATCTGTCCATATCACCTTTCTTATGTTGTGCACAGCTTTGGATGTAGTATATGAGCAGCTCCCGACAACTCCTCCTTGGCACAAAATATTATATATTTACCGATTCTTTATTCCCACTTATTCCTATGCTTCTTTATTATTTGTTCCCCACGACACTTCCAAGAAAACAACACAAAGAATAAATTGTATATATTTACCAACTTCAGTGGTATTTAATATGCCTCCAAAGTAAAATCGATACCCAGCTCCCACGACATCAGTATTATTGCCACGTTATTTCACATTAGCCAAGTGCGACTAGAGTTTGATGAAGTTAATTTCCACGACTCCTCAATACTACTATTTTCTTTGATATTTCTGCAAATATGAATTGAGGCGGCAGTTCAAGAGAGGCTTTTCAATTAATTCGTTGCTTCAATAGACTTGAAAGGTATTTCATTTATTTTCGATTCAAAATCACAACAGCATCGTTAATAAAGATCAGCACTTCATATTCAAGAATTAATAGTGACGGTTTATCGTACTGGCAATTGATGTTACGACAACACTTGTCCACCAACAACATCCAAAGGATTTGATTCTTCTCACCAAGGCAATCAACCAGGAATTGAATTTGTTACAATTCTCTTGTGTTTCATGTTCTTGTATTTGCGAGTCACTTCTTATTGCTATGCCTCAATTCAATGGCAAGCTGATTTAGAGCTTCCGTAAAGAAGACAAGTCTGCCTATGAGCGACTGTTTATAGCTTTCGAATGAATGAAGAGTTCTCACACTAATTCGCTTCTATCATACTAGGCTTCAATTACTTATCCCGACACAAAGATTGTTTGTCTACTACTGAAGCTGTAATCGACCATCCTCTGACCTTCCGTTTCCAATAGTAATTAACAATAATTTCATTTCTTCTATACAATTCCACAAGCTCCACTACTGCGATGATCACCTAAATTTCCCAAATTGTATTAGCTTCTTTACTGATTCTATTGCAACCATTTCTTGACAACCATCATCTTCACCCAATGATGTACCTTGATTGAATTACTTCCTAGAGAATTTGCTTAACCAAGTCTGATTGGATCTCTACTTAAACCCGCTCTAATACCATGTTAGTTTTAGGATCATAAATGAAATAAGCAGAAATACAACAACACATAGAACAATGAACACAACAGATACCCTTTGAAAACCCTCCTACTCGAGGGAGAAAAAACCAGCAAAAAGATCTCTTTATATATCAAAAGAATAATAGGCCCTAGAAAGGGCGAATACAATACAAGGATCTGCACTTATATCTAGTGCAGATTTCATGAATACCATAAGTATTAATTCTTCTCCTTGATGCTGATCTGTTGCTTAGAAAACACAACTTGTTGCTGAAGTTCGAATTGGAGAGAATGAAATTGCTTGACTGAATTATGAAATGAGGAGACACCTTCTCCTATTTATACAAGCTAGGCAACCCTTCATCTTAGAACCGACCTTCAACAAGTATAATTTTCCTTTATAAAAATAAGGCCGACCTGCCTTGAGAAGAATAAATTAGGGAGAAAATATCTCTTGAAACACTAACAATCTACACTAATAATGTGCCCAAGATAGAGAAGCTCTGTCATGCCAAAATCGCATTTGGACTTCTTGGCGTACAAGGACTCACTCTCCAATATACTCTAAACCTCTCAAGATGCCTCGTATGCTCCTCCCAAGTTCTACCGAATATTAGGATGTCATAAAAAATATTAGAAAAAATTTCCTCATTTGTTTCTTGAACACCTGTTTCATACAACTTTGGAAGGTGGATGGTGCATTTGTCAATCCAAAAGGCATCACTAAGAACCCGAAATGTCCAAAGTGGCTTCTGAAATCTATCTTCTCTAAATCTTGTTTCCTCATTCTAATATTATGGTACCTTGATCTCAAATCTATTTTGGAAAAGTAACAAGCCGCATGTAGCTCGTCAATCAACTCATCGATTCGTAGAATATTGCCTATACAATTTCCCCATTGAGAGAGAAATCTAAGTCACATCTTTTGTAGTGTCCCCTTCCTAACTAGTTAAGTAGGGTTGGTTAAGTTAGCTTATTTAGTGGTTCCCGTAGGCTAATGGGATTGTGGTTAGGGGACGTTGGTGACAGTTTATCCAACAGTTTGGCAGTATCAGTGGCATTGTTGAGTTTTGGCAGTTGTCATGTGCATAATGCCCTTTTCCTGGAGTGTTTTCGGGCAAGATCTCCAATACTTATGTAATGTACCTTTTTTAGCTTGCCTCAACTTTTCGTGATTTAGCCTATCATTTGACTCTCGTAGGCTAATATGGTGGGTTAGAGGGTCCTATGTTGTAGACATCAAGTTCTCTGGTGGCATTTGGTGATGTTTTTCTTCTCCGGAGTTTGCTGTTATTTAGGATTCGCCTTTGGGAGTTGGTTTGGACTTAGTTTGTGCACACTTACTATTTATAGTAAGTCACTTGATTGTTAGAGTTCAATGTTACTATTTTTGGAAAGGCACCTAGATGGACAATGGATGTAGTGGTTGACCCCTTAGCTTCGATGAAATTGAAAAATAATGGTTTTTGAGAAAGTTATGTTATTTTTAATTATTGTGTAGGTTAAAGTAAATAATATTTAATTTATAAAAAGGGGTGCATATTATAATGTTATATTTTGACTTTATATTTAATGGGGCCATTTAATTATTAAATTCAAATTATAAAGTACCTTGGTTTATGCGCCCAAGTGAGAAATATAAATAAAGTACATCAAAAGCAAATGTTTAATGATATATTAAAAGATTAAAAAGCACAGAGAATTGAGCTTTTCATGAGGCATATAAAAGCCTTCAACAAAAGAAAATGAAAATAGACTTGATTTCATTATTCAACATTGGGCTTTCAACTGTTTGGCATTGGAGGAGAAACTAGTGTTTTTTTTTCGGAAATTTGGTCTTTGAGAACGTAGTCTCTCATAGATTCGAGCTTCCTGAAGGTGTGAGATATCATTTGAAGGTAGCTTTATCAGGTGGCTGCAAATCAGTTGTCACATAGAGCTTATTGGTGAAGATTTCTTGAAGGGGTTTGAAGATTATCACTAAAAATCTGAAAGTCTTTATTGCTGCTTGCATTTTTCTATTGGAGGAACATTGTTGGGCCATACTTTACTGCTAATAGGCCATACCTAGCAACCCTTGCCTAGTCGTACATCATCATATGTCGGGCATCCTTATCCTAGGTTGAAACGCCTAAGGATTGGGGCATAGTTTCACATGTGTTCCTACCTGGTATACCTGATAGCCTTCCAAGGCGAATTCAGAATACTAAACACTGTGGGAACCTTGGGTGTGCAGAAGGTCCAAGAATACTTTCCTCACCTTGAGTTTACTCAGGCAGAAAGACACTTCAAGAAGATAAACGACCTCTTCACCATGAACATCGTGCGAGAGGTAGACCATGAGATGCACGTACATATATCACTAGCAGCCAAGGAGACAATGGTGGACTAGGTGGATTGGTTTATCCAATTCCCCACTTTCACCTACATATGCATGTATGGCTACAATGGTCACCTCGCCATGATGCCACACTACCCTTCAAATAAGTTAGTGTTCATGGAATTCCTGAGGCAGTTGGCCGAGGTTCACTCTTACCTTCGCCAAAAGAAGAAGTCAGTTGCAAACTTTCCCATTCAGATGGGATTCTATAGATGCAAGACGACAGCTAATGCTAGGTTGATGAGCCAAGAAACAATGAGATTTAATCTCAAGTACCTCATTGAGAGGAGGTCATCATACGATCCAACAGCACTCTTCGCAGCACATCTTGAGCAACGCTCATCACATGAATCTTCCATAAAAGATTATTGGGTCAACTGTGACGGTGAGTTTGAGGTGCGAAGAAGGAACTATAGCAGGTTCAAGCTCTCACAAATTGTTGATTTCATGTCAAAGGACATCGAGGGCTTATATGAGGACAAAGAAGAAGTCATTCTTCCTGCCTTCTTTATGGATCAAGTGGATGCACAACCACGCAACAAAGTCGATTGGTACGCGAAAGAGAGTACATCTATAGAGGAAAGAATGGGTAGAGTAGTCAGACACAGTCGACTCTACCTTGATAGCAAAAGGACAAGGAAGGTAGTACTTCCCCGATTAGAGCTATCAACGGTTCAGTCTACACTACCTTCCACGTCCATGAAGAGACCCAGACAAAAGAAGATGAGCATCCTTCCCGAAGGAATGCGGATGTCAAGGAGCACATGGGGGAGAAAAGGAATTGCTGGTACAAATCAGCAAGAGGTACAGGTGGAGACAGCCACCAATTTACCTGAGATAGTTGAAATAGCTGTAGCTGAACCAGAGCTAGTGATTGAAATAATCACAGCAGAGATGGAACCCATTGCAGAAGCAGTTGCAGTAGAAACAGTGCCTGTGATAGAAACAGAGCCGTCCACTTCACCACCATCACAGAGGTCACAAATTCCCATTGACTTGGACTCACCACCACGAGACATCGCCACGGCACAATCTCGTTCATCCAGCATTTAGGGGGACCATGTTCCTCCTCCCAGCGAAGCTAGTCGAGATTCTATTTGGCTTGAGAGTTCCCTTGGAAGGAAGAGAGAAAGGCCTTCCTATCAGCTTGACTTCACAGAGTTCGACCATGTCCCTCAAGACATGTCAACGAAGAAGTTGAAGAAGCAAACACATGTAGAGAAGAATGCGGAGAACGAGGTCATCATAGAGACTGCTGCCCCACTTGAAGATAGAGACATACATAATGTGAGGGTTGAGGATTTCAAGCTATCAAAGGTGGACCTTGGAAAGACCACTCGTTAGGTGGAGGTAGACCTTCTCGGAATTGCCTCAGCGAGCGTCCAAGAAAGGATGACGAAGGATGGACAAGACAAAGCAGCCTTAAAGGCTGAAAACCAGCAATTGAGAATGTATATTTCAAGCTTAATGCACGGTACTCCCAACTCCTCGGCTTTACCTGAAGAGTTGCTAGATCTCCCCGCATAGTGAAACCATCATCAATTGATCACATACAGCAAATACTTGAGACGTCAAGTGGATGAGTTTGTTGTCAGAGGACGGTGTGTATTGGCGGAAGCATACTAGTTGAGAGATAAAGCACATGGATTCTGCACAAAGATCCAACAGTCAGACTTGAGGGCAGTAGAAAAGAGGTCGAGGGATGAAGCGACAATTGTTGATCTACAATTGGCATATCAGTCAATTACAACCATAAAAAACATACGCCATATTTTTGATTGGAAGGAACAATTGGCATACAAGGTGAAAGTCTACGATGCCAATTCTGTGGAGCTGATTGACTATAGGCATATTATCACAGATATTATCAACTTCGCAAGAATGTTCGTAGTATCCTTCCCCCACATAAAATATCAGCATGAGGGAGGAGAATACATTGAGCTAGGAACGGTGCAGAAACAATTCCAAGATGTCCTCCATAGTTTGTTCCTTGATTGCCCTAACGATTCCAAGTTAGCCAGAATTGCAGCTATGTCTATCAATTTGGATCAAGTAGTTGCCAAATACCTAGACTATTAGCATCAACTTGTGACAGGCAACGGAATGTTGAGACGCCACGCCGTTATCTTGAAGAGCATTAATTACCCAGGGGCCGAAGAGGTCAACGACTGGATCGAGGCATTGTTGACCAGTGGTGAAGAGGTGTAAAGCACCTAAGGAAGGACATCCTACCCTCCAAAATAGCAATAAATATGATTGAAGTCAACTTGATGCCCCTTTCCAAGTTGACTCCAGATATCCACAGATCATGCATGTCATATCCCACTAATCTAAGATGTCTAATTGACTCCCACGATTTGTGGATTTTAGAGGTCTTTTAAAGGTGGATGTCTATTTTAGAGACACATATGTAATTTAAGTTCACTTTTAGTTAGGTGTTAGTCAACTGAGGTAGACTTCCAGTTTGAGTTTTGTTTACTTTCAATTAACTGAAGTAGATTTTCGGTGAACTGCTTGCTCACTTACTTTTAGACATAGGAATAAATCTTGTTGATTGGCAAGAACTAATTGTTAACTCAAGGAGATTTTAGAGTTGGCTACTCCTTTGAGTTTCTATAAATAAGAGTCTTAGGCTCATTATTTGTTTAACCTTTATTTACTATGCAAAATTGTTGCGCCATTGTTGCTAGAGTTTGCTTGTTTGTATCTATTCACTCTTGGATGAGAGTTTGTTGGTTGATAGTAATTGTGCATGATTTTGTGCCTTTGTTATCCCAACCTTTGTAATTCTTTGAAGAAGCTTGAAGAAGAAAATCAAATGGCGCATGCTTGTTTGATCTAAATATTTGAGTTCTTTCAACATTTTGTTCTCAATAGTGTATTGTTTCAATCTCCTCCTCGGATAGGGGTTCCTCCTCCTTGGATATTTTGTTATTGATTACTATCGTTTGATGTTGTTTAATGAATTGTCTTTCAGCCTACACTTTGGACAGGTGTCGTCACCTCCTCAGGAATCCTGCTAGCCAAATCATTGTACCGTGTTGTTTCCAGTAAGCTATTTCCACGCCTATACCTCGGACAAAGGTTCCTCCTCCTTGGCAAGTCTCTGATCCAGTCTACTGTAAAGAGTGTTCACTTGCATAAAGCCTTATCCCAAGCGTATATCCGAGAGTTCAAAGCCTCGACCATATTCTACAAAGACGGAGAATTGAAGTTATCCCACCCATCCATTTTGCTCCTACGCCCTCATGCTTTGTTTATCTTGAGGAGGTAGGATAGTATAGAAGATAGTTAGTCGTAGTTAAGATCTGCAAAAACTAGAGAAAAGCTTAGCTATGGTGCATTGTGTTTATGCACCCTTGTGTCCTGTCGTTGAGTAAAAAAGATAGGAACCTTAGTACACCTTTTTTATGTAGAACATCAACAAAGAGAGATCTTCATCTCTATAATTTGAAGAGGAGTACTAAAACATTTGCAATAGCTGTCCGTTTCCAATAAGCACTCCAGAGGTGCTAATTGAAACACCAACATGTTAATTGAAAGAGATCTCTGGGAAATTGTTGACGGTATAGTGATAGCCAATAGATGCAAATGAACTTCAAAAATGGAAGGTAAAAGATAAGAAAGCATTGGCTATGATTGGTCTCGGATTAGCTAAACCATAGTTTGCAGATTTGTCGCAGACTCGGGAGTCCTTTGGCCAGCCGAGTCGACTCACCACGAACTCAAGAGTCAAGTCCAGGAGAGTCTTGGGTTGGGACTCGGGAGTCCGACCTGAGGACTCGGCCAAGTCTTGAGGTTGGACTCGGGAGTCCTGACCCAGGACTCTCCTGTGTGGTTGGGAGCTAAAATGGGCTAAAAAACCATGTTTTTTTTCACTTTTTCTTTCATTTTAACATTCAACTTTGTGAATTTCAGGTCTGCAAATTGATTATTTGATGACTATGAATGATTAAATTTCAATTATTGAGTGTTTGATGATCATATGACGTGTAATCTTTGAATTATGAGTGTTTGATAATCAAATTAGGCTCTTATGTTCTCTAAATACATTAATTTGTTCTTTTTTTTTGTAAAACTACGGTTTTTTTTTTGCCGAGTCCTAACCGAGTCTTTTCCCAAGTCCGTCCCGAGTCCGAGTCATATTTTTGGGCTGCCGAGTTTGTAGCGAGTCCGAGTTTGCAAACTATGATCTAAACCATATTTACATCATGTAGATTTTAAAAAATCTTCTAAGGACATCTAGGAAACATTGAATACTTTGTTTGGATCAAAAGCTAATAGTACAAAAATAACTATAAAACAAAAGTTGTATGGATTGAAAATAGAAGAAGGTGAAGATGTAGTGTCTCGCATCAGTAAATTCCGTTCCTTGATAATTCAGCTGGCTGGTATAAATGAAGAAATAAAGGAAAATGATACAAAAGCCATACTTTTAAATAGTATGCCAAATAGTATGACTCACAAGGTATTAACCTTAAGCAAAATCAATCCAAGTCTAGAAAGTATTATATCCACATTGCTTGATGAAAGAAACATACATGTTTCAGAAGAAGAAGTTGCATTGACTGCACAAAACAAGGCTAGTACTTCTTTCAAAAAATCCAAATATATGATGAAGTTCAAACATGCAAGTGGCACATGTTTCTATTGTAAAAAGACAGGACATGTAGTACTGAATTGCAAACATAGAGCACAGGATCTTTTTGGTGGAAAGTTGCAAGATAATGCTTTGATAATTGAAGGAAAGGACCACACTTCAAGTGATGAAGAAATTCCACATCAAAGTGACAAAGAATAATCGTACTAGTTTCTAGGTTTTCTCTATGTCAGTACTAATGGGGGATGTTAGAATTTAGTACTTGACATAAATAGTTAAATAAATAAATTAACATGCTACAATTAATTTAATAAATAAATTTGGTTTTGGAAGTTATATTCCCGTAATTAGTTTCATAGGAGAATAATGGCCTTATAAAGCCAATACTATGTAATAGATTTTCAATAATGTGAATGATTGAATTTTAATTTGAGAGCAATCTCATTTTTTTCTCTCTCATTTCAATAGAGAGACCATCCAAGAATGTTACTTTGCCCATACAAACAAAATGCACAAAACTATTGTATCATGCAAATCGGTGATTTTGAAACCATCAAAGCAATTTTGGAACTGCTAGTAGTGAAAAATGTAACCATTGACAACACAAACCAACAATTTCATCGATAGCACAAAAATGCTTTGTTCCATCAACATTCATTGTAATTTTTTATTTCCTTGAGATACTCTAGATCGAAGTTGCTGGTGTTGGTTTGGGTTTGCAGATTTTGTTTGTGGATTTGGCAAATAAATTTTTGGGGTTGGGTTTGCTTTTGGCTTGTTTGTACAACAAACATATATATATATATATATATTATATATATATTTCCATTTCCCATTATATCCTCGAAGCGTCTATATTTAAATAACAAACCATAAAAAGCATTTTCTTGGTAAATAAATATATCCTTAACATCAATTTAATAATAGTTAGAGAAAATAAAGTAATAAACTCCACAATTTATTAATAGAGTCCTTTGTCTTTATGGGGATAGCAATATTATGCTTGACAATTTGATAAGGAGATAAGGACTCTTGTTGGCATTACAATTCGCACCTCTGGAGTGTGTATTGGCAATGGATAGCAATGCACAATATTAACTGCTCTTCAAATCAGGAGGAGAAGCTCCCTCTTTTGCTGATATGCGTAAAAAGTAAAGTATTCTAAATTCGTATCTTTTTGACTCAGCTGTTAGAGACACAAGGTTAAGAAACCAAATACATTGCAGCTAAGGTTTTCTCTGGTTTTGTATATCTTAACTACAACTAGGCTAACGCTAAAACTATCCTATCTCCTCTAGATAAATAGAGCAAGAAGAATTAGGAATAGGGAATGGTATACGATAAACTTTATCTCAGGATTCCCAAGGAGGTAAAATACTCTATCCGAGGTGTAGGCTGAAATAAAGGTTATTGGAGACAACATCAAATGGTAAACTAGCTCTCAGGAATCCCAAGGAGGTAAAATACTCTATCTGAGGTGTAGGCTGAAAGTAGGTTATTGTAAACAAAACATTAAATGGCAAGCTTGATCTCAGGATTCCCAAGGAGGTAAAATACTCTATCTGAGGTGTAGGCTGAAAACAAAGATTACTAGAAATGACATCAAACAATAATCTCTATCTCTAAATTCCCAAGGAGGTAAAATAATCTATCTGAGGTATAGATATTAAAGAAAGATTATTTAAAACAAATAAATCTAGGACAAAAAATTGCATGAACGACCTAACACACAATGAATGATCAAACCAGCGTTATATTAACAAAGTGAACCAATACAAAATAGCAATATTGCACGGCAAGGTGGGCACAACAATTTGTTATCACAACAAAAGTTAAAATACAAATGAGCAAGAGTGCTCTTATTTATAGAAGCTCGAAGGAGTAGGGAACCCTAAAATCTCCTTGAGTTAACATGCATCTTGCAAACATGCAAGATTTATTATTAAGTCTAAATATATGCAACTTAACAGTTAACTGGAAAAACTACCTTAGTTAACTGATTCTAAACTAGACTAATTGGACTGTGCAACACGCAAGTCCTTATTGATATGAGAATTAACTAATAACTAACATTAGTTAATTGAAATCTAACTAAATGAGGACTCCATATGTACATAGGTGACTCCAAAATAGACATGCCATGATATGTGGGACAAGAAGTTAACTTGGAAAGAAACATCAAGTTAACTGTTGTGTCTAATGTCTATCTTGAAAAGGTGGGACATCCTGATTTGTAGTTCACTGGCCATGATCTCAAGCAATTAACCCCTCCACAAGGTTGTTGATAGCATAGATTACATACTCTCCGATTACTCTCTGAGTAGCCGAGTAATCTCCAAAAAAATTGCACGCCGAGTAATTTCTGCTTTTACTCTCGGGCAGTATGCAGATGGATTTTCTCCCGTCAAATTATCGAGTAATCGCCAGGAGCTCGCAAAAAACCTACAAACTTAGCAAGTTTGTGTGTATAAATATGTTTGTGTGTGTATATGCATGCAAACTTGGCATCTTGTGTATGTTTATAGATATGTATGTGTGCACAGTGCAGTCCTGAGTATACACATACATAAATATCCACACACATTTGCCGAGTATTTTCCGAGTATTTGCCGAGTATTTCCCGAGTCAAAATTTTTGGGCTTGCCGAGTACTCTCCGATTCCGAGTATGTAAATTATGGTTGATAGCATCACCATTTGGAGTACTGATACTCCTCTGAAGTACTCGATGTCTCCTCAGCATCTCTTCACTGTCTGTGATCTAACTCTACAGTTCTGTTCTACTCTTGACCGCCTCATCAAATAATGCTGACAAGACTATAAGCTGATCCAACTTACAACCAATTGAATCATGACGGAAAATACCGTGAATGAGTCTCTGAAATTCTAACTATACATCGGCGAGCTCGATGTATTCACCATCCTCATGTTGATACAGGCAAGGGACCTGTGATACGAAAGTTCTTACGAACTTGATAGCACTCGCCACCTTTTCTCTACTCTCGGTCAATTCTATAGAAATTGTTTCATGTACTTTTACCTTGAAGATTAATTGTTCTCTCCAAGTAAAAAATTGCTTCCTTATCCTCTTTTGTAGTGACCGAATCATATGCCGTCCTCAGGTGAGATACCATGATCTCATTTCGTGGTTTGTCTACTGCTAAGTCTTGCTCCGAATCTTGAATCTGTAAGTGAAGTTCATGGGCATTGTACCTCAATTGGTACAATTTTGAAAGTATGAAGTGACCCCTTGTGACAAACTCTTCTTCCTAGTCTTTCAGGTGCTTTGCCATATACAACCAGCTGACTTAGCTGATTTTGTTCTGCTGGTAACTCTAACATTCGCAGGAGCAAGGCGGTGACATTTTAAGTATTGTGCATAAGATTGGAGATATATTGGCGAAACTGTTGGTTCTCAACTTTGAGGGCTGCTTTATCTTCACCGCTCTTTATTACTCTCTCCTTTATGCTTTCCATTGCAACTTCGAGGAACTCCAGCTTTGCTTGGCGTGTGCGTTTGCCAAGGTTCACCTTTATCAAGGTGAAGTCATCAACTTCTACCTCATTCAAGTTTTTATCCTCTGGTGGTGCAACGGTCTCAATTACAATCTCTTTGTGAGCATTCATTTGTACATGAACTTACTTCTTGTACTTTTTGTCTGGCGTGTAGACATGATCAAAATCAGAAAAGTCCAACTGATAGAATGGCTGCCTCCTCTTCCTACCCAAAAGATTCTCAAGCTAGGACAAGTCTCAACTAATCTCACTAGAAGGATCGGTGCTAGCCTTAGGAACTCCTGATGAGTGAGAATGCATTGACGCACTGCTACGTGGTGGCAAGTCTAAATCGATCTGAATCGGAGACTACTGTGGTGTTGGTGATGTCATGGGAAGTTTTGCCTCTATTTTTGGCACACTCTCAACTATATTTGTGGTTATCTCCATATGATGCTCTTGTTGGTCCAAATCAGCAACTGGTGTTTTTCCCTTTGTATTTCCTAACATCCTACTCCCTTTAGGAGGATTACTCCATGTATTTGTGTAGGCTTTGATTTTGATGTGGAAGGCAATGAAGTGACCACCGGTGGGGGCTTTGTGTTTGGCATGGCTGCCTTCCTCATCCTCTTGCTATCCAAGTAAAGTATGCTATTTCTAACAACTTTGCTTGTTCTTTCCTTTACAAATGTGCATTCTTTGGCATACCAATAGTCTTTCATAGAAGGCTTGTGTGAGGAACGATCGCCAAGGCGTGCTGAAAAGTGACCCCAAGGGTCATATGAGCATCTCTCATCGAGATACTTAAGGTTAAGCCTCGTCATCTCGTGGCTCATAGCCTTGGCATCAACTACTGTCTTGCACTTGTAAATTCCCATTTGAAATGGAAAAGTGGCAACCGGTTTACATTTGTTGCATAGATAGGAGTGAACCTCGTACAACTGTCGTAGAAATTCCATGAACGCTACCTTATCTGAGGGATAACGGGGTAACATGGCAGGATGACCTGAGTATCCATACACGTGGATGTAGGTAAAAGTAGGGAACTAGATGAACCAATCCGCCCATTCTACCATTTTCGATTTGGCTTCTACTGAAATACGCATATGTAACTCATGATCAAGATTCCTCACAGTGTACATTAAGAATGCTTCCTGCACTCGCTTGGATTGTCGCTCAGACTGTGTGAATTCAAGTTGTGTGTAGTATTGATGAACCTTTTGTACACTTAGAATACCCACAATATTCAATTCTCTAAACTGGCCTTGGAAAGCAATCAAATACACGAGGTATGAACACATGTGAAATTCATGAGCAACTAAGAAGCTTGTCATTTGTTTGTGAAGAACGTCGTTGATCAAAGAAGCCCAATCATAGTGTTCCTTTTTGTTGACAATTTGAGTCGTGACGTAATACATCCAAGGCTGAAATTTGATGGCATCTGATGGACCGGTGACATAGTTGAGTAGGGTAATCATAACTGTATATTCATCTTTGAACTCTCCATGACCCACATTCTTTGGCAAACTAGTCTTTTTTGTTTGAGTCATTTCTCTGCCATTCTTCTGTGACATTTTTCCCTGTCAACATTGAACATGTTCTTGCACTCCACCATGGAAATGACCAAATTATTCGGATTCAGAGGAATACCGAAGGACTTCTCGATGTCTTTGGGCTTGAGATTTCATATCATTCACTCATCCACTAATTGAATTTCTCATGTAGTAGAGCTATAATGCTTTATACAAGCCATTACAAACTCTATGCACTGTGTTGTGATGGGAAGTGAAGCTGCCTCTAGCAACTCAGCTTCCTTGAGATTTTGAACTGTGATTTGATCAATTTGTAAAGCGTTCAAATGAAACTCTGGATCCATTTAATGCAAATCTGTGTCATTCGTTTTGATGAAATCATAAATTAAGACCGGTTTGGTCTTGAATCTAGTTTGAGTGAATTGCATTATGAAAAACTAGCCTACTGACTGTGAACACGGATATGTTTTGACAACTTTTTCTTAAAAGCTAAAAGTAACTTTTGATGAGGTTAAAAATAGCTAGTCGAGGGGCAATTTTTACAAAAAATTCTGAGACTTGGGTTTTTTAGAGAAAATGATTCTAAGCAAACCCACATCGTCAAAAATTCGAAAAAATGCTTTTTTGCTTGACATGCAAAGACTTTTCTGAATAGAAGTAGCAGGGGCAGCAGAGCTTTAAAAGCTTTTCCTGAGGAAAGATTCTGACATATGGTTTTTGTAGCTGCCAATGTGTTGATCACACCCAAATTCTTTGTTTTTCAAAATGTTGACTTTTTCACTACCATGCAAAGGAATCTTTGGGAAAAAGCAAAGCTTAAAAAAGTGAAGCTATAGACAATTTTTCCTGAATAATTCTAGCACATGGTTTTTGTAGAGAATGCCATGTTGAGTGAACCCAGATGATCAGATTTTGAAAAAGATGCCATTTACTTTCACATGCGACAGAAAACCTAAGACAAAGATAGAAGAATTGTGAGAGAAAGAAGATAGAAATTATATTTTGCCTCTATCAATCTTCATGAAAATCGCCTCCTTATCTCAATCTGATGGAATCTAGCAAGATCTGTTGGAAAAATGAAGCGTGCAAAACTATCCTACTAAGCAATTTGGACCTATAACCATGAAGAACACTTAAAAATATCACTTGTAGCGCCTTCAGATCTTGCTTGCACGAGGAAAAATGTGTTTGCCTTCAACCTATGATGAATGAAATGGATGCCCAAATGCATATTTAAAGAATTTTTGAGGGTTAAGGCGTCACAAGCATGAAAAAACCCTATTTTTAGAATGGAGCATTCTGATTGGACCTCATTCAATTAACAAAAATGGAGACTGAACCTTCAAGTAGGCGCCACTAAACATGCAAAGAAGAAACATGCCTCATGCAAAAATAATGGAGTAATTTATTATTATTTAATTCAGTTCAAAAATCCCTCCATTATAGGGCACTCAAAGCACTTTAGTTTCAAAAGTCAAAGTCTGACTTTAGGCGCCATTATTCTCAGACTTGGAAACTCTTTTGCAATTTCCTATTTTTTAGATTTTGCCAATGTCACAAATACCTCTGTTTGACCTTGAATTTCGGATACCTAGTTGATCTTGAAGCTGAGTTGACACATTCATTGCAAAGCTAGATCTAGTCTGATGAGATGTTGTTGGGAGCTGTAAGTGCTAAAAACTGAATTTGATGCCTTGAATTCAAGGGCACCTTTTTTGAAAAGAGTGCATGTTTCACTAGACTGAGCCATTTTTGGATTTTGACTCTTTGTGCTTCGATCTGCCACTGCCGGTGACTGATGATTCCCGTCGACTGGATGTTGAATCCATTGCAAAGCTGAAAGAATTCCGCAAAGGATGACTATATGTGCAACGTTTGAGAGTTGGATTTAGGAACCTCAAATGCAAGGGCGCCCCTGGTCTGCAAGGGCACAATTGAGCTTTTGAGACTTGACTTGCAACTTTGTAACTTTCAACAGAATGCCTCTCTTTAACCCTCACTGTTGAGAGCTAGATTGCTCTGATGTTTGTGTTGATGGTCTTATCACAAAGATTGAACAACTTGGAAGAGATGTTCATGGCAGTCACCATGCCAAAAAACTACATCTGAGGCCTCCAGTAGAAGGGTGCCTTTCTCAAGAAAGGTGCATTTTTCCATAAATTTTCACTTGCTTTTCATCCCTGGCGTTTTGCACTTGAACCTTTGTCACATGTGTTTGAAAAATCCCAAGAGCTGATGGATGAATTTACTGCGTAGCTAGACTGATTCTGAGCAAATCTCGTGAAGATGACAGTTGCTGAAAACCTCATCTAATAGCCCAAAAAGCTAGGCACCCCTGGGCTACAAAGCTACATTTTGACATTTTAACTTTTATTTTCCCTCCATTTTACGTGCTCGCTTGATCAACAGCTACGGTCATTCAATATGTCTTATGGTTTGGCGAGCGGATTCATCACAAAGCTATGCTAAGTCTAAAGAGATCATCCAGAGACGGTTACTGCACATTTTGACATTTGACAAGCTTTATTCAAGGGCACCCCTGGGCTACAGGGGCGTAGATTTTGTAATCTGATTGTTGTCTTTGACATGTGTTACCCTCAGCATCTTTCGCTTCTGTCGTCATTTGTCGGAGTTTCGCAAATCTGATGAATTCACTTGACGGTTTGTTGGAAAGCTAGTAGAAATCCGGAGAAGATGATTGTATTTGCAACCATTATCAACAATATTTAGGCCTTCAATTGCAAGGGCGCCCTTGGCCTGTAGGGGTGCAAATGCCTCCAGAGTTGATGATTTTCGGATGATTTTCACCATTTTGGGCTTTGCAAACACCATTTCGCTTGTTGAGTTGATTACGTTGAAGTACTATTGCCGCTGACATGAGTACGTGATTTTATTTCACCATTTTTATGGGTACGAACACTACAAAGTTGACTTGCATGTTGATTGCACAAGTATCTCCAACGTAACAAGGTGAATTGTTTCCAGACTAAAAATATTTTTCCCATTTTTCACCATTTGAAAATCCCCTCCATCATGAAGCATCTTTCATCACAAAATCTTCTATGACGAGTTAGAGGCTTAGATTTTGACACCTGGTACTAGCCAACTGCCATTGATGACCTTGGAGGTCCTAACTTTTCTCCTGAAAAAGTCAAAACAACCCATTAGACTTAAACTAGCTTTTTCTTGATTCTAACTTCACGAATGTGATCGTGACGTGAAATAAGCCAATCAAAATTAATTTCAGCCAATTTTGGCAAGATCCTATTTTTTAAGGTTTTTCCTAAAAATAGGGACCCAAAAACCCTAATCTTCAAAATTTTCAAAATTTGCCAATATCTTCTAGACATTAAACCCACAAAAAGCCCATGCTTTGTTTGACCTAAAACTGACTTTTGACGACAATTTTACAAGATTTAGACCATTTTAATCAAAATGCCTTGACGAAGCAAAAAAATTCGTTTAAGGTACAGCAACTTTATTATTAAATTCAATAATTATTCATAGAAAGTAATATTGTATAACAATTTTAGTAATAGTCATAAAATCATAAATTTAATACGTCGTATAGCTAACAATATTATCCCTTTGTAAGTTAATTTATTTTAATTTTTTACTAAAAAATCTCCTGAAAATTACAACCTCTCATTTGCATCCTTTTCCTTCCTTGACACCTTTTGTGGCTAGGGATCTGCCTCCATCTCTCTCTCTCATAGATTTTCCATCACTACATGTTGGATTTTCTGACCTATGTAGAGTAGTCACTTTGAACCCTTTGCTTGCAATGGTCAAGTCTCTAACCAAATTCATCCAATATGGAAACATCGATCAGAAATTTTTTGTAGTGCCAAATATTTGCACAAATTGTGTGTGCTTCTTTGTTCCAACTCATACCTTCAAGTGAAGGCTAGGTTGTAACCTAGTGTGTTTTGTGGAAAAAAATCCATGTGACTACATTTGTATGGAGCTCTGTGAAGTGGATGTGCCATGAATTCATCTACCATGAGAGGAGCCCATACAATCTATCTCTATTTCTACCTCTAATCACCATGCCATGTTAGGATTCATAATTCCTGCAATGGCTGCAACTGTCCTCATGTCTTCCATTGTTTCACTATGTCAAAGTGAGGGCCTCATTTATCCCCCGTACAACCTTAAACTCAATGTTCAGAATCATTTTGACATTGCTAAAAGCAATCCATGCAAGGTGGTATTTACCATGATTGATACCTCCATTCATCTTCAATCAACAATAGTTGCAAATAACCAATCTCAAGGTCGGTCTTGGCATGCCATGCTTCCAAGCGGCATTCTTGTTGCCAACACTTAAACTTCCAATTCCACTTCCTAATGCCATTGGATACAAAGTGCAAACCGTGGCATCGAAATAACTAAAAAAGAAGCAAATTTAATTGCTGCAAACTCTACTAGCATTGAAAAACGAAAAAGAAAAAAAGCTGCAAAACCCTGGCTCATTGCTATAGATAGATTTATTCAAAAGCATGTTAAATACAAATCTATATGTAAGACACAATTTTTTCTAAATGCATGGAAGAATTATGAAATGTAAAACAAAATTTTAAAAGCTAGAAAAAAAAAACAGAACTGGGAAAAAAGGAAAAATAAAAACTGAAAGATCATTGAAAATCTCTGAAATCTTGCTTCTACAATCGCCTAAAATTACCACAAGAGCTCAAAGGAAAGTGATTGCTTTGTGAGTGAGAAGGGAGTGTGTGGAGGGCTTAAAAGGAAAAAAATCCTGCAATTTTCTGGTGTTTCTGCATGCAGCTAGGAATTTAGCACAGATTCAGCGAGCACTCACAGTTACTTGCCACAAGTTGTAGACAAAAAACCACCAGAACTCACCCACAATTAAGTGAACAATTTCCATGGCACAGACAATGACTTGCAAGTTGAACGAGTATTGTGTGAGTTTTAAAACTATGTTAAATAGCTCTCTATTATCAATAAGTCAATGAATAATCTGTTGATATATCTTGCAGGTTGGACAGTTTGGTTGGTCTGTTTGCAGTTGGTTGTCAGCCATCTGCAACAAGTGATCCTTTTGGTCTGCGCAGAATTTCATATGGACTTGTAAGAAAATTCTTATTATTAAATATTAGGCCTTACTTGTTGTCAGCCATCCGCAACAAGTGATCCTTTTGGTCTGCGCAGAATTTCTATTAAATATTAGGCTCTACTTTTTTATACAATAACAATTGAAAATTGCCAATCTATGCAGGTCCAAGTATTGGTAGAAAATCAAAAGAATGTGGATCTGACATTGGCAATACAAATAGCAGCTGATTTCCAACCATTACATGTCTCGCCTTCTGTTATAGCTGATGTAAGAAGCAGACTTTATATGGATTAATTCTCAACAGTTTTAAATAATACTAAGTTTCAGGAAATTTCCAATGAAAGTAAACCAATTAATTTTATTTTTTTTGTGTGCCACACAAATATTTGAATCTCAGGTGCATCTCTTTGTGACACGAAGGCTAGAACAACTTCTGGTTTGTAGTGCTACCCCCTCTCATTACATGGTTTGGAAAAAGGAAAAAAAAGTTCTTTTATAAAGTTACTTAACTTGCCAAAATTGGTACAACTATAATATATGCTCTCTTTTACTCTTCTTTCTTTGAAGAGATGTACGCCTATCATAGATTCTGTCCATCAGTCTTCATGGTTTGGAGAGATATCTGTCTTGTTAAAAGCTCATTTTGAAAGCACTTCTAGTAAACATTGTATGTTGCATGTCAATAATTAAAGGTAGCCATCTTAAAAGAGAGAAATCTGATTGATATATTCGCATATGATTTTATTTTCTTTTATTTGTGTTATTTGAAATTTTCTTCAGAGGCACAAATGCTTGGTGCATTTGGTATAACCATGGGGTTTTTCCTCTATTTGAAGGGAGGGTTTCCCAAAGATTTATGATACATCCAAGGGGTTGAGCTTAGTTGGTCTTCCATATTTTGCTTTTAGTGTGAAGGTGGTTTCTAAGTGGATTTCTAAGTTGTGACTCTTGGTCTCCCATAGGTGGTTTCTAATGTGGTTGCTCGAAAGGAGCTAGTATTAGTCTCATTTTTGTGCTCACAAGAGCTCCTATTGATCTCATGTCGATGCTTGTATGACTGCAATATTTGTAAACGATTAGCAATATAAAAGAAAAAAAGACTTATGATACCAATGATTATGATAAATTGTACATGAAATTCTAGAATATTAATAGGAATAGAAGGAAACAAATACTCCATTTTTCAGGACTTTTCAAGGTTTGTGATGGATATCCTTGATACTATTTGTTGGTGTTTCAATTCGCACCTCTGGAATGTGGATTGGAAATGGACAGCTATGCACAGATAAACTGCTCTTCAAATCAGGAGGGGAAGCTCCCTCTTTGCATGATGCTTAAAGAAAGTAAACTAAACTATTTTCCAGTCTTTTTGTTCTCAGCTAAGAGCACAAGGTTATAAAACTCTAGCGTCATAGCTGAGGTTTTCTCTTTTCTAGAATTTCAACTTCAACTAGACCTACTCTAATGATGCTTCTAGTTGCTCAAGTAAACTTAGAGCTTGCGAGTTAAAAGTAAACAAGGAATGATTTTAACATAGATATTTAAACAAACTCTCTTCCAACGCACACCTGAAAACTCACTGTACTTTTTGATGCAAGTTGAAATAAAGATTATGTAAGCAAAACACATAAAACAAAAACCCGAGAGAGTAGATCAAAGCAAATGAGGCATAAGATTTCCTTTCTCAAATTTCTAATAACGATTACACTTTTGGGATAGCGGGATTGTAGCAATAATAGGCTTACAATTTAGTAATCAAACCAGAATACACTTAACACAAATTACACATGAACTGAACAATAACTTGCAACAAAAGGTAGGCATGCAAGCTTGCTCTTACACTAAGTGAACAGACACTGAATAATAACTTGCAGGCAAAAGTAGGCTCAGCAATTTGTTATCACAATAATGGTTCTAGAAAAATGGGCAAGGCTGCCCTTATTTATACACAAGCAAGGAGTAGGGAACTCTAAAATCTCTTTGCTTTTACAACAAGACTTGCCATCTTGCAAGCTTTAATTCTAAAACTCAAACATGACAAGTAACTGTTAATGAATGATAGCTCAGGTCAGATATAAATATTAATTGCTAAAGCATCATCTTTATTCATATTAGATCAGATTGCTCTTCATAACTATATTTCTGAAATATAAGTAAAATCGAATTTATAATGTGTATAAATCGAAATATTAAATAATATTGATTTAAATCGAAATATTAGAGGTTAATATAAATCGAATATCAATGATGTTAAAACCGAACTTATCTCTTAAGTGCCGGTTGAGGAAAGGAAGTAGTTAAGTCTCTAACCGATTGGTAATCGGTTTCCTTGACCCGCGCGCTCATAAAGAGACACGTACCTTGAGTGGACGTGCATCCACTTGTGGAGACACGTCCTCTCAAGAGAGGTGCCTCTTAGAGGCAAGTCTCCTTGTACTTAAGAGGGTTCGATCTGTGATATGCAAATCAACGAAATCAATTAATGTTCTGCAATCAGCACATTCGAATTTAAAGAAGAAATCTGGAAATCAAAATCAGACTTAGAATTTTGAGTAAGATTCTTACACTTAGAATTTCTTTAAAACCTTTAGTTTCCAAATTTGATAGAAGATTTGATTACATTTACACTAACTAACAACCTGCTGAAAGTAAAAATTAGAGAAAGTTCCAACTATTACAACTTGATGTTTCCTATTTTTCAAAGAATAGATAAGCGTGAGACAAGAATAGCAAGAAAACTTTGGGAAGGCATCAAGTTAATTGCTGCTTTTTGAGTTCTATTCTTAGAAAACATCGCCGCCCTAAAAAGATGACTTCAAACATGCTAATTTTGGTGGCTCTGCAATTGGAGTGATGACCATTTATAAATATATCCTTTTGCTTTAGCATATCTATTTTACCCTGTGTGTGACCATCTTCTGCCATTCCTTTGTTTCTTCTGTAGCTTTTATGCTTCTGGCACTTCTTTTGATTTTTCAACGGAAGAATATTGTACGATGAAAATCTTGAATTTTGATTGTGAACACACCTATGTCTAGAAAAGTTTTGTGCAAACTGCTGAAAACAAGTTGCTGAATTTTTTTGAAAAAGCGGATTCCCAAAAAAAATTGAGGTCTAGGTTTTGCAAAGAATGTTGTTTTAAAGAGACCCAGATCGATGAAAACTAGAAAAAATGATTTTTTTCAAGATCTTGGATATGGGTTTTTAAGATAATTATATTCTAAAGCAACCCAGATTGTCAGTTTTTTGAAAAAGCTGATCTTTCCTCAACATGAAGAGCTTCGAAAAATAGCTGAAACACTAGGATTCGAGTTTTGTAAACAATTTCATACTAAATAGCCAAAGATTATTAGATTTTGCGAAAATTGAGGTTTTCCCAAAAAAGTGTGGAAAAGCAAATTCTTGAAAATATAAAATTTTCAAACCTTGAAGAGGATGAAAAATCAAGCAGACCCAGATTGATGGAATTTGGAAAAAATGACCCCCTTCTTTCGAAATGTGATGCCTTCAAAAAATAAAGCATGAAAAAGTGAGCCACTCTACAACCTAATCTCAAAACCACGAAGAACATTGAAAAAGCACCACGTTTTGGCCTCCAAATCTTGATGTAAAGAAAATTGTGCGTTTCCTCCTCTAGATGCTAACTTGCAAAAAGTGAATAATGAATGCCAAAAGCCTTCTTAAATAGGTTTTCAGGATAAAAATGCTTTATTCTCTAGCTTTAAATCTTGGAAGCCAATTTGGAAGCGGGTACATTGAATGTGGATGCCGGTCGAAGGTTGGATGACAAAATTTGACAAGTTTCTCTAAGGCAAGACCCTACTAGAACCTAAGGAAGGACCCATAAGGGACTAATACCGGGACCAGCATATGCAAGATATGGGGGCAAACTAGCCATACCCAGTAACATAGCTTGTGATATTCACCAACATTAAATTTTAGAGGCACAAATTGATTAAACTCTTTACCTTCCTATCAATCTTTATCGAGTCTTCTATCATCATACTTGAGGATTGTCTCTTGACACAACAATCCATTGATCTCTGTCCACAAGATCTTCTATCCTAAGCTTTCATAACTCAAAGATTTGGCCATTAAATTTCTCTATCTACATGCTTGAAGAGCTCACCCTCTTTCACACAAAAGATTTGCCTTCATAGAGATCTCTCTCAAGAAATGGTTTATCATAGAGCCTAAATAGTCTTGCTCTCAAAGAACTAGCTAAACACTAGATTTGATACCAATGAAGAAAAAGATATTGGTAAATCTGTTCAAGAGAAGAAATGCTTATAGAATCTAAAATATAGTAGAAATAAATGACATGATAATAGGATAACAAGAGATTTCACCCTCAGAAACCCTTTAAAGAAAAAGCCTAGCAAAAACGAAACACCATAATAACACAATTGTTTACAAATAGTCCATAGTTACGAGACTCGGACTCGGCTCGGGTGACTCGACTTGGGGACTTGAACTCGACGTAGACTCGGCAAAATGAAAAAAAGTTGAAAAAAACCTAGAAATTTAGAGATTTTTAAGGATTTAAAACTTGGTTCAAGCACCCTTTATTGAATACAACACAAATAAAAGCAAATTTGATCAAATAAGTATACAGTACACAAATTGTAGTTGCGCTGCTGAAGGAAATAACATACTTGGATATATAAAATTAGTCAAATGTATACAAAACTCATGGAATATGAAATCCATAACATCAAATGTTCCATACAAATATGAAATATCAAAACAATAGCTGTAAGTCTATGACTCTATGGCATAGTGGAGCCAGCATCCTTCCTATGAAGGCGTCTAAGGGTCCTGGATGATGTTGCAGCTACAACCATAGTCTCTGCCTGTGTCTGACTCTCCATGCCACTCTCACCAACAACAACTATGTCTCCTTGTGCTCTAGCCTCCTCCTCAGCTATGGCTACAACCTCAGCCTCTCTCTCTGCCTGGTCCACCCAATCAAGGTCTTTGTCACTAAAGACTGCATCTGTAGCCTCAGTGGTCCACTCAGACTGTGGATGAACCTCCTCTAGATTGATTGGGGTGTTGTTGTGGTCAAAAAGATTCCTGAATATAAGTCGAAGGTTGTAATGAACATATACCAAGTCATTCATCCTCTCCACTGTCAATCTATTGCGCTTCTTGGAGTATATGTGCTCAAACATACTCCAATTGTGCTTACAACCAGATGAAATGCATGGCTGGCTCAATATACGAATGGCAATATTTTGCAGGTTCGGTGTATCAGAACCAAACAACTCCCACCATCTATTTGAGATGAGAAAAAGAAACAAAATCAATCTCATTTCAAGTTTCAAGTTCAAGTTCAACATTTAATAATAAAATACACTAAGTTACCGGATTCGTACCCGGAGGCCCCGAACCCGGTTCGGGTGCGAACCCGGTACGGGTTCGCCCGGGTACGCGGGTACGCCCTGGGTATGCGTACCCAGGGCGCACCCGGGTGTTTGGTGCGTGGACCCGAAGGTACCAGGCCCGAACCCGGGCGAACCTTCAAGAACCCATGGCCCAGCATCAATAAAGTTCGCCTAAATAGAGATTAAAAGCATTTTTTTTAATTTTATTTTATTTCCTAACCCTAATCCGGCCCAATATGAGGCTTTTCAACACAAAAACATTTCATTTCTACTTCTCATTTTGCTCTCACCATATTTTCTCTACATCTTGGCATTTTGAAAGGAGGTGATTGTATTCGAAGGAGATCGATTGTGGAGTGCCAAATAGCTTCTACAAAGGAGATTTAAGTGTTTAAGGTATGCATTTAAACCCTATTCTTTGATCTTTTGAACTATTTTTTCAAGTTTCTTAGTTTTTGATGAATTTTTTCAAGTTTGTGAAGAATTTTTTCAAGTTTGTGAAGAATTTTTTCAAATTTATTTATTTATTTTTCATATTTTTTATAGATTGCAACAATGGCCAGTAGTCAAAGTTCAGTGGGTGGGGAAGGAAGTCAAAAGTTCAAAATTGAGAAAGGATCTCCTTTATGGGCACATACCACAAGAATTTCACAAATTCCTGGAGGTGGGGGTTTTGTTTGGAAGTGTAATTTATGCAATGTACAATATAATAGCTCCTATTACCGAGTGAAACTTCATTTTATGGGCCCTAGTGGCAAAGGGATTAATATGTGTGTGGGCCCAAATAAGAAGGGGTTGTCTTCTGTACAAATAGCAGAATTTATAAAAGAACAAGAAAATGCTGACAAATCAATTGCAAAAGGAAAAGAAAGTAGTTATTCTTCCGGAAAGAAAAAAACACCAACATTACCCTCTCAAGCAGTTAGGGCCTCCAAACATCCCTTCTTGCCTATGCCCTCTACGGAAGAGGAAGATGAAGATGAACAACAAATCACCACCCGCAAGAGAGGTCCATTGGAGAGGGCATTTAAAATGGAGGCAAGAGATATTGCTGAAGAAAAAATTGCACGTTGCCTCTATGCCAATGGTCTTCCATTCAACTTGGTGAGATCACCATATTGGCGGGACATGGTGTCAGCAATAAATAGTGCACCTCCTGGTTTCACAAGTCCTGGGTTTGAAAAGGTGCGTACCACCTTATTGCAAAGAGAGAAAAAATCTTTAGAGGCCCAACTAAAACCAATTAGAGATTCTTGGATTGAAACAGGTGTATCTATTGTTTCCGATGGATGGAAAGATTGCAAAAACCGTCCATTGATCAATGTTATTGCAGTGTCCCCCAAGGGGGCAATGTTTTTGAAGGCAGTTGACTGTGAAGGGGAAGTGAAAGATGCAGAGTTCATTTCTAGGATTCTCATTGACTCCATAGAGATGGTGGGTGATGAAAATGTTGTCCAAGTAATTACGGACAATGCAAAAGTTTGCAGGGCTGCAGGTGCTTTGGTAGAGGCTAGATATGAGCACATCTTTTGGACACCTTGCACCGTACACTCCCTCAATTTGGTGATGCAAGCAATTGGAAACCAAATAGAGTGGGTGAAAGAAATATACCAGGAGGCCGAGGAGATCCAGATGTTTGTGACAAACCACCATATGTCACAAGCAATTTTCAGAATTTTTTCAAGATTGGAATTGTTGAAGGTAAATTTAATTTATTATTTATTTAGTTTCATTTATGTCATGTTTTACATAATTGAATAATTTTTTTTTTTAACTTATTTAATTATTTACATGTTCTTAGGTTGCTGAGACCCGATTTGCATCTCACACAATTGTTCTGAGACGACTTGTGAAGGTGAAAGGGGCATTGAGTCAAATGGTTATTAGCAACCAATGGGGTATATGGAAGCAATCAAATTCAGAGAGGGCCCAAAAGGTCAAGGCATTGATCTTGGATGACAATTGGTGGGATCGTGTGAATTATGTATTGGAGATGACCGAACCTATCATGTCTATGCTTCGGTTTGCTGATACAGATGAACCATGCTTGGGGGATGTCTATGATAGCATGGACACAATGTTGGAGAAAATAAAAATTGAAATACAAAAGAGAGAGAATGATCCTGAAGACACCCTTTACAAAAGGGTGGAAGCAATCGTTCTTCATCGTTGGAACAAGATGACAACACCATTGCACCTCCTTGCATATGCCCTATCTCCAAGGTACTATACTAGAGAAGTACTTTCTATCCCAGGGAGAATACCGCCATATAGAGATCTTGAAGTTGCTAGAGGGTATAAGAGTGCATTTAAGAGACTCTTCAGTGATCCAGAAATGGAGACAAGTGTTATGAAAGAATTTGGAATGTTTATCATAGGAAAAAATCTTAGCCCTTCTGTTGCCAAAGACCAATACAAAATGGATGCTATTACATGGTGGTACCTCCATGGTCAAGTTTATATGTACCTCCAACCTCTTGCAATCAAGATCCTCTCACAAGTAAGTTTTTTTTTTTGCCACTTGTATTGTAGAATTTAACACTTAACATTCTTGAATTTATCTTGCATTTTTTATTTTTAATTTTGTTGGTTTTCTCTCTAGGTTGCAAGCTCTTCTGCTGCTGAACGGAATTGGAGTACATACTCCTTTATCCACTCAGTGAAGCGTAACCGGTTGGCTGCAAAAAGAGCTGAAGACTTGGTGTATATTCATTCTAATTTGCGTCTTCTATCACGTAAGGAACCTCAATACAAGGAAGGGGCAGCAAAGCTTTGGGATGTAGCACCCGAGTCTGCTGACTTGGATGCAACCATTCAGGATCTTGCTAGAGCCACTATGGATGATGTGGATGATAATGATGATCATGACATGCATGGTGCTGGAAGTGGAAGTGGAACCGCTTTGGGTTCAAATGATGATGATCTTGAAGTTGAAGCCACTGAAAATCCAAATCAAGATGACTTTTTTGATAATCCTTTTGATGATTGATGAACATTGAAATTGAATCATGTTTCAACTTTCATGAACTACATTTTGTAATTCAGTAATACTGTAATTGTGATGATTTCCATAATTGATATCATTGATATGGCGTATTTGAATATTTTTCAACTATCAATTGACATTTAATATTTATCTTTGGCATTTGGCATTGATCAATGATCAAGTATCATACTATGAAATGATTTAGTTTTACAATTCTGTATATTTCTCTTATTTTTTTGTATATATAATACGTATATATATATATTTATATATATATATATATACACGTACCCATACGTACCCAAACCCCTAAAAAAAATTTTCACGTACCCACGTACCGGGTTCTCGTACCCGAACCCGTCCCCGAACCCGAACCGGTAACTTAGAAAATACAATATAAAAAGATGAAAATTATGCCCTTAAATATATTTTTACCTGGTAGTAATGTTGTCCTATTGTCTTTGCACATTTGACGTGCAAAGAAGTCTCCTTGTGCCTTAGTGAAGGCATCTATCTATGTAGTAACAGCGGGCAACATAAAATAAAGAAATAAAAGTAAGATATGATTAAAAATTAAAACATAATAAAGAACTAAATTTTACCTTCACAATCTCCTTCGTTGGTGTCCAAAACCCTTGCTCATCAAAAATGCAATCAGACATAGCAATCCCTGCAGTGCTTGTAGAAAAGGATGAGGAAGACCACTCCTCACCAACAAACATGCGCCTTAAAGCTACCTTTGACCGAATCAAGGATTGCAACGTGATAAAATTTGTTGCAAACCTAGTGATGCCAGGACGAGACAACTCCCTCAACTCCGTGTATTGCCTCATAAGGTTAAGCACCCATGTGTGATTGTATACAAATTTGCAAATATTTTTTGCTGTATCCACACATGTTTTGATCTAGGGGAGCTTGCCAAGATCCTCCATCATGAGGTCAATGCAATGGGGGGCACATGGAGTCCAAAATAGAGTAGGGTGCCTCTCCATCAATAATCTACTAGCAGCAACATAATTTGCTGCATTATCTATCTCCACTTGCACTACATTCTCTTCCCCCACATCAGCTATCACCTCCTCTATAGCCTCACACAGGTATGTGGCATTTTTGAATTGGGCAGAAACATCAATGGACTTCATGAAGACGGTGTCACCTGAAAAAATAAGCAAAACCAATTATTAAATAAATTAAAAAACATAAATTAACCATATTAAATTATTAATAACTAAATCAAATTCAAATTTCAATGCATTGAGGGAAGTACAATTACCTCTGGAGGAAACTAGAAAATTAAGCAGCGTCCTATTTCTCCTATCGGTCCAACCATCAGTCATGATGGTGCAACCAATCCTCCTCCACTGCACGCGCTGCTCCTCTAGTTGTGCTTTCACATCTACCACCTTTTGAGTCAAAAGTGGGCCCTTTAATTCATCTTCAGTAGGGGCTTTGAACCCCGCCCCACATGGTTATGGCATCAACCATGTTTTGCCAAAAAGGTGACCTAAAACATGTCATAAATAAATTAATAAGTTACTTATATAAGTATTGTAAAATGAAAAGTTTTAAGTTTTTAACTTTAACTTTGAATTCGATAATGAGATACATCTAGATTCTAAAATAATAAAATTTAAATATAAATTTTAAAACAATTAAACGAAAAAGAATTACCTGGCTACATGGAAGGGAATGGTGCAGCAGTACCAAAAGTCTACAATTGTCTTTTTTGCTGCATCATGTGCACCCTTGTTCCAACCCATGCTCTCAAGCGACAGTTGGGAACCAAGAGTAGTGCGTGGTACAAAATATGAGTCCACCCTAGATTTATGAACTCTAGGGCCAATGCTAATATTGCCACTACCACGAGCAGTAGTAGCACTAGGATGGTATGCATAGGCATAGCTGGTGTAGAAGCAGTAGCACTAGCACTAGGATGGTATGGAGGCATGGAAGAAGCATCTCCAACAACACCAAGTCCTTGTCCAACTCCAACACTCACCAACTCCTGCTTCTGTCTCTTTTTCATTTCTTTTTGCATTTCAAAAGTTTCCTATTGCACCTGCACTTCACGAACAGCCTCAGGAGGTGCTATAGGGCAACCCACTGCATCATGGATGGGTATGCATGCAATATGGTATTTTAATCTATTTATGCCTCCATGATATATTGTTTTGCAGTATTTACATTTTGCTTCTCCTTTTTTCATTCCAGGAAAGATTTCAGCATGTTTCCAAGCAGGGTCTTTTCTGCCTGGGGTTTGAGACATTGTGAAAATAATAATATGGTTTGATTTGCAAATGAATGTGGCTGCACTAACAAGTAGGGTTTTTTAAATTATTTAAGTTGCAAGTAGGGTTTGTAAAAAAAAAATGCAAACTAAAAAAAACAATGATTTTACAAATTACAATGAATTATTTGTTAAAAAAACACAAAATAAACCAATTAAAATCAAACTTACCTCTTAGATTTGGCTTGGAATGCAATGCAAACTCCTCCCAATCACTGGTAATGAGCTCTCAATGCACCTCCTTGCTGGTATGAAGCTTCCCAAATGATATATGACCTTGGATTTGTCTTCAACAGCTTGCTGGTTGCCCTCTCTTCTCCTCCTATTTTCCTTCACAACTCTCTCTTCTCCTCCTATTTTGCCAAATGAATGAAATAAGGTTGCTTTTAGGGTTGGGGAGATAATATAAGACAAAAAAAAACTAAAACTTTCATTTTATGTTTTTTTTGTTTGCTGTCGCCGGCCACGTCCAAGTCTCAAGACTCGCCAAGAAGCGGCGAGTCTAGCGTGTCAATTGAGTTCGGCCTGGACGCGGCTGGACTCGGTCATGTTCGAGTCCTGGCTCCCAGGACTCGGCCAGGGGTGCTCGGCTCGGGACTCGCCAAGCTCTATGGACATATGTTGAACTAAAGTTTTATTAAATGCCTACAATTTGCGAAAAAAAAATATTTCTCAGTGGCAATGGACATAATTTGTGCTCTCTTTGTTTTAATTATATTGCCGATTTTTCAGTTTCTCAAGAAAAGTAAGGGTTTTAGAAGTGGATGATCTCTAGCCGTTACAATTCTAGTAAAGTTGTAGTTGGTGAATCTTTGCATTTTATAATATAATGTTAGGAAATTTTGGAAAACAAAAATATTGTAATTAAAAAGTAGGTAACAAGCTAAAGATCTTTTTGACTTAGAAGTTTAAGATTTAAGGAAAAGATATTAAATAGACTGTAAAGTTTATTAAATGCTTACAATTAGTAAAAGAATGTAATTCTGTACTTCTACTAACAGTAGTTATTGGCTAGATCTGCAAAGTGCAAACCATAATGTTTTCCTATAACTATCAGAACTAAAAAGTCAGGATGCCAATAATTATATAGTAACTATTATAAAAAAAATTGTGATCATGTTCATAAAAAATTGTCGGTGTAAAGATTTGCTTTTGTTGCCAAATATTTCTGAAGCAATTCTGCAAGTCTTTCTAAATTCCAGTTATACTGCAGTCCATTTGATGCCTTCTAAGTTTTTTCTTTGTAAGATTCATTAACAGCATTCAAATTGGTAGAAGAAAATTGTTGCATGGACAGTTTTCTTAGTTGATTATTTTTTGGTGTTCAAGCAGGTCGATCAAGGTATTAGTGTTGAAATTGTTCGTTCTATTCTTTCAGAACGTGCAAATATGCCATGCTTAGCTGCCATTTCAGCTGTGCAAGTAAGTTACTCTTTGTATGCATGATAAGAACTTACACAATAATCATGGAATTGTTATATTATTGAAATGGAATCTTTTTTGTGACTATTGATGCTTTTATTAATATAATTTTACATATTTCAAAAACTATATAAAATATATGGTGTCTTATTTCAAGTTGTCACAATTTGAATAATATTCACTTCTCTATGATAAATATGACTTATCCTTTTATCTAAAAACAAATTATTCATGGTCTAGAAAGGAAAGTAAAACGGTCTAAATCCTGATATTAATTGGAAAACAAAAAGTGGTAAACTGAAAATAAATCATGTGTAGAATGCACATGGAGTTTTTTTTCTCCATCTAATCTAAAGAGCTAAAACAAAGAAATGTAAATGTATTGACAACAGATGTCAAATGGGAAGCTCTCAAATGGTAAATGCTTGAGACTTTTAAAGAGAAACCCTAGGTTTGGGTCCCCAAGAGACTTGCTGAAGTTTTGAATTTCCATAGAATTCCAGACCTAACTTGTTGGGTGTCATGTACTCAACAGATGAGGTCAGGCACAAGCCTGTGGCAAACTTGATGAAAGAGATACCCATTTGTCATGGCATCTCAGTCAAAGTTCACCTTGCCAAGGAATTTACTAATAAAATGAGAAATTGAAAAATTGTCTTACAGATTAGGTAGTACTTTTTCCATAAAGTATATAGATCTTGACAGTCACTTTTGTTACCATTTGTTATTGTTTGCGATTGTTTACTCAAAAATATGTCTATGATATCATATATAAAGAAAGAAATAAATACATTATATCAATAATGCACAAGTGACCAATGTAGTTCAAATGGACCCGAAGGTATATTCATTACAAGTGATAAGTATGAGCCCAAAACAGACAGAAAAAAGATTATTTACAGCAACAAGATGCCTACCAGATCCACTTAAATATCTGATCTGAATGCATATATCAGAAAAAGAAAAAGGATGAAATCAGCTAGCATTCTCAGAATTTACTGTACAACCTATGAAAGGTCTTATGGAAGGGGAGCAACAATATTAATCCATTAATCTTGAAGAAAATGATCTTGCAACACCAAAAAATACACATCAGAACCACACACCATCCAAGTAATTCCCAGTCTTCAATAGTTAAATCTTACACAACTAATTGAAAACATCCTCATTGCTAACCCCTATTGAACCCCTCCTGTTATCAAGCCACCTGTAAATGACATCCTTCTGCACATATTATTACTGGAGAAGAGTTAAGACTTTGAGCTTGAAGAGTAACAGCTTCCTTCATCCCTATTGGTCGATAAATTATTTAAATAAGTATAATTCACAAACCACAAATTACTGACATAATGTTGTGCTTGTTATTTCCAACAGCTTTAGAGAGGGAATTGTTGATTAAAATAGAAAGACAATGTGCTGCAAGAAAATGAATACCACACAAGAACTGAAGAATTTATCCTGGAAACCCTCAAAGAGGGAAAAGCCAGTTTATGGTAGTTGGATATTACTACTAGCTAGATTATTTTAGAAAATTACCAACTACAATGAGTTGCTTGGATGCAAACTGCCCCTTGCTCTTTCAATGGCAAACTCTATTGTCCCAGCCACTTAAAATATTAATGAACAGCTGAATCCTCCCATGTCTAAAGACATGCTTCCCAGTTCTATTTATAACTTATGTTGATGCTGGAGCATTTCCCTGGGTTCAGGGAGAAACCTTTCAATAGGTGAAAGCTGAAAAGTTGTTTGTTTGGTTCAAATTCTTTTTTGCACAGTTGGGGTTCACTTTGACACTCGTGGATTTGACCTGGTCACTTCTGTGCTTGCAGATCTGGCCCCAGAAAGTTGCGCACTCATAGATCTGTCCTGCACAGTCAGAATTGATCCTGCAAAGCTCCAGATTGTTATTGTTGATCTTTCAACAAATTCACTTTGTTGTTCACAAATTTCATGTCTACATATATTTTTCATACATTTATATGATCCTTTATGGATCACCCATTGTAACCAGGTTTTGGGCAAGTCCTTCCTATATGAGTTCCCAAACAGCCCTACCTTGCTTTCCACACTCATAGCCTTCCTCTCCACTGTACTCCCATCCTACACCAAGAAAACAACAGTATTCTCCACATCATGCTATTCTTCCACCAAATGCTGATGCTGTTTCACCACAAAATTCCTTTTTCCCACATGCTCTTCTTGCCACCTTTGGAGATATTAGTCAGGTTGTAATGTCCCCTTTTTTAGCTCGTTCCAGTTTTTTGATGGTTTAGCCTATTAACCAACCCTCTTAGGCTAATGCAAATGGTTAGAGGGTCCTGTTGGGCAAATATTGGTGTGTTTTCTTCTCCAGAGCTCAGTTTGGTTCAGGATTAGCCTTCGTTTGGTGATTCAGGACTCAGTTTCACACACTTACTATTTATAGTAATTCATCAAGTCATGAGAGTCGAGTGTTTCTATCTATAGTAAGGCACCTGGACATATGGTGAGTTCAGTGTTGATCCCAGTTTTCAGTTGACCTAGCGAAATAGGGATTAATGTGCAAGTTATATTATTTAATTATTATTAAAGGTGACTTCAATAATAATTAATCATTAAAAGTATGTCATAAAGTTATATTATAATTTTATGTCTAAAGGGGGGCATTTAATGACTTAAAGTACATTAAATGATTAATTAAATGGGCGCCCACTTTGAGGAAATAATTATAAAGTTATAAAGTGCACATTTAATATTATTTAAAATGATTAAAAAAGAGGCTTCTAGAGGATCGACCTCTTCTTGAGAAATTATAAAATGGGATCAACCACAGCTATTGTTATTCATCCAAGATTTTGATATTTGACTTTGAAGTGTTTTGCTATGGAGAAGAGGAAACCTAGGGTTTCTGCAATTTCTACAATTCTTGATCATTGAGAATGAAATCTCTCATTGATTCTGCATACCTGAGGTTGTGAAAGATCTTCCGAAGATTGTCTATGTGATTTGCTTCATCTAGAAGTTGACATTGTGCTTTATTGAAGGATTAATCAAGGGTTTTAGAGAATATTCATTTGCAAATCAGAAGTTAATGCTCTTTTGCCATAGTGATGTGAACAGTGCCACGCTACAGTGATATGGGTTTGCTCTTCTATGTTTTGGCATAGGGTTTGAGCTTATTTGGTGAAAGATACATGAGTTTTGGCAAGGGTTTGAAGACTAGACTTTTGCAAATCAGAAGATTAAAGATTTTCCTCATTGAATATCATTATAAATGGTTGTGCCTTTCTTCATTTGGCACGTAGAGTTTATATGATGCATATATTAAAGATTATTATCATAAGTTATTAAGGGTATGAAGAGTTTCGATTGAAGAATATAAAGACGAAGGCTGCAGTCAGTAATATTCAGCTGTGAGTCAAATCTGGGCCATACATTCTTGCTGCCAGGCCGTACTTAGCATACACTTCCAGGCCGTACATCTTCATAAGCTGGGCGTCCTTGTCTCAGGCTAAAACGCCTAGGAAAAGTGAGTGATTTGGTCATCAGTGGAGGCGCCTAGACTGCTAATGACAGTTGCTGCTTGTATTTGTTGGGGAAACATCACTGAGTTGCCGTGCATCCAAGAATGAAGGACTTCTGAGTGCTGACCAACAATGCCCATAATTCATAACTTGTGGCTTCGTTATCATTCCTGGTATGATCTATATATGTATGTATCCAAACCTTTAATTTGGAACAATATCGTAATCTTTATCTCAGTCTGATATACTTCAAATCAGATCTGATATCCTGTAATCGGACTTATCATGTATTCAATAAAGACTTGATTACTTGTGGGGTTTTGGTATATGTTTATGCAGTCTCTAGTCTATCATTTGTATGTATTTGTTTATGAGATTGGCACTAAAAATCAAGAAATATAAACATTGGAAAACTTAGAAAATTCTATCAGACCAAGAAAATCAGACTTCAAATGCCTTGCATACCAACTGTTTGACAAATTGTCAAGTGGGCAAAAACTGAGTTTTCGGAGCAGAACTAGTAAGGGTTCTTACACAGGTGCATCCCTTTCGACTCCAAGATATAGGCTATGGATCAGTTATTGGAGTGAAGAGCAATGACTAATTACAACATGCATCATAAGTTTACACAAGAGAAATGCATACACAACATGATTATTTATGTTCATCACTCATATGAAAGAGTACATAGTCATGATTTATGATCAGTCATATCTGTCTTGCCCCTTTCTCCTGCCAATGATTCTACTATTGTTAATTAAAAAGTAAAATAGTGTTTTTAAACACTAATATTATATAACATAAATATAAAGTGATAATAATAAAATAATTTCAAATTTGGGCACCCAAAATAGGTTTAATGGGCCCTTATTTGGATGTGAGGTATTTCTACAATTCTTTTCACTCATCTTTCCAGCTGGTTTTGAATTTACTTTGCTGAGCATTCAGTTTGAGCAAGTAAGCATCAAGGACAAAAACCCTTGAGCAAAAAAGACTGACATTAGGACAAAAACCCTACCTCTTGCAATTGCAAAATAGACTGAGGTTAGGGCAAAAACCCTACCTCTTGCAATTGCAAATTTCATAGTAGGTGTGCAAGTTGAGACAAATTAGAGATTCATGTGACAATTGCAGGTTAAAGGAGAATTGGAGAATTACTAACAAACCATAAGTTGTCATTATTAGGGTTCTTGGAGCTGATCAACCCTGCTGTTACCCTAAGCGTCATTGAGGAGAGGGATTGTATCATCATCAAGGGACAATTTTAGAAGTTGTGCCTAGTTTGTAAGACTGATCACCCATGTTCATTGCAGATTTATTGAGTAGGATTGGTGTGCCGCACTTCCAAGAGGATATCACACAGATTGAAGTCATTCCACCCAGCTACACCCTCATAAATGCATGTTATAGGTACCTACAAGGTCACTAGTTGCTCATCCCGTCCCCACAATACCGAGCAATCAGCTTTTGTCAACCTCAAACCCTTCTCTGGTCGTCATACACCTTCTACACACTGCTGCGTGGGCTTGTATATGTTCGAACAGGTTTAGACCAGCACAAGCACAGCCACACAAGTTGCAATCAGTCATACCTTAATACATGGCAATGTTTTAGGGCTGCCTATATCTGCATATTGATTCTAACTGCTGGTGCATAGTTAGGAAGATTGTATACCTCTATTGGCGTTTCAAATCGCACCTCTATAATGCGTTTTGGAAATGGACAACTATGTGTAGTAAACTGCTCTTCAAATTAGGAGGGGAAGCTCCCTCTTTTGCTGAGTTTGCATAAAGAAAGTAAACTAAAACTAATTTTTCCTATCTTTTTTATTTAGCTACGAGAACACAAGGTTATAGAACTCTAGATATTGCAGCTGAGGTTTTCCCTTTAATGAAACTTAACAACTACAACTAACTTACGCTATTGATGTTTCTAGCCTCTCAAATAAACGCAGAGCAAGAGAGTTAGAAATGGACGAGATTGATTTTCTGACAAAGATACTTAAATAAGCTTTTCTCAACATACATCTGCTAAATTTCAACGCAAGCTGAAAATGAGATCATAAAAGCATTACACAATAAACGGAAATATGAGACTTTGTATAGAGGCAGCAAAGCACACTCAAGACTTCATTTCCTCATACTTCTGGCACAACATAATAAACGAAAATCTGAGATTTTTTTATCGGGGCAGCAAAAGCACGCTCAGGACTTTATTTTCTCGAACTTTTGGCACAAGGTTACAATTTCGAGATAGAAAGATGTGGCAAAATACACGCAACATGCGATCAAACTAGATTATCACTTGACACAAAACACATGTACTGAAAAAGAACTTGCAGCTAAAAGAGGCATGCAAACTTGCCCTTAACACAAAGTGAAGTGAAACTAATCGATAAAAAACATAAAAGCATAGACTCGGCAATTTTGTTATCACAAGCACGATTAAAGAAAATGAGCAAACACTGCTCTTATTTATAGCTAAGCAGAGGAGTAGGGAACCCTAAAATCTCCTTGCTTTTACAACCAATACTTGTCAACATGCAAGTTTTATTTCTAATCCTAGAGAAGATAAACATCTACAACCTAGAAAGCATCTAAAAATAGAAAATGCCAACTCGTTACAATTGTTTTCTTTCTATTCTCAAAGAATGGATAAGAATCATGACAAGAATAGAAAGAAAGCTAGGAAGAAGCTTCTTGATGAAAGCTGATTTAAATCTCGATCACATCCGCTAAAAAGCGGGCAACTTCATCCTTGGTGGGAGTGCCAATACTATTAATAACAAAATGCCGCTTTTCCAAGATTTCTTTGCCATCTGCAATAGATCTCAAGAAATCTTCATTCTCTTTGGACACTTTCTCGAACTTTGCTCACATCATCGAAAGCTGACCCATTCTTCTGTCACTGCCACTGTTGCTACGAACAACACTCTAAAACTCTGTTTGGACTTCATCAAGCCCAAAATAGGAACCATCATCTTGACGATACCGGCAAAGAATTGCTGCAACAAAATCTCTTATGAATTCGAGAGCATCAACAACCCTTTGCTTGTATGCAACAAACTCCTTGGATATTCTTTCATATGTCTTAACCTTGAAAAGGTGACCTTCTTTCCATTTTAGGATCTATTTTTTATGTTCCCTTGCCATTGTAGAGCCATATGCGACATCTAAATCTGCAATTATGATTTCATGCATAGGCTTGAACTCGGCTATCAACTGTTCAAAATCCTAGATGCCCTGACGTAAATCATGAGCCTTATATCTCAGCTGAAATATCTGAGCTAGAACTTTTGTACCCTTTGTGATGATTTCCTCAATCCACTCCTGAGTCTGTTTCCCACAAATGACCAACTGTCTCAACTGATGTTGATCAGTTGATGTCTCTAAAACTTGGGGCAGCAACTGTGTTGTTTGTGAAGTGCCCTAAATGAGGTTTGAGATGTACAAACGGAGTTGATGGTTTTCAGCCTTGAGGGTTGCCTTTTCTTCCCCATCTTTTTGCACTCTTTCCTGGATGTTCTCAGATACCATCTTGAACAAGCTCATGTCAGCATGTCTAGTGTTCTTGCCAAGATTGGATTTCACCATTACAAAGTGTAAATGTAATCAAATCTTCTATCAGATTGAGAGACTAAGGGTTCTAAAGAAATTCTAAGTGTAAGAATTCTACTCAAAATTCTAAGTCAGATTTTCGATTTCCAGATTTTACTTATATTGAATGTGCTGATTGCAGAACATTTATTGATTTTGATGTTTGCATATCAATGAGGGAACCAAGTTTAATACCTTAGAGACTCGCCTCTAAGGGATGCGTCCCTTTGGGCGCGCAGGTCTCATAGACAGTCGACTAACACTCGGCTTTAACAAACCTAACACATAAGTCCTCACATACATGGCGGACATATATTATATGAGTTCCAATTTTATTCAATGCAGATTTAAATCAACTTTTATTATTTTCGAATTTATGCATGCTTATAAATTCAACTAACTTATTTTTCTAGAAGTATTTAAACATGAAGAGCTTTTGATCTTATAGATGATGATGCTTAGCAATCATCGTTTATATCTAACCTAAGCTACCATTCATCAACACTCCCTCTTAGCTAGGGAAGATATTTCAAATTAAATAAGTGGAGATATCACCTTCACACGTGATATCGAAGATATGATATGTTTTCTCAATGTTGTCAAGTCACATGACATTCTTCATAACACATCTTCATTATGGTATGTGCACTGACATCAAGTCACATGATGTCTACCATAATTCATGGCATATCCACGGATATAAATATCCACCATGATTATCTCTTAAGGATCACAATGATCTTCAGATGATATCAAGTCCAATGATATCCATCAAAGTGTCCAAGAGATACTATCATGACATGTCCACAGATATCAAGTCACATGATATCTATCATGATAGTTTATCATTGTAGAGTTGTCACTTTACAATGTCAAATACATGTGTTCATTATCAGAAAGATCGTCACCTCGATAATGTACATAGGGGGAGTAGGCCCATAAGGTCATGGAGTCACACACATGACAAAAGATTTTACACATTAAACATTTTTATATATTAGTACAATTTATAGACAATTTGTATTTCAAACATAAATAACAAATTACACTTCAACCATACCAAGTTTCTTCCTGAAGTGCTCTACCTTGATTCTGGAGAGAGGTTTGGTGAGAATGTCTGCAGTTTGATCATTTGTACTGATATACTCCAACTAAATCACTTTCCTTTCCACCATATCTCTTACATAATGATTGGGGATCTCAATGTGCTTAGATCTATCATGAAAGATAGGATTCACAGAGAGTTTGATGCAACTCTGATTATCACAGTGAATAATTGTAGGATTCAAGGGCTCACCAAAGAGTCACACAAGCAATTTACGAAGCCAAACTGCTTCTCTTGCGCCCATTGAGGCTGCAATGTATTCAGCTTCTGTTGAGCTTTGTGCAACTGAAGATTGTTTTCTGCAAATCCAGGAGATCATAGCCGATCCTAAACTGAAGCAACATCCTGATGTGCTTTTCCGATCGGTTACACTTCCAACCCAATCTAAATCAGAGTATCCATGTAGATCTAGTTGATCATTTTTATAAAGGAGACCATATCCAATAGTGCCTTGAAGATATCTCAAAATATGTTTCACAGCCATTAAGTGAATTTCCTTTGGCTCACACATGAACTGGCTGAGAACATTCACTGCATAGAAAATATCAAGTCTGGTGTTAACCAGATACATCAAGGATCCAATCATCTGTTTGTAAAGGGTTGGATCTGCACATTTGGATTTTGCTACTGCTTCTTTCAATTTGTGAAGGTTGGTTTTCATAGGTGTAGACATTGGTCTACAGTCCAACATTCCAAATCTTTTCAGAATATCAATAGTATACTTCCCTTGGTTTAGTATAATGCCCTCTGATTTCTGCCATACTTCCAAACCTAGGAAGTAGTGTAGAATGCCCAAGTCTTTCATGTCAAATTCATAAATTAGATCCTATTTCCCTTGAGCAATGAGGTGTTCTTCTCCTGTTATCAGCAGGTCATCAACATATAAAATAATTATTAGCATATCACCTTTGATTACCTTGAAGTAGAGATTGGAGTCAGCATCATTCTTTGAAAATCCTAATCCCAAGAGATAGATGTCAATTCTTTCATACTAGACCCTGGGAGCCTGTTTAAGTCCATAGAGGACTTTCTTCAGTCTGCATACATGTGAGTCAGGTTTATGTATCACAAAACCTTCAGGCTGTTCCAAATAGACTTCCTCTTCAATGGTTCCATTCAGGAAGGCAGTTTTCACATCCATTTGATGGATCTTCTAGCCTTTAGCTGCTGCAATGGCTAACACTGCTCTCACTGATGTGTAACTGGCAAGAGGTGCAAATGTTTCTTCGTAATCAATGCCTTCCTTTTGAGAAAAACCTCTTGCCACAAAACGTGCTTTATGTTTTTCTATACTGCCATCAGCAGCATGCTTGATTTTGAAGAGCCATTTGGAAGATACAACAAATTTCTCTTTTGGTCTAGGCATTATATCCCATACATCATTCTTTAGAATAGACTAATACTCCTTTGTCATTGCATTCTTCCATGCTTGATGTCGGAAAGTTTCTCTAACACTGACAGGTTCTAAGTTTATGATGTTGTTCATTAGAGCAACATAGCTAGAGAAACGTTTGGGTCTTTTACTCTCCCTGAACGTTCCTTTGGGTGTTGTATGATCCTTTGCTTCTTTGATCATCTTCCTGGCCCAAAGTGTTCTCTTTATGTCGATGTCATTTGTATTCTCATTTGAAGTGGAAGGAAGTTCATGTGGCATTTCCTCAGGATGCTCCCTCTGAATCTCAGGAGCAGGTTCCATTTTAGGTACTCTAGGGAAATAGGTTTTTGTCTCACTAGAACTTCTTGCCATTTTGAATGCAATGTCTTCTTCAAAGATGACATCTCTACTCAACTCAATTTGTTTATGCCCGGGTATGAATATCCTATATGCTTTGGAGGTTTCACTATAACCCACAAATACTCCCTTCTTTCCAGAAGGTTCTAGTTTGAATCTCTTTTCTTTGGGCACATGAATATAGACAAGACAACCAAAAATCCTAAAATGACTAATGTCAGGTTTTATGCCGGTAAAGGCTTCTTCAGGAGTTTTGTTATCAAGATGAGAATGAGGACATCTATTTTGGATATAGACAACAGTCCTAGAGGCTTCTGTCCAGAAAGAAGTTTCAATGTTTTGGTCAAACAGCATTGCCTTAGCAGCTTCTACAATGGTTCTATTTTTTCTTTCAGCAACCCCATTTTGTTGAGGATTGTAGGCAACTGTGAACTCCCTCTTAATTCCAGCACTCATGCAGAATTCCTTAAAAATCTCAGAGGTGTATTCTTTTCCATTGTCTATCCTTAAGGTTTTTATTTTCTTTCCAGAGAAATTTTCAGTAAGGGCTTTGAATTCTTTGAACTTTCTAAGGATTTCTATTGACTCTTTGCACTTAAGGAAATAGATCTAGGTTTTCCTAGAGAAGTCATCTACAAATATGACATAGTATAGAAATCTTGCCTTAGAGGGTACAAACATGGGTCCACATAAGTCTGAGTGAACCAATTCTAACACATTTAGGGTTTTGCTCAAACTATTTGGAAAGGACCCCTTTGTATTCTTTCCTAAGGCACAACCTTTGCAAGTTCCTTCATGAGATGGTTTTAACTTAGGTAAGCCTGTTACAAGTTTTTCTACAGAAGGTAGGGCATGGAAATGAAGGTGTCCTAATCTTCTATGCCAAATCTCATTTGAATCAAAGGTGTCAAGGGTAAGGGCTTGTTTAACCTCAGTGCAAAGTTTGTCAAGGTACCCTTGTCTTACACCTATGGTTTGGGCTTTCTTGATTGTTGAGTTCTTAGGCCATGCTAGGACTTTCCCATCCATAAAGGTGACTCTATAACCATTGTCTTCAAGGGCAGAGATGGATATAAGATTCCTCTTTATTCCAAGTACAAATAAGACTCCAGTGAGTTGTAGAGAAAGCCCAGATTTCAACTTGATGGAACAAGTCACAACCCCTTTTACTAGGTGTGCAGAATCATCCCCAATGGTTACTTCTTCATCAGACCTTTCAGTCATAGTATCTAAGTGTTCTCTAAACCTTGTGATGTGTCTAGAGGAACCACTATCAATTACCCAGTTGTGGGTGTTGTTGGATACTTGACTAGATAAGGCTGTATAGAACACAAAGTTCTCAGAATCATTATCTGAATTTGGCTTTCCTACATTAGCAAAGGATGCTTGTTGTTTAGTCCTATCAGGGCACTTCATTGCATAGTGACCATATTGATCACATCTAAAGCATTGTACTTGCGAGATATCTTTCTTCTTATCAGATCCCTTTCCATTGGAATTTCTCTTTCTTTTAAAAGATCCTTTCTTGAAGGAGTTTTTCTTACTCCTTTTATTAGACGTTGAGTTGAGTATATGAATGTCTTCATCTATATTCTTTTGTTTATTTTCTTTTGTGGAGAGTCTGGTTTCTTCTTGAAGGCAATCAGTTCTTAGCCTGTCAAATTTAGGGAGTTTAGATCTTGCATTTATTCCTTGAACAAATGACTCCCATGAGTTGGGTAGGCCTCCTAGTGCAATTAGGGTTAACTCTTTGCTATCAATCTGATATCCAATTGTGGATAACTGATCCCTTAGTTCAGTGATCCTCATGAAGTATGCATTAATGGACTCTCCTTTCTTTATTTGGGCATTGTTGATTTGCCTTTTTAATGCAAGATTCATGTAGGTGTTGTTGATATCATAAGTACTCTCAAGAGATTTGAACATAAGATATGCAGTTTCATGTTTTGCTAAGATAGGCACTATATGATCCCTAACTGCATCTACTAGGATTTTCATGGCTCTTTCATTGTTTTCAATCCATTGAGTTTTCTTAGGTTCAACCTCTGGTTTCTTCTTATTGTCTCTCACAAGCGAGTCTAGCTTATTCTCTTTAAGGATCATCGTGATTCTAAATTTCCATGATGTGAAATTGTCTGCTCCTGCAAGACGATCTTCAAATCTGATCACACTTGACATTATGAAGAATGTGATGTGAATTCGATTTTGAAAAATACGAATTTTTCTAGAGCAAACTGATTTTAGATTTTATTTGGATTCACACAACTTGGCTCTGATACCATGTAAATGTAATCAAATCTTCTATCAAATTGAGAGACTAAGGGTTCTAAAGAAATTCTAAGTGTAAGAATTATACTCAAAATTCTAAGTCAGATTTTCGATTTCCAGATTTTACTTATACTGAATGTGCTGATTGCAGAACATTTATTGATTTTGATGTTTGCATATCAATGAGGGAACCAAGTTTAATACCTTAGATACTCGCCTCTAAGGGATGTGTCCCTTGAGAGGACGTGTCTCCACACGTGGAGACAAATCCGCTCAAGGGACGTGTCCCTTTGGGCGCGCGGGTCTCATAGACAGCCGACTAACACTCGGCTTTAACAAACTTAACACATAAGTCCTCACATACATGGCGGGCATATATTATATGAGTTCCGATTTTATTCAATGCAGATTTAAATCAACTTTTATTATTTTCGAATTTATGCATGCTTATAAATTCGACTAACTTATTTTTCCAGAAATATTTAAACATGAAGAGCTTTTGATCTTATATAAACGATGATGATGCTTAGCAATCATCGTTTATATCTGACCTAAGCTACCATTCATCAACACAAAGTCATCCATATCCACCTCGTCTCTGTTTTTATCTTCAAGAGGTGTAGCTGTCTCCATGATCATCTCACCATCAGGATTTCTCTCAAAGTGCATTTCTTTCTTTGCCTTCTTCTTGGGTGCTTTCTAATATACGTTGAGATCATCAACATTTACCTGATAAGAAGGTCTTCTTCTTGTCCTTCCCAAGGAGCTCTCAAGCCAAAATGCGGTATTTCGACTAACATCCATGGGAAGTACAACTGCAATGTCTTCCTCTACCTCCTTGTCTTCCAAATCAATGTGAATTGGTGAAGACCTCGGGGATGGCAAAGGTTCATGTATCAAAGGCACACCTTTTGTTTCCTCTTGAGGTATGAGCTCATGTAGAGGGACTTTTGTTTCTATCATTGGTTGCTCTTGGATGACATGACCTGTGTAGTCCAACCTCTTCTTTGCAGTCTTTGTTGACCTGCTGCCCTTTACAACCTCCTGACCTTTTCCTTTCAATTGAGCTCTGGAAGAAGAAGGAAGTGATGAATGAACCCTTGGCGGCTCTGCTACAAGAATAAACTTCTTCCTTTTAAGGATTAAGAAAGTTTTACTATATTCAACCACTTGACGAGTCCTTTCTTCCACTGAAATGCATTCTTTATGGGCCTAATTAACTTATGGATGAGGTTGTTCCTCAATCTGCTTACGAGTGTAAGCTGGGAGAAACACATCTCCGTCATCATTTGACAACCCCTCAATATCCTCGGATAAGAAATCCTTCATCTAATGAAGAGTGAGTCTACTATTGCTACGCCTTCAGACCTCACCTCAACTTCATCTCTGCAGTTGGCCCAAAAATCCTCTAGGGCGGGCATATGAGCAAAGTTTTGACCAAGTCTGGCTGCATAGACACCATGGGGATCACAAGATCGTCTCTCGCTGAAAGGCTTGAGACCAAGTCTAGTTAACTCGTTACCCATTATCTTAGCATTAGTCGATGGCCTGTACCTATAAATGCCTAATCCAAAAGGGAAGTTGAATGCTGGTTTCTTTTTGTTTCGCAAGCGGTTGTGAACATCTGATACTTGCCTAAGAAACTCCATACACACAATCTCATCCGACGGATACCTTGGTAGCATGAGAGGAGCACCAAAATAACCATAGATTCTCAAATAGGTGAAAGTAGAAAATTGAATATACCAATCCGCCCATTCTAACATGGCTGCCTTGGCAATAGATGAAATGCGTACATGTAGCTCATTGTCCAGGTCACGCATTGTATTCATTAGGAATGCTTCATTCACTCTCTTGTAGTGATGAAATGATGCAACAAATTCCAGTTGAGTGTAATAATTGTAAACATGCTAAACATTTAAGGACCCTTTGTTGGCGTTTCAATTAGCACCTCTGGAGTGCTTATTGGAAACGGACAGCTATTGCAAGTGTGTTAGTACATGCTCTTCGGATTATAGAGAGGAAGATCTCTCTTTGCTGATTTTATACTGTAAAAAAAAGGGTGTACTAAGATTTCCTATCTTTTTTACTCAGCGGTAGGACACAAGGGTGCATAAACCAATGCGCCGTAGCTAAGCTTTTTCTCTGGTTTCCGCAGATCTTAACTACGACTAACTAAGCTTCTAAACTATCCTACCTCCTCAAGAAAAACAGAGCATGAGGGCATAGGAGCGAAATGGTATGGTTGGATCACTTGAATCCTCCGTCTCAATGGAATATGGCCGAGGCTCTGAACCTTCGGATATATACCAAGATAGGGCTCGATACAAGCAAACACTCGTTACGGTAAACTGGATCTGAGACTTGCCAAGGAGGAGGAACCCCTATCCGAGGTATAGGCTTGGAAGCAGCTCACTGGAAACAACAAGGAACGATGGCCTTTCTAACAGGATTCCCGAGGAGGTGACGACACCTGTCCAAAGTCTAGGCTGCAAGAAAGATCATTAAACAACATCAAACGATAATGATTGATGACAAAATATCCAAGGAGGCGACGACACCTGTCCAAGGAGGAGATTGAAACAATGCACTATTTAAAAACAAGACTTTGAATAACTCAAATAATTAGATCAATCAAGCTTGCACCATCTGATTTATTCTTTAAGATTCTTCAAAGAATTACAAAGGTCGGGACAGCAAAGGCACGAAATCATGCACAATTGCGATCAACCAACGAACTCTCATCCAAGAGTGAACAGATATAAACAAGCGAACTCTGGCAACAGTGGCGCAGCAATTTTGCTAGCAAATAAAGGTTAAACAAATAAAGAACCTAAGGCTCTTATTTATAGGAACTCAAAGGAGTAGGCAACCCTAAAATCTCCTTGAGTTAACAAACAGTTCTTGCCAATCAGCAAGATATTATTCTATGTCTAAATGTAGGTGAGCAAACAGTTAACTGGAAATCTACTTCAGTTAACTGAAACTAAACAAAAGTCAAACTGGAAGTCTACCTCAGTTGACTGACACCTAACTAAAAGTGAACTTATGTTACAAATGTGTCTCCAAATAGACATCCACCTTTTGAGGAGATCTGAGATCCACAAATCGTGGGAGTCAAATAGACATCCTAGATTAGTGGGATCTGACATGCATGATCTGTGGAGATCTGGAGTCAACTTGGAAAGGGGCATCAAGTTGACTTCAGTGTATTTATTGCTACTTTGGAGGGTAGGACGTCCTTCTTGAGGTATTTGACACCTCATCACCATTGGTCAACGGTGCTTTTGTTCATTCGTTGACCTTCTTCATACGGAGACCGTTACATGTCTGTCAATCGTCAGCTTACCGCTTGTCAGCAACTTGATGTATGTATCTCCTTCATTCTGCTTCCCTTAGGAGGGTTACTCCTTTTCTTTTTGTCTATGTTTCCACTTTGACGTGGAAGGTAGTGTAGTATTAACCGATGGCGGCTCTGTGTTGGGAATGACTACCTTCCGCGTTCTTTTGCAGCTTGGACGTTTTCCTTGATCTTTCTCAATGGAAGAATGTCGTGTGATGAAACCGCGAAGCTTGACGATGAAACCGCGAAGCTTGACCACGATCACTCCAACCATGAGAAATGCACATGAACTTGCTGCATGTGTAAAATTCCAACGGTTACAATCCTCTAAACTGGCCTTGGAAGGCAATCAGATATACGAGGTGAAACCATTATGGAACCTGTGGACTTGTTTCTATGCTTGTCAATCTGGCTAGATTGACCTCTGGGTGTGCCTGACGCAGATCGGTGCCAGCCGTTTTCAGAAAATCATGGAGTAAGACCATTTTGGTCTTGTATTCATCTTGGGAGAACTGCGTTCTGAAAACCTTGAAGATTGACTGTGCACACGATGCTGCTCGGACAACTTTTTCTGGAACTGCTAAAAATAGCCTTGCCGAGGGTAATTTTTACGAAATATTCTGAGACATGGGTTTTGTTGAGAATAATTCTCTAAACAAACCCAGATCGTCAGAAATTCGGAAAAACGAGTTTTTCTTTGACATGCAAGAGCCCTTTGGTGGCAGAGGCAGCAAGGGCACCAGAAAGTGATTTTTCTCGAAAAATCCAACACATGGGTTTTGTTCGTGCTTCAGAGCCAAACAAACCCAGTTTGTCCGTTTTTCAATATTATGACTTTTTCCGGAAACCCTAAAAAATAGGGGCAGCAGGGCTACTTTTTCTGAAAAAATCTACCATGTGGGTTTTGTTGAAAAAGCTGTGCTGATCATACCCAGTTGGTCAGATCTGTGAAAATCTGTCGTTTCCTGTGACATGCAAAAGAAATATAGACAGAAGTAGAGGAAATAGACAGAAGATGGATTGGAAGTTATAAACTGCCACTTGTAATAATCTGTCTCTGGAAACAATCTTGGGAGAAGAATGCTTTTACTGCCAATTATCTTCAAAAATATTGAAGATCCGTTCAAAACCCCTGCCAGATCTTGAAAACTTGTTCTTGGGAGCTACTTGATGTTTTATCCTTCAACCTGCAAAAAAGAATAATGAGGAAAAGGGACGCCTAGCATGAATATAAAGCAATTAGGGTTAAGATCCACAAAGTATGGAAGATAACTCATCATTCAGTCCTGATTTGGAGTTCTAAAAGATGATTTCCACTGATTGTGGAGTGTTTTTCTCTTTTTTGGCTCCAAATTTGCTAACTCAAGTCAACATTTCTGTTTGACTTTCCTTTAGGCGTCCAACCTTGAGTTTGATCTTTTTTGCTTATTTTGCAAGCTGAAGTGCTCCTGTTTGATCTTCGATTCAGGTTGCTCAGTTGATCTCGAGCAGTATCTGACAGTTCTGTTGTTGAGGCAGGATCAATGTGATTAGATATGCCTGGGAGAGGTTAGCTCAGAAAACTGAGTTTAGGCCTCCAGAAAGAAGGGCGCCTTTTCTTGAAAGGGGCGCTTTTGACAATGCCTTAGTCAATTTTCACTGACTCGTTCTTCGTTTTGACCTTTTCAGACCCTCTTTGCTTTGATCTGACGTTCCCGATGTTTGATGAATCAGATGATTCTGCTTGATGATGTGTCGGGTAGCTGGTTCAGTCTTGTTCACGATGCCTGACTTTGCAGTGGCAGCTGGCAAGTTTTGGGCCTCCAAACTAAAGGGCGCCCCTGGCCAGCAGGGGCGCTTTTAGCTTTTGCCTAGTTTTATCTTGGTTGTGGACTGCCAGCCTTTGACCTTCTTCATCGGTCGATTGATTTGTCGGAAGTTCTTGCTGATAGTCTCGCTGACGAGATAGGTCATAGCTGAGAAGGTCGTCTTGGGAGGTAGTGAAGATTCCGGCTGAATCTGGACACCTTTAGGAAAGGGCGCCTTTCCTTGAGAGGGGCGCTTTTAGCCATGCCTTAGCCATTTTCTGGCTTATCTTTCCAGTTTTTCAAATTTGGCTTTTTCTGCTTGATCTCGTCTCGTGATCGTCTGGTGTGCCTTGTGGACTTGCTGTTAGATTGATCACGAGGCCGGGAGGAAGCTGGAAAGATATCATGTATAAAGCTACAGCTCTTGGATTCATCTGATGTCTGCAACTGAGGGGCGCCCCTGGCCAGCAGGGGCGCTTTTACCTTGAAGCTTTCAGATTTGGCACTTCTGTCGTCAATGGATCCTCCATACTTCGCTGACGGTTGGTCAATGATTGTTGAATCAGATAATCTTGCTGATTGTTTCGTTGTCGAGCTAGTATGAAAGTGAAGAGGACGACTGTTTTGACACTGCCAGATGTTTTGATCTGCCCTCTAAGGTTCAAGGGCGCCTTTCTTCAAGAGGGGCGCTTTTAACCACTGTAGACTATGTTTTGCCTTGGTAGACAAAACGTGCACCTTCCAGACTTAGCCAAATTTTGGCCTTTTCCGTTTTGAGAATCTCCTTCGTTGAACGTCATCATTTTTATCTTTTTCCGCCATGGTTTCTTCGTTGAAGCTTTTGAGGTTTAGCTTTCAGCACCTGGTACTGGCCAATCTGCCATTAATGGCTGCGGAGCTCCTAACTTTGTTCCTGAAAAATAGAAATAGACCCACCAGAGTAAAACATAATTTTTGATAATTCTGACTTGATCAGTGTGATCGTGAAGGCAATTAATCCTATCAGAATTATTTTCAATCATTTCCGGGAAGGTCCTATTTTTTAGGGTTTCCATAAAAATAGGGGTGTAAAACCCTAATTTTCGTTTTTTCAAAATTTTAACCATAGGTTCCTTGACAGAAACCCACAAGGATTTCATATTTGGTTTGACCTAAAACATACTTTAGATGGCATTTTTACGTTGTTTAGCTCAATTTAAGCAGAATGCCAAAAATTTCATTTTGGGTATAACATAGGCTCCGTCTGGTGACCATGTCGGATACCTACGGCATAGGAGAACCGAGAATCTGAAGTTTCGTAGACCAGTACTTTTATTAGTTGGGTAACGGGGTCAGGACTCATTTCCTATTTTACATAAGAACTTGAAGTTCACCTTCATTATTGGGGCTCACCTATTTATTCACCTAAAACAAGACTACCTAAAAGAAATCACCTAAAACACGACAATACTTTACGGAATGGGGAAAAACATAACAACATAACGATAAAGCGAAAAATTTATCTACAATATACTCACCCCATCCCCGAAGGAATGAAATGTTTCAAGTACTGCCCACTGTAGGGCAGTGGAAAGAGCCTCCCGTCTGAATGTGAGAGAATGTAAGAATTCTCTCCTGCAACATCATGTATCAGGAACGGGCCCAACCAAAGGGAGTCAAATTTTCCGTGCATTCCTTTTGGTTCGTGTCTCTTGTCCCACAACAGGACTCTATCTCCAATCTCAAAGTCTCGTTGCCGAGCCTTCTTGTCGAAGATCTTCTTCACTCTTTGTTGGTGCTGAGTGATTTTATCAACAACTTCCACCCTCTCTTCTTGCAGTTGTGTCAGACACAAGATGCGCTTTTGGATTGGATCCTTGAACTCTTCATCTTCTATTGCAGATGCCAGCTGTAAAGTTGACAACTCCAAAGTGATGGGTAGCATCGCTTCGGTGCCGTACATGATAATAAAGGGGGAAGTGCCGATAGCTCTCTTGGGTGTGATCCTATCAGCCCAAAGAGCGTCGTATAACTTGATGTGCCAAGACCGTTGATTGGTTTCAACCATCTTGCGCACGATCGTGACTATGTTCTTATTGGATGATTCGGCTTGTCCGTTGCCTTGTGGATAGTAATCTGAAGAATGGGACAGTGTGATGCCGTAGTCAAAACAGAATTCTACTAACTCCTCTGATGAGAAGCTTGTAGCATTGTCGGTCACGATCTTTCTTGGTACTCCGAAGCGTGTGATGATGTTTTCTTTGAGGAATGTGCACACAACTTCGGAAGTAGCATTCTTCGTAGGCACGGCTTCAACCCATTTGGTAAAATAATCCGTTGCCGTAAGGACATAGACATGCCCCTTACTGGAATGTGGGTTTATCGGACCTATGAAGTCGATACCCCATTGCTGGAATGGGGCATCTATTATTACTGGCCTCAATGGAATGGCTGCTAGCTTGATTTTGCCAACAAAATGTTGGCACTGTTGACATTGTCGCACCCATTCATATGCGTCACGGAACAGAGTTGGCCAAAAGAACTGTGCTCGCAGAATTTTGAATGCTGTGACCCTTGATGAAAAGTGGCCACCGCATGCTTCGTTGTGAAATGTTTCCAACAATCGCCGTTGTTGGTCTCTACTGACGCAAAGCAGGAATGTTCCATCAAGTCCACGCTTGTATAGAACATTGCCTCGCAGCACATAGTTTTGTGCTCTTAACCTCAGGGTTCTTTTCTGCTGCTTGTCCAAGTGGTTTGGACATTCTCCATAGGTTGCGTAGTACCATAGTTCTGAGTACCACTCCTCGGCAGAATCAACCAACAAGACCATTGGAAGGTCTTCTTCGGTTTCTGTTCCTATTACGCCATCAGCCGCCTGATACTTTAGATCACCGTCTTCCGCCATGAGCTGGCATAGACCTCTCCCGCGGACGAGTTTGGTCGGCTTGATATCTAAGTCATATTCCTGGACCTTGGCGATCCAGTTGCCTCTTTTAGTCCCCATCTCCTGCTGAGTTAGGATACTTTTGACTGCAGGATCGGTGACATAGACTGTGGTGCGAGCATTTAAGATGTAGAATCTAAAATTCTTTACAGCTCTCACGACAGCATAGGCGTTCTTTTCAATCTGGGAGTAACGGGATTCGCTGTCTTTGAAACTACTGCTCATAAAAGCAATTGGCGATTCCGACTCCTCATTCAGCTTCTGGGTTAGTATGGCAGAAAGAGTGTACTCTGACGCGTAACAATAAAGAATGAATTCCTTACTGAAATCGGGCCGAACCAGCACTGGTGCCTTACTGATGGCTTCTTTAATCTTGACGAACGCCTTTTTTCCTTTGTCGGTCCATTTGAAGGCGGCCGTCTTCTTCATCATTGCTGATATATCCTTGGTCAGCTCTGAGAAGTCAGGTACAAATCTTCGAATGAAGTTTATCTTTCCGAAGAAAGAGTGCACCTGAGTAGTATTGGTTGGGAGAGATAGGTTCTTGATAGAATCCACCCGATCAGGATCGATTCGAGTTCCTTCTTTGGAGACGATATGGCCTAGTAACTTGCCTTCCGTCACCGCGAAGATAGACTTTTTTGGATTCAAGGATATGTGGTGATACCTACATCTCTCGAACACTTTCACTAAGTGTTGAAAATGATCTTGCCGCTTCCGTGAGAAAGCAGTAAGGTCGTCAAGGTAGACGACTATCACTTTGTTCTTTAGATCTCCAAACGCCAAGTCCATGGCTCGCTGAAAGGTGGCACCGGCGTTGATGAGGCCAAAGGGCATCCTCTCATAGGCGAACGTTCCCCACGGGGTGGTGAATGCTGTCTTGATTTGATCCTCCTTAGCCACCGCAATTTGATTGTACCCGGAAAAGCCATCAAGTAATGATAACATCTCCGATCCGGTAACCGTCTGCAAGGTATGCTCCATGATAGGTAAAGGATAATTGTCCTTTAACGACGATTGGTTCAGGTTTCTGAAGTCAACACAAATCCGAATCTCTCCGATCTTTTTGCGCACAGGAACAATATTGGACACCTAGGTAGAATGATGGATTGGAAATATGATCTTGGCGTCCACCATCTTCTGTACCTCCGCGTAGATTGTATCTTGAACACGCGGGTTGTAGTGCCTCTGCTTTTGCCTAAAAGGCTTGATATCTGACTTGAGTGGAATTGTATGAGACAATTCCTTTGGCGTGAAGACTTTTAGATCTTGATAAGTCCATGCAAAGACATCCTTGTATTGTCTGAAAAGGGAGACAAAGTTGTTGCTTTCCTCCACAGTGCAACCCTTTCCCAAGTTGACAAGCCGAGGCTTACCTTCGGTGCCAATGTTGATTTGACTATACTCAGCAGATGTTTTGCTAGCTGAATCTCTTTGATTTTGCACGCGTCTATCATGCTTGTCAAATATATCCTCCAAGGATACTAGGCCCTTGGGGATGTTGTTACCTCTTAGCTGGATGACGCCGGATTCCGTTGCTTCAGAATCTTCTGCTATGGATTCTTTGAAAGGAGAGGTACTTCCTTCGAAGAATAGTTCTTTGTAATTGTCCCCCATGCAGAGGAACTCCTTGATGTCATCATCATCATCAAAGACCTGCCAATTTTCACAATTGTCGGGGACAGATGGCCTGTACACGAGCTCAATAGCGAAGGCATTCTGACGGAAATGAGGCAGCAGCGGATACCGCAAGGGCATCTGCTTTGCTATTTTTCTCGCGTGGAATGTACTTGATGTTGAATGCTTCGAACCAATCAATAGCATTCCACACCCTTTGTCGGTAAGCTTGAAGGCGGCCTTTTCTGACTTGATAGCGGTCTCTGACCTGTTGTACGATCACTCTGCGTCACCTTCAGCTTGAAGATATTTTATACCCATATCCCTTGCATTCTTGAGGCCTAGTATAAGCGCTTCATATTCTGCAGTGTTGTTCGTGTTATCGAACTGCAAGCGATAAGCAAATGGATATAAACTCCTTCAGGAGAGGTAATGACAACTCCCGCTCCTGAGCCTGCTGTTGAGCAACTTCCATCGAATTGCATTGTCCACATCTTTGATCTTTCATTTGATGTATTCGTGGCAAATGCAACCCTCTTTTCTTCTTCGGTTACTTCAGTCAGCATGGCATATGTGCCCGGACCCGTACTTTGATGTAGCACTTGTGCTTGGGGATCCGGAGATTTCACCACTGTGAATTTTGACTTAGCCTCTGGTTCCAACTTGAAACTACCTTTCTTTAGTGGAATGGTCGCATATGACCAATCCATTTGAATCTCGCCTCCGAGATCTTTGCAAAAACTTCGGCTTAGTAACATTCCATAACTGATTGGAATGTCAGCTATGAGGATGGTCATCATGATCTTCTTCTCTGGGCAGGATGCTAGTCTTACTTGTGCGTCTTTCAATTGGCCGACTAATGGCACCGGTTTTGATTCAAGTGAATAACACTTGTCGTGAGTTTCGGTGCATGATAGTCCCAATGAGTTCATGATTTGCAAAGGCATGACGTTGTCCGATGCTCCAGAGTCGATGATGCAGTTGCTGAGCTTATAACCTCCCATATACAAAGATATGTAGAAGGGTTTTGGCTTTTCTTCCGCTGGTACGGTAGATGCTAGCAACGTAGGCTGGATGATGGCCTGCTTTTGTACTACTTTGAGAATCCGATCGATTTGATCGGGATGATCCTGGAGATACTCCAGCTGAGAGATTTGTACCTTCGTCTTCATCATAGACGTCACAATGTCAAAGTTCGTCGAAGACGGATCTTGAGGGTTTTGTGTGACGTTCTCTTGTGTAGACTTGGGATTAGAAGTGGAAGCTTCTTTTCCCTTTTCATTTGACTTCCGTCTGTCTTCTTCTTCTTTTTGTGCTTTGAAATGTTGAGCGCGAGTGAATACAGGCGTTGACATGCTTTCATGGTTGACAGCAAGAGAGTACTGACGGTAATCTTCTTCTTCTTGATTTTCGGGTTCGCTATGAAAGTATCCCGTTGCGGAGTCGCCATCGAAGTTGTCCGTTTGTGGTGAGACAACATTCGCATTTGAAGGTACTGAATTTGAGCTTGGAACTCGATCTCCGGCATATCCCATGATCTGGTCTAGCCTTTGATTCTCAGGACATGTGGATCCGGTATGTTCGTCTGTATCATGGAAACAGCAGAACATATTAGATTTCTCGGCCTCTGCTCCTCTTTGTGAAGGTCCTTGATTTCGAGGTTTGTAGTTGTTGTTGTTGTTGAAAGGTTGGAAATTATTTCTCTTTGGCTGGTACGGCTGCTGAGGCTGGTACTGCTGCTGAGGTTGGTACTGTTGTGGTGTGGGCAGTACCTGCTGCCCTTGATTGGGTGACTGTCTTTTCAGAATAGTCACCTCATTTGCTACCTTCTGTAGCAATGGGTCTGCTGATGCTTGGACCAGTGGTCTGATAGCATCTCCCTTCATCTTTCCCGTGGTCATCATGTGATCCTCGATCTCGATAGCTTTTTCTTGTGCAGTTTGTAAGTCATCTTCGTGACTTCCTTTGATGAAAAAGGCTATCTCTGAGGGTAGGGCGTTGACGAAGCTGCTCATCAGGATCTCTTCTGATGGTTGAGCGTGTGAGAAAGACGTGTAGCTAGGCGATTAAACCTTGCTACGAACTCTCTCATCGGTTCTGTAGGCTCCATCTTAGCGTGAGATAAACGGGCAAATAACTGGTGACTATCTTCGGCAGGTTTGAACCTTGCTAAGAATTTGTCACTCATGTCCTCCCAGTTTCTGATTGCTCCAGCTGGTAAGTGATGGAACCAATCGGAAGCATTTGCTTCAAGAGTTTCGACAAAGAGTCGAACGGCGATATCTTCATGTGGCACGGACAGAACGGAGCAAGCCGCTGTGAACGCTGATAGATGCTCGTCGGGGTGTTTAGCCCCGTCACCAAAAAATCTTGGAAAGTGCTTTCGCGATCCCTTTGGAAGGTCATGATTGCCTTGTAAGGCCAAGGGGCCAATGTTATTACCCCATGGCAAAGGTGCTTGGCGCCTCACGGGTCTTGCATTACGGCCATTGCCGAATAGGTTATATCCGTTGTTGTAGTTGCCGTTACCGTTACCGTTGCCATTGCCATTGCCATTGCCATCATTGTCGTCATTGCCGTTGTTACGGCCATTGTTACGACCATTGTTACGACCATTGCCGTTGTTGCCAATGCCGTTGTTATGGGCATTGTCATCATGGAGACGGTTGTCTGCCATTGCTTGAGCTGGAGGTTCTTGCTGGTGTTCTTCTAGGAAGTGTTCAGGAACCTCTTCAAAGACTTGCTCAATATCGAATGCTTCTCCGATGTCTTCTTGAAAACGGGGATTATTTCTCCTCCGCACGTATACTTGGTGAGCCAGGATGCTTACTGCCACGCGGGTGGTGGTAACACTGGTCTCTCAGCTGCAAGGTCAGCCTTTCTTTCTTCCTCGTCCAGAGTAATAGCTGCGGCTCTCCACTGAGCTGGTGATGTATTCTTTTCAAAGATGAAAGTACGCAAGCTACTGATGATGTCCGTCTGCTCTCCTTCAATGGATGTAAGATCTGGTTGGAGAGTTGCTGGAGCAAGATCAGGTTGTTCAACTGGTGCCCAAGGACGCCAGATGCCCATTTCGTGTCATTAAAGCGTTAAGCTTTTCTTGAAGTTTTATGCCTCGTTGCCCCACGGTGGGCGCCAGAAAACTGTTGGCGTTTCAATTAGCACCTCTGGAGTGCTTATTGGAAACAGACAGCTATTGCAAGTGTGTTAGTACATGCTCTTCGGATTATAGAGAGGAAGATCTCTCTTTGCTGATTTTATACTGTAAAAAAGAGGTGTACTAAGATTTCCTATCTTTTTTACTCAGCGGCAGGACACAAGGGTGCATAAACCAATGCGCCGTAGCTAAGCTTTTTCTCTGGTTTCCGCAGATCTTAACTACGACTAACTAAGCTTCTAAACTATCCTACCTCCTCAAGATAAACAGAGCATGAGGGCATAGGAGCGAAATGGTATGGTTGGATCACTTGAATCCTCCGTGTCAATGGAGTATGGCCGAGGCTCTGAACCTTCGGATATATACCAAGATAGGGCTCGATACAAGCAAACACTCGTTACGGTAAACTGGATCTGAGACTTGCCAAGGAGGAGGAACCCCTATCCGAGGTATAGGCTTGGAAGCAGCTCACTGGAAACAACAAGGAACGATGGCCTTTCTAACAGGATTCCTGAGGAGGTGACGACACCTGTCCAAAGTCTATGCTACAAGAGAGATCATTAAACAACATCAAACGATAATGATCGATGACAAAATATCCAAGGAGGCAACGACACCTGTCCAAAGAGGAGATTGAAACAATGCACTATTTAAAAACAAGACTTTGAATAACTCAAATAATTAGATCAATCAAGCTTGCACCATCTGATTTATTTCTTCAAGGTTCTTCAAAGAATTACAAAAGTCGGGACAGCAAAGGCACGAAATCATGCACAATTGCGATCAACCAACGAACTCTCATCCAAAAGTGAATAGATATAAACAAGCAAACTCTGGCAACAGTGGCGCAGCAATTTTGCTAGCAAATAAAGGTTAAACAAATAAAGAACCTAAGGCTCTTATTTATAGAAACTCAAAGGAGTAGGCAACCCTAAAATCTCCTTGAGTTAACAAACAGTTCTTGCCAATCAGCAAGATTTATTTCTATGTCTAAAAGTAGGTGAGCAAGTAGTTTACTGGAAATCTACTTCAGTTAACTGAGACTAAACAAAAGTCAAACTGGAAGTCTACCTCAGTTGACTGACACCTAACTAAAGTGAACTTAAATTACAAATATGTCTCCAAAATAGACATCCACCTTTAAAGGAGATTTGAGATCCACAGATCGTGGGAGTGAATTAGACATCCTAGATCAGTGGGATCTGACATGCATGATCTGTGGAGATCTAGAGTCAACTTGGAAAGGGGCATCAAGTTGACTTCAGTTATATTTATTGCTACTTTGGAGGGTAGGACGTCCTTCTTGAGGTGTTTGACACCTCATCACCATTGGTCAATGGTGCTTTTGTTCATTCGTTGACTTCTTCATACGGAGACCGTTATATGCCTATCAATCGTCAGCTTACCGCTCGTCAGCAACTTGATGTATGCATCTCCTTCATTCTGCTTCCCTTAGGAGGGTTACTCCTTTTCTTTTTGTCTGTGTTTCCACTTTGACGTGGAAGGTAGTGTAGTATTAACCGATGGCGGCTCTGTGTTGGGAATGACTACCTTCCGCGTTCTTTTGCAGCTTGGACGTTTTCCTTGATCTTTCTCAATGGAAGAATGTCGTGTGATGAAACCGCAAAGCTTGACGATGAAACCGCGAAGCTTGACCACGATCACTCCAACTGCGAGAAATGCACATGAACTTGCTGCATGTGTAAAATTCCAACAGTTACAATCCTCTAAACTGGCCTTGGAAGGCAATCAGATATACGAGGTGAAACTATTATGGAACCTGTGGACGTGTTTCTATGCTTGTCAATCTGGCTAGATTGACCTCTGGGTGTGCCTGACGCAGATCGGTGCCAGCCGTTTTCAGAAAATCATGGAGTAAGACCATTTTG
>CM021109.1:540124945-540152180 GCA_007115665.2 Sequoiadendron giganteum
TGCTAGCACTTGGAAAGGTTTTTCTTTGATCAAATCACTTCATTTCAGCTATATTTTATGCGTTGATTTGTTATTTTATCATTTGAGGAGTGTGTCATTGCAATAATCATGGGTTATGCAACTCATCTTTCCATAATCATTCTAAGGATAATTATGAGTCTTGGCAGAAAGACATATTGACACATTGCAGGTGGCTCAATCTTTTGCCTCATCTTTATGGACTCATCTCTGAAATAGGTGCACATTGGAAGAAATTAATTTGGGGTACTAAAAATGATCATATCATAGGATTGATTGGCACAACCATTGATGCTGACATCTTTTGGTAGATCTCAGAAACTGAGTGCCCAAGCACACTTTGGACCAAAATTTGGGAGATCTATGGAAATCCACATAAGCCTCCATTCCCAGATGATCTTGCATCAAATTGCCTCATTCCACTTGATGATGTTGATAATCTACCCTTTGATGATAATACATTAGAGTAGCTTGAATATGATGCAACACTTGAGCGTCTTGACAATCAAGAGACCTCTCTTGCAATTCCCACTTCTCCTATTGAGATCACAAATCCATTTTTTATTTCTTCATTAGAGTTCAGAGATGCTTCTTTGAGAGCTTGCAGTGATTCTTTGCAGCAAGTAAATCATAGTCTTTCAAATTCATTTTTGTGGGATGATTACGTGATAGATATTTCAGACTTGTTTGTGGAGTCTCATATTTTAAATTTGGAGGACAAATTTGAAGGGTTATCTCTCCTTTATGATGACAACCCCACCATAGTTGTTGTCACATCAAATTTGTCTTTGGATCTTGTTCAACATCACTTACCACTTGATCTTGGTTTGCCACCTTCTTCTTTGATTGGGTATGTACTTTATTTTTGTGGCATTATCATCTTCCATGGACATGGTGACACATGAACAAATTTCAAAGGCACATTCATCATACATTTGGATTCTTATTCCTACTAATCCCTATCTAGAATAGGAAGCATTTTTGCTATTATACTTGGTTTTGTTTCTTCCCAAAGGGGAGGAATGTTGTTTGCAGGCATTGGACCATGTTTTGTCTTCAATCATCTACCATCTCTAGATGATTGAAGACAAAACATGGTCCAATGCCTACAAACAACATTTTCTCTCTTTTTTTTTTTCCAATTGGGGCACCTAACCCCAAGAATTAAATATTATTTATTTTATTATTTTTTGCCTCAAATTAATTTCCAAGAGGGGCGCCCAACCTCATAGAAAAATTATAAAATTATTTTGGTGCCAAAATAAACAAGATTTGATTTTAAATATTTATTATTTTAGTCTCCTCCCTTGGGCACACCAAAACAAAATAATAAAATATTATTTTCCACTTATTTTGCCCACCTCAAAACCCCCAAATGGGTTGCTCCTCAACAAAGAAAAATAATTAAATATTTTTGACCCATCAATAAAAGGGGACATTATAGTCCTCCCTTCCCAAGATTGCTTGTCCTCAAGCAATAATAAGCATATCACCACCTAGATCCCAAATTTTGATAACATCACATTTGGCAAACATGAAAAGATAGAAGCATTTCAAAGTGCTACACCAAATGACTCTCCAACCCTTGTAGATCTCCAGTGGATGTGTAGTGCACCCCTCACAAGTGCAAGAAAATATATAACCACGCCTCCTAGGTTGTTGATGTAGAACAAAACAACAACCTCACAACTAAAAATCAGACCCAAGTAAGTGCAAATATTATTGCCAATGTCATATGATGATAGAGGATCATCCATATGCCATCCTCCAATGATGAAGAGATGATCCAAACCTCTCCAAAACACCCAAACAACTGCTATCCTCCAAATAGCCTATAGGATTTCCACGTGCAATAAGGTAGAGCAACCATCTCTTAGCAAAGTATGGAGGACATCCTCATGAACTAGGGTGGGAATGCCAAGATCTCCATGCTTTCTTCCAATCCCTATGACATAGTCTAGCTGGAACACAAGCATTAGTAACTCAAAATCAAACATTATAGCAATACCTCCATAACTTGTGTCATAGCCCAATTTCACCTCCAAAGTATGCCCAACAAGTGCAAGTATCTCTATGGCATGCATCACAAATCTTTGAAATAGGGAAGCCTCCAACACTACCAAAGAATCAATAAGATGATAGGGTTGCACCTTGTCACCAACCAACTCTTTGTCTTCTTCAAGAAAGATCAATGAATCACCACAAATTGAATCACTTATGGCTCCCTCTCCATGTGAGCATTCGACACTAGTGGCTGATCCACTAAGTGTATGCTCAACTAATCTAACCTCCTCTAGGGTTTGGGCCTTCAAGGGGCCCTCAAGCAAAGGTAGCTCATGATGCAAATCAGCTACATGAACAAAATTTTCTAAATCATACCTTTCGACTTGTCCACATCTGCATACTCTTCTTGCTTGCTTTCTTCAAGAGACTTTTCCTTTGCTTGCTCCACCACCATGCATTCTTCCCTTGGAAGAAATAGAGATCTAAGGTGTGACTCCCTTTGCTTCCTTGCTTAATCAAGCTGGTTACAATGTTCCTTTACCTCTTGCAAGTGTTGTTTTGCTTGGGCCGCCAACATCTTAGCCTCCTTTTCTCTTTGTAGCCAACCATCACACAAGTCTTGAGTTCTTTTGACATCCTCCAGGGTATGATGAACAAATTCAGACTTCTTGTGGCTTGAAACTTCAATACCTTCCTTATGCTCCACACCCAAATCACAAGTGCCAATCTTGGAAGATTCTTCTATCTCATTTGCTTCATGTGAAGTGGCTGTTATGAATGAAGGAATAGGACCGCTGTCATGAATCAGAAAATCAGACCTGCCTATAATCAAATATATCTTCATTTATCAATGGTTTTTTAGAATAATTCTCATTATAATAAGATTAAAGAAAGCATTATATCAAAAATTAGATTAGCAATATCAATTTCTTATATTCAAAATATGCTAAATATTATTGTTAAGTGAGTACATCACCTGAGTTTCTATATCTCTCCATGTTTCCTTACTCACCTCCTTCAACCTTACACTAAATTGATCATAGGATGAGGACAATTCATAAATATACATAATCTATTTATGTTCATATTAAAGAGTCATCATTACTTATAAGTATCATTATTGCATAATCGTGTATGTATATATATGACTATATATATATATATATATTCTTTTACTTATATCCATTAGTATTCATATATATATGTTTATAATTATTTTTTCATTATTCATATATATTCTTTATTCATTATAAAATTTATCTATATCTATGCATATATACTTGTATGCCTATTAAATAATATATATATATTAAATGGCTCTATATTCTAATGCATAACAATCATTGTTGCTGCTGTTATGTTTCTCAATGTTTTTTCCCTCTTGCTTATTTTCCTTCCTTCTATTTATACCATTCAAGGTAGGTGACTCATGGGGGGAATGTATTGTTTGGTGAAAGAGGCGACTTTTCATAAAATATATCCCTTTGTTAGATTTAATTGCTGACTTTAAAGGCTTATTATCACAATAATATCTATTTTTGAAAATAATATATTATTACTAGTAATTATGATATTATTTTATTTTAATGTTTTATTGAACATATTTTAACATTAAAGTATAATAATAAAACCAATTTGCTAAAATCTTATTATTTTTTTATTTTAATGTATTACAATCTTTGATGTGTAATGATTATAATATTTATTTATTATTATTATTTTTGATATTAAGTTATTTAATACCAAAATGTAATAACAATAATTTTCTTATATATTATTATTATATTTGTTATTTTATATATTTTTATATTGATATAGTACACATTTATTTTATATTTAATCTTAAGATTGCTATTTATTTTATTTATTAATTTATTTGTATTTTAACACTTGGTCTTGATGGTATTGCTATTTCGGGGACATGACACCTTGTATGTGAGTCCCATAGTTTCAGACCAACTCCAAGGTGTAATATCCATGACAAACCATACATTATCAAATTATAGGCTCTTACTAGGCCATCCCTTAGTCTTTGTGATCAGCTCTTCAACAAAATGTTTCTCATACAACTCCAATAGGTAGTCATCAAATGTGATCATGTGCATGAAACAAGGACCATCGAGCTTACTAGGGAATGACATACATTGTATGTAGCTTTGTCCCATGAACATCCTTTCATGCATACATTCATTGATTGTTTCAAAAGTTGTATCATCCATCTCATAACTGAAATCTGCGTTTTCATGTTAAAACAACCTCATAGGTGTGACAACCATAGATGACTATTTCTCTGATTTGACATCTTCATCTAATTTCTGTTTTGAAGCTAGAGCTGCATCATTCCAAGCCAACTCCTTGAAAATAATGTTATTTTCCACACATCCTTCCACATCATCTTTCTCAACCCTAAATTGAACTTCTCTATCATGCCATGCAAAAGGGATATGATCCAATATACCCAAGTCATTTTTCTCATCACATTCCTTGCCACCATGATGTAAAAATAATGCAGTAATGCTATGCTCAAGCGATGGATCATTAGTAGGACCCATACCTTCATGTGGCTGATTACAAGGAAGCAATTCTTCTTTTATCACTTAGACAATTTCAACATGTTTTCCTTCAATGGCTGTTCTAGAACCTTGTTCACCTATAGGCTAATCAATGACTGCTGATTTACCACTCTCCCAATAAATACCCTTGTCAAAATCATCATAGAGATTTTTGGATATTTCCTTTGTAGATGTGAATGAGTTGCTATAGTGCCTAGATTGTCTTGATAGGGAGTCTTCATACCACTGTAAGCTATGAGCTAATCTCTGTTGTGACAGCATAAGTTCTTGCTGAAGATTATTCAAGATGTCCTCAACACTTGGCTGCTCATGCTTCTTTGGTTTCCTCTCTTGCTTGTTTTTTTTTATCCTTTCATTGTTTCATAAATTGATTCAAGGATATGCTCCACAGGGACGTGTCCCTTGACTTTTTACCCTCGTTCATGTACCGGGGATGGTATGGGGACGCTAGGATGGCCAAGAAATGTCCCTACCTGTCCCCTTTCGCAATCAAGAAAACGAAACGTTTCTGAAACAGTTCAAAAACTTGCAGGGGACTTAGGGGATGACTAGCAGTCCCCAGGATGGTTAGGGGACTTCTAGAGGACTGCTAGCCGTCCTCTATGGCCCAACAACATCTTACTCTTTTTTTTTATTACAAAACACATTTTTAAATTAAAATAAAGGGGATGGATGGGCCACAAGGGCTCCCCCACCCCTTTAAACAAAACCCAAACCTACTTGACTTATCAAAAGTCCATAGCAACAAAATTTTTTTAGGGAAAAATCGACAAACCAAAAGTTCAAGATTTTTTGGAAAAATCGGAAAAAATCGAATTTTAAAAAAAATGTAAAAAATTGTAGAAAGAGACAAAAGTAGTTTATTTTTCTAATTGAAAGGCATTTCCATAACAATAGAGTTATAGAGAGCAAATAAAATAGAGTTTAACTAATGAATCATAAAAACTAGATTTTGTTGTTTATATTCATATCACGGATTACATTGCATTCCACATCTTTCAAAGAATTAGTTCACAATGCATAATTGATAGATGACAATTTCAATTACAATATAGTTTGTACAAAGTCAACCTATAAAATGAGTACAAAGTTTCAAAAAATCAAAAGTAGCCAATGACTCTTCTAGTTGCTATTATAAATAGAGCTATGCTAGAGGGATGCAGGTTTGATGATGAAGCTCCTGGAGTTTTGCCTCTCCTAAGTCGTTCAATCAAATGAGTATCCAAGTTGGATTCCGCTAGGATCTCAAAATCCTTAGCCTCAAGAAATTCATCATCAACAATCCACTCATTGTCTGGATCAAAAATTGCCTCAAAGAAATGTGGTCTCATGGTGATGGAATGCCATGACAATCAATAGCAACCGCATTTCTTTGAGGCAATTTTTCAACCAGTTCACTGCCTCGTCTATGCTGCCACATTTTTCATACATGTCTACCAAAGCATTTTATCAAACAATTCACTGCCTTGCTGCTATGGCTAAAAGCCTAAAACAAGTGCTTTCGAACAAGCTATGGATGCTTGGAAAAAATCTATCAAAGCATAATAGTAAACAACAAGCTATGGTCTCATGGTTTTTTTTCGTGCGAAAATTAGCGTGATTTTATTCGCATTTTTTTGTAGGTTTTAAATGCATTTTTTTGGCAATTTTGTAGTTTGAAATGGGAAAAAATTGTTGACCAAAAGGTCACAGATTTTTTCAAAAAATCAGGGAAAAAAATCGTCCAGCCTGCAAATTTTTTAAAAACCGGGATTAATCGGGTTTTTTTCCAGATTTTTGTTTCTATGATCAAAACAACTAAAAAGAAAAAAACATTCTCATTTTGACATTTGCAAACTTGAGGTGAAGAGCAGCAAGTGAAAGAGGAGAGAACAGTTGAAAGGGGAGACCAGGGCATCAAATCTACTTCATTAGAGGTAATTTCTTCATTTTACATTTGTTTTCCATTTTTTCAAGGTTTTTTCAATTTTCTTTACCATGTAGGAAGGGCATTGTGAGTTTATTTTTAATCTTTTTCCTTTATTTGAACTTGCAGCTCTCTTTTCAATTCTTAACCAAAAAAAAATCATGAGCAGCAGTGAGATTACTAGTTATGATAGTGAGGAGGTTGAGGTTCAAATGCATGAAAGAAGTAGACCTTGAAGTAGAACTCATAGAAGTATTGGCAGCCATTGAGGGTTCTTCAAGCAGTGGGAGTGTAGCAGGTCCAACAACTTCAAACCCATTTGAATATCCTTTTGAAGTCCTCAAAACCTATGCAAAAGGCCCATTTAACTTGGAATCATATATTTTCTATGTTTTTGTCATTTTATAGTTGAAACTTGGAGCCTTTGGGCATTTTCTTATAATTCTTATATAATATGTAAGTACATTCACAATGAAAGCATTTGAATTTCTTTAATTTGTTTGTCAATTCTCATGTGAAATCTCAATTCAAGTCTAATGTTATGTATTCATCTTCTACAATGTGTATGATGAATGCTTTATCAATGTTATGATATGAATATTTGAAATTTCTCTATATTTTTAAAATTTTCATTATTTTTTTAACAACCGTCCCCTAAAAAATGGCCCAAATGTACCCGCATACTGGAAACATGTCCGGCAATCCCCTGTTGTCCCCATACCCAAAACTCTGTGGAGCATAGATTCAAGGTGATTGCATTCCTAACCTCTACTGCAAGTGTATTGTACTCATCATAGGCAACCATTACATCATCAATCACATGTGTTGCCATAACTCCAAAACTTTCTGAATCACATACCCAATAGGCTGGCAAGATATGGCTCTGATACCACCATCCCCAATGGGATTTTGCCCTAAAAATCCGATTTCAAAACTTAGTCCTCCCCTATTTTTCTGCACTTTATTTTTCTGCTCAAAACCCTAGGTTCTAATCTGATTTTCTGATTCTATTCAAACATGAACAGCAAACATATATGCCTCCAAATGCTTGAACAAATAAGTGATTATGAACCCTTATGATTATCTTTTCAATCATGAACACAATATTTTGTTTCAGACCTGATCAAGTACTTACAATAGCCACATTACATGCTAAACCATCATGTAAATTACACCAAATCATATGCTAAATGTATAGCTGGGTTATTAGATGAGTTAGACAATCAACCAACACCAAAAATGTCACCAAATGATATGAAAACCAACCACAGTAGCCTGTTGTTATATATCAGAAATATGAAGTGTGAAAATGCATCAAATACATAGACAAGCATACTAAACATGCTCATAAATCTGCTAACCACAACTGAAATAAACCTACAGTTTTTACATACCAAACATGCAAAAATGGTGACCAAATGATGGAATCACCTCTCCAAATTTGGCGCACCAAATCTGAATTTGACTCTTCAAGAATGGCGCTCAAATCTGATTCAAAATTATGCTCCAAAATGATATGAAATCTGCTCCAAATTATGACTGATTTTGCTCCAAAAATGTTATGCAAATTCTACTCCAAAACTCGAAATCCTCCAATGAAGTGCAAGTAGACCTCCATTATGAAGTCTTCCCAAGATGAGATTGGGTTTTCGTCCAACTCACCCTTTATTCTCAAGGGTTTTCGTCCTTGGAATAAGTTGCTCAAAAGTGCATACCAAAGCCATAGAAATAACAATTTCAATAAGATATGAAATGCCACAAGAAACCTTATATTTATACATGTCCACCTTTTCTCCAAAAGCTGGCTGACCAGCCCTTTAAATGTCATTTCATTGATTTTCCCCTAATTTGGCCGACCCAATTTGAGTGCCCAAATTCAATTCATAAATTTGAAATATTCTCTTTTTTATTTATTTTCCAAATGGGACACCTAACCCCAATAATTAAATATTATTTATTTTATTATTTTTTTGCCTCCAATTAATTTCCAAAAGGGGCGCCCAGCCTCATAGCAAAATTATATAATTATTTTGGTGCCAAAATAAAAAAGATTTGATTTTAAATATTATTTTAGTCTCTTCTCTTGGGCGCACCAAAATAGGATAATAAAATATTATTTTCCGCTTATTTTGCCCACCTCAAAACCCCCAAATGGGTCGCTCATCAACAAAGAAAAATAATTAAATATTTTTGACCCATTCTAGGTTTTTTTGAGTTTCTTTCGAAATGGATATTGGCAAAATTTTCTAAAAACAGAAAGTTTGGTTTCTAGGGTTAGGACTAATTTTTATTGGCTCAAAATACTTCCTCATTAGGCTGGTGCAGTTAGAATCTTGAAAAGATCAATTTTGCCCTAGTGGGTCTATTTTGCTTTTTTTAGAAGTTTTTTTTGGAGATCCAAGGTCATCAATGGAGGTCAGTTAGCTGCCAGGTTTCAAAATCAGACGTTCAAGCCGAATAGAAGCTGTCAAAGATGAACGTGCATGAGAAACAAAGAACGGAGAGAAGAAGATTGAAAAAGTTGAAAAATGCAAAATTTTGACTAAGGCTAGTGAATCTAGGTGCCCCTGCTCAGTTTGGGTGCTCAAACCTTCATGCCTTAGAAATTTTTCTGTTCCGACAGCCAGTCAAGAGAAGCATGCTGAACGAGGAAGAAAATTGAAGATTTTTGAAAAAGTTTCTAAGTTTGCTGAACATGGGCGCCCCTGGAGAGAATAGGTGCCCAACTTTTAATGACATCAGATGATGAAATCAGAGATGGAGCTCCCAAGCAACGTTGTTCGGATTCATCTCAGCTTCGCAGAGAGCCCGACAACGCAATCATCCGATCATTCAATCATCTAGAATCCAGGATCAAACAAAGGAGTTTCATGCTGAAGATACAATGCAAATCATGAAAAAGATGAAAAATATTCTAAGTCTGGTAACTCTGGGCACCCTAGGTGACCAGGGGTGCCCAACCGTTTGAATGACCTAGTCCAGCTATTAGGGTTTGCAGATGTGATCAATCTCTTCAATTTCCTGCCAGCTTCGCAGTGGATGTCTTCGTCAGCTCGTCAGATCACTCAACTGTCGACAAACTCAGATTAAATAGGGGCCATGATGAGAGGTGTTTAGAACTTTGAAGGTGAATACAAATAAAAGTGGCTAAGTTTGGTGAATCTGGGCGCCCTAGAAGGAGAAGGGCACCCAAGTTTTTAAGGTGTCAAACAAATGAATTTGCTGAAGGCACCTCCAACGTGACTTCTTCAGACTTGATCAAGCTTTCCAACATGTTGGCGTAATAACTAACACCTCTGGTGTGTAAGTTAGAACGGGCAGCTATGCACACTACGTAATAAGTGCTCTTCAAATTAGGAGGGGAAGCTCCCTCTTTTGCTGATATGATTGGAAAAGTAAAGTATTCTAAATCCTATCTTTTTATCTCAATTGGAAGAGGCACAAGGTTAAGAAAACCTAGAACGTTGTAGCTAAAAATTTTTTGGTTTCGCAAATCATTTAACTACAACTAAGCTAACTACTTTAAATCTATCTAGTCTCCTCAAGTAAACAGAGCATGAGGAAATAGAGCAGGAATGTGAATACACGATAAACTTCTGGTAAGATTCACAATGTGAAGGCAAGGTGGCACAACTATTTGCTTGGCTAGTTAGAAGTTTATTGAAACAAACAAATACACGATAAACTAGGCACAAATTCACAACGTGAAGGTGTCGTGTCCCCAAAATAGCAAATACCATAAAGACCAAGTATTAAAATACTAATAAATTAATAAATAAAATAAATAGAAATATTAAGATTAAATATAAAATAAATGTGTACCATATCAATATAAACATATATAAATAACAAATATAATAATAATATATAGGCAAATTATTGTTATTACATTCTAGTATTAAATAACTTAATATCAAAAATAATAATAATAAATAAATATTATAATCATTACACATCAAAGATTGTAATACATTAGAATAAAATAATAATAAAGCTATTAGCAAATTGGTTTTATTATTATACTTTAATATTAAAATATGTTCAATAAAACATCAAAATAAAATAATAAAATAAGTATATAATCTAAAATGTCATAATTATAGTAATAATATATTATTTTCAAAAATATATATTATTGTGATAATAAGTCTTTAAGGGCAGCAATTAAATTTAACAAAGGGATATATTTTATGAAAAGTCACCTCTTTCACCAAACAATACATTATCCCCATGAGTCACCTACCTTGAATGGTATAAATAGAAGGAAGGAAAATAAGGAAGAGGAAAAAAACATGGAGAAACAAAACAGCAGCAACAATGATTGTTATGCATTGGAATATATAGTCATTTAATATATATATATATTATTTAATAGGCATACAAGTATATATGCATAGATATAGATAAATCTTATAATGAATAATATTATTATCAATGAATAAAGAATATATATGAATAAGGAAAGAATAATTATATATATATATGGGTAAGTAGATAGGGGAATCATTGGTTAATATACAATAATGATACTTGCAACAATTATTAAGCCTTATAAATAATGATGGCTCTTTAATATAAACATAAGTAGATTATGCATATTTTGTCCTCATCCTATGATCAATCTAGTATAAGGTTGAAGGAAGGCGATTAAGGAATAAAGAGTCATGGGAAGACAAGCCAATCAGGTGAGACTACTCACTTAGCTTTAATATTTAGTTGTCCTCAATCTAACATAGCAATGTTGCATGAACCTTGTATGCCCAACCGATCTATATATTATTTTGGAATGCACACAGTCCCCTCTGATGTGTTGGGACCATTCCCTCTTTATCAAATCTGAAAATAGATTCATTATACTGGGAATTGGTGTGAACTTAGGCGGACTATGTAGTCCTTGACTAATTAGAGGCCAAAGGGTTTATCTTCTATAGATATGGCTTTAATGATGATTGATTTGCATTTGTATTTGATTTCTGCTAATATTGGACTTACAGGATATGATAAATTGCAAATGAACACAATGAACATGTAAACATGAATATTGCTTAGTTTAGTTTTGTATTTTGATATACCTTCATATTAGGATTCAAGGAACTGTTTGATCATATTAAATACTCTTATTGCATGTAAATACAAATGAAGTACTAATGACTGCATATCGATTGTCTGAATTGTGTTTGTAATCCTGCTAGGAGAGCTGAGTCATAACTTAAGTGGTTCGTCTAAAAACCTCACCCAGGTTCCGCCCCACAGGCCCAAAGCAAGGGTTGGGCAGTCTACCCCACAGGCCCATGGGTTGGGCAGTTTTGCCCCACAGGCCCATAACAAGGGTTGGGCAGTCTGCCCCATAGGCCCATTGCAAGGGTTGGGTCATGGAGGGGTGAGGGTCCCACCTTGGCATTTTGCCCCATAGGCCCGAGATACGGGTTGGGCATTGGAAGGTGGTAGACCGTAGGCCCTTAGGGATTCTCCTCTCCTGATGGGCTGAGTGACTCTTCTTATGTTTATCAATTTGTATTTATGATTATGTCTGATTTTGGATATCTATATATTAATGCTAACAAGTATGTTGTTAATGTGATGAATACAACTTCCAATCTAGTGTTATCGTATTAAAAGGACATTCTTTTGGAAAGAAGAAACCCTAAACCTAATCAACAAGCAAATTTTATGGCAGATAAACGGATTTTAGGGTAGGTCCGATTGAGGGACATTACAGTGGTATCAGAGCATCTTTCCTGCCATCCTGTGTGTGCTTGAGCTACTTGCCTACTTGCTTGAGCTGGTTTCCTACTTGGTTGAACTAGTTGCTTACATGCTTGAGCTGGTTACCTACTTGCTTGAGCTGGTTGGCTACTTGCTTGAGCTACTTTCCTACTTGATTGAGTTGGTTGCCTACTTTCTTGAGTTGGTTGCTTGCATGCTTGAGCTACTTGCTTGCCTACTTGCTTGAGCTACCTACTTGTCTACTTGAGTTAGTTGCCTACTTGCTTGAGCTACTTGCTTGCATGCTTAAGCTACTTGCTTGTCTACTTGAACTAGTTGCCTAGTTGCTTGAGCTCCTTGCTTTTCTACTTGAGCTAGTTGCCTACTTGATTGAGCTGGCTGCTTGTTTTCTTGAGCTACTTTCCTGTGTGCTTGAGCTACTTACCTGTATGCTTGAGCTGGTTGGTTGGTTGCTTGAGCTAATTGTTTGCCTAGTTGAACTACTTGCCTGCTTGGTTGAGCTACTTGGGTGTTTGCTTTAATTTTTTAGTCATGTGGTTTTAAGTTGTACTAAGTCACAAACTCTAACTTGTTGCTTTTGGGAGTTATGGAGAAATAGTAGAATTTAAGAATATTAGTCAATACATTATCCTCATAACCAGAGTAACCTTCACTTGGGTTAGAACTTCCAACTCCTATCAAAGATAATAGCATCACCACAAGAAACATCTTAAAATCACACATCTTAGATCATGATTGCTTGAGAGCAAGCAATCTTGGGCAGGGAGGCCTGTCATGTCCCCAAATTAGCAAATACCATAAAGACCAAGTGTTAAAATACTAATAAATTAATAAATAAAATAAATAGAAATATTAAGATTAAATATAAAATAAATGTGTACCATATCAATATAAACATATATAAATAACAAATATAATAATAATATATAGGCAAATTATTGTTATTACATTCTAGTATTAAATAACTTAATATCAAAAATAATAATAATAAATAAATATTATAATCATTACACATCAAAGATTGTAATACATTAGAATAAAATAATAATAATAAGCTATTAGCAAATTTGTTTTATTATTATACTTTAATATTAAAATATGTTCAATAAAACATCAAAATAAAATAATAAAATAAGTATATAATCTGAAATGTCATAATTATAGTAATAATATATTATTTTCAAAAATATATATTATTGTGATAATAAGTCTTTAAGGGCAGCAATTAAATTTAACAAAGGGATATATTTTATGAAAAGTCACCTCTTTCACCAAACAATACATTATCCCCATGAGTCACCTACCTTGAATGGTATAAATAGAAGGAAGGAAAATAAGGAAGAGGAAAAAAACATGGAGAAACAAAACAGCAGCAACAATGATTGTTATGCATTGGAATATATAGTCATTTAATATATATTATTTAATAGGCATACAAGTATATATGCATAGATATAGATAAATCTTATAATGAATAATATTATTATCAATGAATAAAGAATATATATGAATAAGGAAAGAATAATTATATATATATATATGGGTAAGTAGATAGGGGAATCATTGGTGAATATACAATAATGATACTTGCAACAATTATTAAGCCTTATAAATAATGATGGCTCTTTAATATAAACATAAGTAGATTATGCATATTTTGTCCTCATCCTATGATCAATCCAGTATAAGGTTGAAGGAAGGCGATTAAGGAATAAAGAGTCATGGGAAGACAAGCCAATCAGGTGAGACTACTCACTTAGCTTTAATATTTAGTTGTCCTCAATCTGACATAGCAATGTTGCATGAACCTTGTATGCCCAACCGATCTATGTATTATTTTGGAATGCACACAGTCCCCTCTGATGTGTTGGGACCATTCCCTCTTTATCAAATCTGAAAATAGATTCATTATACTGGGAATTGGTGTGAACTTAGGCGGACTATGTAGTCCTTGACTAATCAGAGGCCAAAGGGTTTATCTTCTATAGATATGGCTTTAATGATGATTAATTTGCATTTGTATTTGATTTCTGCTAATATTGGACTTACAGGATATGATAAATTGCAAATGAACATAATGAACATGTAAACATGAATATTGCTTAGTTTAGTTTTGTATTTTGATATACCTTCATATTAGGATTCAAGGAATTGTTTGATCATATTAAATACTCTTATTGCATGTAAATACAAATGAAGTACTAATGACTGCATATCGATTGTCTGAATTGTGTTTGTAATCCCGCCAGGAGAGCTGAGTCATAACTTAAGTGGTTCGTCTAAAAACCTCACCCAAGTTCCGCCCCACAGGCCCAAAGCAAGGGTTGGGCAGTCTACCCCATAGGCCCATGGGTTGGGCAGTTTTGCCCCACAGGCCCATAACAAGGGTTGGGCAGTCTGCCCCATAGGCCCATTGCAAGGGTTGGGTCATGGAGGGGTGAGGGTCCCACCTTGGCATTTTGCCCCACAGGCCCGAGATACGGGTTGGGCATTGGAAGGTGGTAGACCGTAGGCCCTTAGGGGTTCTTCTCTACTGATGGGCTGAGTGACTCTTCTTATGTTTATCAATCTGTATTTATGATTATGTCTGATTTTGGATATCTATATATTAATGCTAACAAGTATGTTGTTAATGTGATGAATACAACTTCCAATCTAGTGTTATCGTATTAAAAGGACATTCTTTTGGAAAGAAGAAACCCTAAACCTAATCAACAAGCAAATTTTATGGCGGATAAACGGATTTTAGGGCAGGTCCGATTGAGGGATATTACAGAAGGCAAGGTGGCACAACTATTTGCTTGGCTGAATAAGTTTATTGACACACACATCAAACGATAAGCTTTAGGTACAAATTCTAAACTTGAAGGCAAGGTGGCACGACTATCTTCTCAATCTGAATAGGCTTATTGAACACAAACATAAGGTAAGCAACTGGGACAATGTGTTTTGCGTAGACGAGACACGCATACAACAACGATCAAACCAGCAACCCCATTTAACTAAGATGAGCATTCATCATAACAACTGCATGAAACGCGAGTGGCATAACAATTCATCATCACAATAAACACTCTTGAATAGATACAAAACAGGCAATATTACAGGCAAGGCGGCACAACATATATTACTCTTTCGTGCAAAATTTCTAATTTACAAGGATGAACCAATCTTGAGAATAGGCATGTTGCCGACAATGCAGCAATTCTCTATCACCAGGAAAAGTCTTGAACAGATACAATAATAGCAATACTACAGGCAAGGTGGGCACAACATATATGCTATCAAGCAAAAGTCAATTACAAATGAGTTGAAAGCTCTTATTTATAGACATCAAAGGTGTAGGCAACCCTAAAATCACGTTGAGTCAACTACAGTCCTGCAGTGCATGCAAGATCTTATTGCTAAACCTAATTGAATGAAACTACACCGTTAACTAGAAAGATACCATTAGTTAACTGAAACAAGACTCAACAAAATGGACATGTGCAAGATGCACGTCCTTATTGAAATGAAACTAACTAATAACTCCAACTATACAAAGATGATTCCAAGAAAGACACGACGTGCAGAAAAGGAAGAACGAGTTAACTCGGAAAGAGACATCGAGTTTAACTCCTGTGTCTAATGTTGTCATTTCCCCGAAATCGTAAAGTTGAATTTGAGATATTGAATAAACAATTAACCAAAATCGAATAAATACCAAAATATAAATATAAGTAATTACCATTTAAAATTCAATACTATAATTATAAATATAATTACCATTTAACCATTATCCTCATAATCATGATTATCATAGATAAGTATTATAATTGTGATATAAATATTATAGAATAACATATGATAATACATATCATAACTATGACATAATACAATAATAAGATATAAAATCATACTAAAAATATACAAACATAAAATATAAAATATCATAAACAAATATTAAATATTATAATGTTCATGCTAACTATGAAATTATAATATCTACATAAACATTCTTAAATAATAAATATATATTATAATGTCATCACAAATGTTTAGAAACCTTGGAAACCATTTTTAATAAAGATATAAATTAAACCTTAAGAATCGGTGCCTCCAAAAATAAACAAACAAAGGCTAAACTAAATAAATCAGCAAAGGCATCGGTTAGCTTGGTCAAAAAGCAGCGGTTAGACTAAGGGTTATGTCCCTTGTGGAAAGGCTAGCAAATATTAAAAGGATATCATTTTACAAAATGACGCATCCTTTCACTCAGCTTTGAAAGTATAAAAACAAACAGATTTAAGGAATAAAAGGGCATCGATGAGGAGAATAAGAAAGGACTGGATGACTAAAGAAAGAATATCTAAACATATTCTAATGGATGGGAAATTTGAGAGAGGCTTTTGTAGATAACAATAAGGTGGTATTTTATGAATTAAATAACCATTGAGGGAATCAATATAATATTCAGCTATAAATTTGGGAAAGCAGCAAATAAGAGAGAAGAATAAATATATTGTCAACAATATATTTGAGCTGTAAGTTTAAATAATTTAAATATAATAATATAATAATACATATTCATGCAAAGAAATTATTGTAAATTTAAATCAATTAGAAATCATGGTATATATATATTTATATAAAATATATATATAGATATTATTTACAATTGGACAATAATGATACTTGCAGCAATTATTAGGTCTTATAAGTAATGATGACTCTTAATATAAACATAAGTAGATTACGTATATTTATGGATTGTCCTCATCCTATGATCAATCTAGTATAAGGTTGAAGGAGGCGAGTAAGGAAACATGGAAAGATACAACAACTCAGGTGATGTACTCACTTAGCAATAATATTTAGCATATTTTGAATATAAGAAATAGATACTGCTAATTTGATTATTGATATAATGCTTTCTTTAATCTTATCATAATGAGAATCATTATAGGAGATAATGAACTTAAAGAATCATTGATACATGAAAATATATTATAGGCATGAAATAGATCTTGGATGAATGCAAATATATCTGATTGTGTAAAGATTGTCTTCTCCGTGTTTGTTACCCTATTAGGAAGTGGTGAAGCAAAGTCCAAGTGGAAAGCCTAAAAACCCCCCTCTCATGTTCCTAGGCCCATGAAACAGGAAAGACATAGGGAGGTGGGGGTCCCACCGTAGGAATCTACATTGTTATAGGGGTGGTAGGTCATAGGCCCTTGGATCATAGGGTTTCACCATTCCCTCCTAATAGGGCAAGTGTTTTCCAAGGTTTTGTCGTGTATGGAGAATGCAGGTACTAAGCCATTGGGAAATGAGGATTTTGAGGTGCAACCTCCCGTGCCAAACACCAAGGCTTCAGAGCGGATCCATACAGGGCACTCCTCTTGTTTGTTAAAATTGCATTTATGATTACATTTATATTTTGGATATCTAGATATTAATGCTAATGGATATATGTGTACGTGGAAATGTTGTTAATATGGTGAATGCAGATTTCAAACCAAGATTACTTCATTAAAAAGAACATTCATTTGGAAGGAAGAAACCCTAAACCTAATCAACAAATGAATTCTAGAGCAAAATAGGTAAGGGACATTACAAATGTCTATCTTGGAAAAGGTGGTACGCCATGAATTGAAGTTCACTGGCCTTGATCTTGTGCAACTAACCCCTCCATGAGGTTGTTGATTGCATCACCATCTAAAGGTTGTCATATGTCTTAACTGTCAAATCGTTGCTTGTCAGCAACTTGAGCAATCCTGGAAATCTCTGCACACTTAAACTGACACTTCACTCATTGGTAACTCTGGTGGCTCTGTAACTGAAATGATGACCACCGTTTCTTCTGCAGCTTGACGCTTCTCACTTTTTCTCAATGGAAGAGTGTTGCATGATGAAACCACAAAGTTTGACTGCAAAGACTTTGGTTGTGAGAAATGTACATGAACTTGCTGCATAGGCATAAACCCTCTAAACTGGCCTTGGAAGACAATCAGCTATACGAGGCATGAAACCATGTGGACTTGAGTGACCACGCTTGTCAACCTTTCGGATGCGCTTGATACAAATCGGTGTCAGCTTTTTTCATGAAATCATGAATTAAGACTGACTTGGTCTTGAATTCGGTCTGCGTGAACTGCATCCTGAAAAACTCGCCTGTTGATTGTGAACACGGCTATATTCTGACAACTTTTCTGGAAAGCTAAAAATAGCTCGCCGGAAGTAAATTTTTACGAAAAATTCTGAGATATGGGTTTTGTCCAGAAAGTGATTCTAAGACAACCCAAAACGTCAGAAATGTAAGAATTCGACCTCTACTCTGCCATGCAAAGAAATTTCGGTTGAGAAATTAAAGCTTCAAGAATTGATGTTTTGGAACAAATTTTCCTGAAAAATTCTAGCACATGGGTTTCGCCGAGGAGATCATTTTGAATCAACCTAGTTATTTTGTTTCACCAAAATTTGCCTCTTCTTCGAACATGTGAGAGAATCTAGATGAAAAAATGGAAGAAATCTAGAAGAGAAAAAGACGTCTTTAATTATTTTTAATTATTTTTGTTTTCTTCTTTCAAAATCGCCACTTTGCCTTGAATCTGTTGCTGAATCTGAATCTGTACCTGCAAAAGAAAGTTTTTTGTCGCCTTCGAACTTGATTATCTGATAGAAATTTGCCAATCTCTCAAAGAAATTTGAATTTTGTAAACTGTGTGAATGAGAAATGGCGCCATACTTGGTTAAATAAATAAAGTTGTACCATCATGCATGCATGTTGAAACCGTAACTGTGAAAGAATGAATTCGATTGGCCTCTCACCAGATGAACTGCCACTGACTCTGAGTCTCAGACTAAAAATAATATTTAATTTAAAACATGCAAACTAAAAAGAGGCGCCATATTTAGCTCTTTGAAGAAATTCGTCACTTTTTAATGCTCTGCATGCAAAAATATTATTTTAATCATTTCGCTAAAAATAGCATCTGGATGTGCTCAGTAAACTTCACTGATTTCAGAAAGCCGAATTTTGACCTTCTAGGCATCTATTTGCAAGAGTTATGAGATTTTTGAGTATCTCCTACTTTATAGCTGACTGCAAAGTTACATTTGACCATGTTCAGCTTTGATTTCCGGGTGACCGAATGATCCTGCAACTAATCTGAGGTATCCACGATGAAGCCTGCATGACAAGGATGAAATGCCTGCTAAGAGCTACAACTGCTAAAATCAACATCTGACACCTTAGAAAATTAGGCGCCTCTGATTAAATTGATGCATTGATTCCAAACTTAGTCATTACTCCGTATTGCCTTTTGATGCTTCAAACTGCCGTTGATGGTGAATGATGAACCCTACTGACTGAATAGTGGATTCATTGCGTGGCTAGAAGTACTCTGCATCCAATGACTGTATGTAAGGTATCTGAAAACTGTATCAAGAACCCCAAAAAGATGGGTGCCCCTGGCCTGTGAAAGCACAAATACCATTTTGACAAAAGTATGACTTTGATTTGAACACCATACTTTGACCCTTGATACTGAGAACTGGAATGCTCTGATTCGCGTGATGTCTGTCTCTCTGCATAATTGGATCAACTTATAATAGATGTCTCTAGAGACGACGAAGCCAAAAAACTGCTTCTAAGGCCTCAAAGAGAAGGGCGCCTTTTTCAAGGAGAAGTGTACACGCCATACTTAGTCATTTTTTGGTTGTCTTCACTCACTCACTTTTTAGCATCATCATCTTGACCTCGCACGTACGGGCATTCGCCAAATCCCGAAGGCTGACGGTTGAACTCGTTGGATAGCTAGAGTAATTGCACACAAGTCTTATGAAGACTGCGAAAGCAAATAACCCCATTTGACAGGCCTAAAGGCTGGGCACCCCTAGCCTACAGATGTGCAGTTGTGTGCAGCTCTGTTTCACCATCCTCTGTTTTATGTGCTCGGTAGAACCTCTATCACAGCCACTCAGAATGTTGGATCATCTCGCGAACTGTTGCGTTGCAAAGCTGAACTGAGCTGGAAAAGATCTTAGGAAGACCTCAACCGCAATTTCATTCATTTGGATAGTCATATTCAAGGGCACCCCTGAGCTACAGGGGTGCTCAAACCATTAACTGGCAATCTCTTGTGACATGTATCATGCCTGCAATCTCAGCGTCCGTCACTAATAATCAGAGTTCTGCACTAGGTATGCCTTCGCTTGATAACTCGTTGGAAAGTCAGACTGATCCTGAAGAGACTGAATCCATCAATGAGCACATGCATTCAAATCTTGGCCTTCAAAAAGAAGGGCGCCCTTTGGCTACTGGGGCACAAATTTGCATTCTTTGACTGTCTTCATGACGTATACACTCCTTGTAACTTTTGCTTCTGCCTTCGTTTGTCAGAGTTCCGTAATTCAGTTGGACTCGCTCCATAGCTAGTCGTAAAGTTGATTGAAAACAAAAGAGAATGAATGTATTCGCAATCCAAAACAATTGAATCTTGACCTTCAAATGGAAGGGCGCCCCTGGGCTACAAGGGCGCAGATTTGCTCTGAACTTCATATTTTTCACCATTTTGTGCTTTGTAATCACTGTAACAGCTACTGAGGTTGACCATGTCAAAGTACTATGACTGCCGAGGTGTGTGATACTCCATCATTTTCACATGTACGAACACTGTAAAGTTGATTTGAACATTGACTGCACAAGTGTCTACTACGTTACATAGTGAAAAAGTTCCCAGACTTAGAATATTTCTCCACTTTTTGCCAATCTAAAAATCCCCTCCATCAAAAAGCATATTTTTCAGGATCTTTCACCATAGAATGTTTTGTATTGAGTTTCAGGCTTAGATTTTGATACCTGGTACTAGCCAACTACCATTGACGACCTCTGAGGTCCTAACTTTTCTCCTAAAAAAGTGAAACTACCCACCTGGCTTAAACTGACTTTTAACTGAAACTGACTTCACCATTGTGACTGTGATGTGAAATAAGCCAACCAAAATTAATTTTAGCCAATTCTGACAAGTTCCTATTTTTTAGGGTTTTGACCTAAAAATGGGATCTAGAAACCCTAATTTTCAAATTTTGCCAGTATCTTTCTGGCATCACACTGACCAAAACCCATACTTGATTTGCCCAAAACCTGAGTTTTGACCCCACTTTTACAAGGTTTAAACCATTTTAAGCAAAATGCCTTAATGAAGCAAAAAAATTGGTTTGGGTACAAAACAACACAATCATCAACACACTCGTCAGAGCCAACAGTCATTAGAAATTGAAGGCTGAACAAAGGAGAAAAAGTGAGTAAAACGACAGAAGACGAAAGCAACAGCGAAAAACTCAAAATAAAAACTAACTCTAGAGAAGTTAGGCACCTCCAGTCAAGAAGGGCGCCTAGGGTTTTGAGGCCTCACATGTCAATTTTCAGAGATACAACATCTAGGAGACCCCTTCCAGAATATTCTTGACTATCCAGTGAACCTATCAGCTAGTCGATCTGATCAGTACAACGCCTTGAATCATGAATCCATCTCAAGGTCAGAAGACAAGCAAAAATTTGAAGATCATTAAAATGGCTAACACTGGAGAAAGTGAGTGCCCCTGGAAGAGATAGGCACCTGACAATTTGAAGGGTCAAATGAAGTTTTTGTCAGAGAATGTCTCCAGAACAATGTCGTTAGATTCGATTAGACTCCATGATGAATCATTCAGTTCGTCTACCAGATCAATTTGGAAGCCGAGAGATAGGATCAAACTAGGGTTGAAAATTGAGGAGAATGAAAATAGTAAAAAATTGGTTGTCTGGAGAGAATAGGTGCCTCAACTCAAAAAGGGCGCCCAAGTTACAATGCTTTAGTGAAATTTTTGAAAATTTCAAAATCTTGAAATAAGAAAAAATGCCTAAGTTCATTGCATGAACTTAAATTAGGGTTTTGAAGAATTAGGGTTAGAGAGTTGTTTCTAAAGACAGCTTATTTAAAGGCACCTTTGTGTTTTATTTTTCATATTTTCTTGCAGATGGCTTCAAGGAGAAATAGAGCAGTAACTTCAAACCTATATTTTCAAGATTCAAGAACATAAACTTGTTGGTTTTTCATGAATTTTCAGATCAGCATTCAAGAAGACTTGTTTTTATTTTATTTTCACGCTTTTTTAATCCAGAACATCAAATCTTTGAAGAAAGAAGCCATTGTTTTCAATTCTTAGCACGCTGGTTTATATTAGTTCTATCTTCTAGATAATTTTTGAAGAATTTTCTCAAGGTTGCAGCAGCTGTTTTTTATTTTGCATGCCAAAGAAAACTTCAAAATCTTCAACTTCCAATCTTCTGGGTCTATCTCAAATATTCTTCTGGACAAAACCCATATCACAACTTTTTCAGTGAAACTTCAAGTGGCTTCTTTTTCAGTGAAACTTCGAGGTTTTGAAAATCTAACCAAATGGGTTCATCCAGAATGTGCATTTGAACAATACCTAGATGTCATCTTTTTCTGTTTTTTCGGAGAAAATTAGAGTTTGCTGCTTTTTTAGTCTCCATTCAGAATTTTCAAAAACGAACGATTTGGGTCTTCTTGTAACAAAATTCTAAACAAAACCCATATCTCAGAAAAATTTCCAAAAAATTCATCCGTTTGGCGAAGAAATATCAACAAGCTAAAAATAGAAAGTTGTGCAAAACTTGTCAAAAAATAGGCGTGTTTACAAGCAATCTTCGAGTTTTGCAAAATGGAGTACACTCCTATAGAGTATAGACTAAATTAACACTGTACCATGATTTCATTGAAACAACTGAAACTGACTTATACCACATTAAGCTAGTGTTCAATTTGCGTGCTTTGGAAGATGCAGGCAATGTCACCATCAGGCACCTTGGCCATTCAGGTCTTCTTGCAACAGCATCTATCCCTTTTTCAGTTCAAAGCTTGGAGTTCGTAATTGCTTGCATCAAGCATTACAATTTGGCAATGAGGGAGATTCAATCAATGGACGGGAGAACTATTTGTAGCCTAAAGCCTAATATGATAGAAAGATGTTTCTCAATTCCACCATGGACCGAAAGCATTACTATGTCTCGAGAAGAATGAGAAAGAGTATGGGAAATGGATAAAAACAAGTACAACAAGAAGATTGCGTCAAAATGGATGAAAGAAAAACATAAGACATTGCCAAAGAATGTTGGGAGAGGCGAATTTAAGGAGGAAATTGCCATCATCATCACCTTGCTCAATCGGATCACAGGCCAAGAAGATGCAACTAAGTTTCAGCCTTGGATGTTTTACGTGATTCCTCACATCATGAAGAAAACGAAATTCTATGACTGGCCTACATTGATTAGTGACTATCTTCATCATCAGATAACTGAGTATTTTAACAAGCATGAATTCCACATGGTCTCATACCTAGTCTACCTAGTCACCTTCCAATGCAAATTTAGGGGGTTGAACATTGAAGGGTGTTATACCCAAAATGAAATTTTTGGCATTCTGCTTAAATTGAGCTAAACAACGTAAAAATGCCATCTAAAGTATGTTTTAGGTCAAACCAAATATGAAATCCTTGTGGGTTTCTGTCAAGGAACCTATGGTTAAAATTTTGAAAAAACGAAAATTAGGGTTTTACACCCCTATTTTTATGGAAACCCTAAAAAATAGGACCTTCCCGGAAATGATTGAAAATAATTCTGATAGGCTTAATTGCCTTCACGATCACACTGATCAAGTCAGAATTATCAAAAATTATGTTTTACTCTGGTGGGTCTATTTCTATTTTTCAGGAACAAAGTTAGGAGCTCCGCAGCCATTAATGGCAGATTGGCCAGTACCAGGTGCTGAAAGCTAAACCTCAAAAGCTTCAACGAAGAAACCATGGCGAAAAAAGATAAAAATGATGACGTTCAACGAAGGAGATTCTCAAAACGAAAAAGGCCAAAATTTGGCTAAGTCTGGAAGGTGCACGTTTTGTCTACCAAGGCAAAACATAGTCTACAGTGGTTAAAAGCGCCCCTCTTGAAGAAAGGCGCCCTTGAACCTTAGAGGGCAGATCAAAACATCTGGCAGTGTCAAAACAGTCGTCCTCTTCACTTTCATACTAGCTCGACAACGAAACAATCAGCAAGATTATCTGATTCAACAATCATTGACCAACCGTCAGCGAAGTATGGAGGATCCATTGACGACAGAAGTGCCAAATCTGAAAGCTTCAAGGTAAAAGCGCCCTTGCTGGCCAGGGGCGCCCCTCAGTTGCAGACATCAGATGAATCCAAGAGCTGTAGCTTTATACATGATATCTTTCCAGCTTCCTCCCGCTCGTGATCAATCTAACAGCAAGTCCACAAGGCACACCAGACGATCACGAGACGAGATCAAGCAGAAAAAGCCAAATTTGAAAAACTGGAAAGATAAGCCAGAAAATGGCTAAGGCATGGCTAAAAGCGCCCCTCTCAAGGAAAGGCGCCCTTTCCTAAAGGTGTCCAGATTCAGCCGGAATCTTCACTACCTCCCAAGACGACCTTCTCAGCTATGACCTATCTCGTCAGCGAGACTATCAGCAAGAACTTCCGACAAATCAATCGACTGATGAAGAAGGTCAAAGGCTGGCAGTCCACAACCAAGATAAAACTAGGCAAAAGCTAAAAGCGCCCCTGCTGGCCAGGGGCGCCCTTTAGTTTGGAGGCCCAAAACTTGCCAGCTGCCACTGCAAAGTCAGGCATCGTGAACAAGACTGAACCAGCTACCCGACACATCATCAAGCAGAATCATCTGATTCATCAAACATCGGGAACGTCAGATCAAAGCAAAGAGGGTCTGAAAAGGTCAAAACGAAGAACGAGTCAGTGAAAATTGACTAAGGCATTGTCAAAAGCGCCCCTTTCAAGAAAAGGCGCCCTTCTTTCTGGAGGCCTAAACTCAGTTTTCTGAGCTAACCTCTCCCAGGCATATCTAATCACATTGATCCTGCCTCAACAACAGAACTGTCAGATATTGCTCGAGATCAACTGAGCAACCTGAATCGAAGATCAAACAGGAGCACTTCAGCTTGCAAAATAAGCAAAAAAGATCAAACTCAAGGTTGGACGCCTAAAGGAAAGTCAAACAGAAATGTTGACTTGAGTTAGCAAATTTGGAGCCAAAAAGAGAAAAACACTCCACAATCAGTGGAAATCATCTTTTAGAACTCCAAATCAGGACTGAATGATGAGTTATCTTCCATACTTTGTGGATCTTAACCCTAATTGCTTTATATTCATGCTAGGCGTCCCTTTTCCTCATTATTCTTTTTGCAGGTTGAAGGATAAAACATCAAGTAGCTCCCAAGAACAAGTTTTCAAGATCTGGCAGGGGTTTTGAACGGATCTTCAATATTTTTGAAGATAATTGGCAGTAAAAGCATTCTTCTCCCAAGATTGTTTCCAGAGACAGATTATTACAAGTGGCAGTTTATAACTTCCAATCCATCTTCTGTCTATTTCCTCTACTTCTGTCTATATTTCTTTTGCATGTCACAGGAAACGACAGATTTTCACAGATCTGACCAACTGGGTATGATCAGCACAGCTTTTTCAACAAAACCCACATGGTAGATTTTTTCAGAAAAAGTAGCCCTGCTGCCCCTATTTTTTAGGGTTTCCGGAAAAAGTCATAATATTGAAAAACGGACAAACTGGGTTTGTTTGGCTCTGAAGCACGAACAAAACCCATGTGTTGGATTTTTCTGAGAAAAATCACTTTCTGGTGCCCTTGCTGCCTCTGCCACCAAAGGGCTCTTGCATGTCAAAGAAAAACTCGTTTTTTCGAATTTCTGACGATCTGGGTTTGTTTAGAGAATTATTCTCAACAAAACCCATGTCTCAGAATATTTCGTAAAAATTACCCCCAGCAAGGCCATTTTTAGCAGTTCCAGAAAAAGTTGTCTGAGCAGCATCGTGTGCACAGTCAATCTTCAAGGTTTTCAGAACGCAGTTCTCCCAAGATGAATACAAGACCAAAATGGTCTTACTCCATGATTTTCTGAAAACAACTCGCACCGATCTGCGTCAGGCACACCCAGAGGTCAATCTAGCCAGATTGACAAGCATAGAAACAAGTCCACAGGTTCCATAATGGTTTCACCTCGTATATCTGATTGCCTTCCAAGGCCAGTTTAGAGGATTGTAACCATTGGAATTTTACACATGCAGCAAGTTCATGTGCATTTCTCACGGTTGGAGTGATCATGGTCAAGCTTCGCAGTTTCATCGTCAAGCTTCGCGGTTTCATCACACGACATTCTTCCATTGAGAAAGATCAAGGAAAACGTCCAAGCTGCAAAAGAACGCGGAAGGTAGTCATTCCCAACACAGAGCCGCCATCGGTTAATACTACACTACCTTCCACGTCAAAATGGAAACATAGACAAAAAGAAAAGGAGCAACCCTCCTAAGGGAAGCAGAATGAAGGAGATACATACATCAAGTTGCTGACAAGTGATAAGCTGACAATTGACAGGCACGTAATGATCTCCGTATGAAGAGGGCAACGAATGGACAAAGCATCGTTGACCAATGGTGATGAGGTGTCAAATACCTCAAGAAGGACATCCTACCCTCCAAAGTAGCAATAAATACAACTGAAGTCAACTTGATGCCCCTTTCCAAGTTGACTCCAGATCTCCACAGATCATGCATGTCAGATCCCACTAATCTAGGATGTCTATTTGACTCCCACGATTTGTGGATCTCAGATTTTCTCAAAAGGTGGATGTCTATTTGGAGACACATTTGTAACATAAGTTCACTTTTAGTTAGGTGTCAGTCAACTGAGGTAGACTTCCAGTTTGACTTTTGTTTAGTTTCAGTTAACTGAAGTAGATTTCCAGTTAACTGTTTGCTCACCTACATTTAGACATAGAATGATATCTTGCTGATTGGCAAGAACTGTTTGTTAACTCAAGGAGATTTTAGGGTTGCCTACTCCTTTGAGTTCCTATAAATAAGAGCCTTAGGTTCTTTATTTGTTTAACCTTTATTTGCTAGCAAAATTGCTGC
>CM021109.1:540152280-540303233 GCA_007115665.2 Sequoiadendron giganteum
CAAGCAACTAGTTCAAGCAAGTAGGCAACCAACTCAAGCAAGTAGGAAAGTAGCTCAAGCAAGTAGCCAACCAGCTCAAGCAAGTAGGTAACCAACTCAAGCATGTAAGCAACTAGCTCAAGCAAGCAAGAAACTAGCTCAAAAAAGTAAGCAACTAGCTCAAGCAAGTATCCAACTAGCTCAAGCACACATAGGATGGCAAGAAAGATTCTTTGATACCATACGTAATGTCCCTTACCCAACCTTTTCCTAGGACTCGCTTGTTTGCCCTAGAATTCATTTGTTGATTAGGATTAGGGTTTCTTCCTTCCAAATGAGTATTCTCATTATTCCATAACTCTAGATTGGGATCTTCTATTCATCCATATTGACACATATCCATTAGCATTAATATCTAGATATCAAAAATAAGACAATCATAATGCAATTATGCAGACATAATCATACTTGCAAATTGAAAACATAAGAAGAGTCACTCAGCCCATCAGGAGAGGAGAATCCCTAAGGGCCTACGGTCTACCACCTTCCAATGCCCAACCTGTATCTCGGGCCTGTGGGGCAGAATGCCTAGGTGGAACCCTCACCCCTCCATGACCCAACCCTTGCAATGGGCCTATGGGGCAGACTACCCAACCCTTGTTATGGGTCTGTGGGACAAATTGCCCAACCCATGGGCCTATGGGGTAGACTACCCAACCCTTGCTTTGGGCCTGTGGGGCAGAATCTGGGTGAGGTTTTTAGATGAACCACTTAAGTTATGACTCAACTCTCCTGGCAGGATTACAAACACAATTCAAACAATCGATATACATTTATTAGTATTTCATTTGTATTTACACATTTTAATAAGAGTATTTAATATGATCAAACAATTCCTTGAGTCCTAATATGAAGGTATATCAAAATACAAAACTAAATTGAGAAATATCCATGTCTATATGTTCATTATGTTCTTTTGCAATTCAATACATCCTACAAGTCCAATATTTGCAAAAATCAAATATAAATGTAGATTAATCATTACTAAAGCCATATCTATAGAAGATAAACCATTTGGCCTCTGAGTAGTCAAAGACTACATAGTCTGCCTAAGTTCAATGCCAATTTCCAATATAAGGAATCTATTTCCAAATTCGATATCAAGAAGGCATGGTTCTGACACATCAGAGGGGACTATGCGCATTCCAATGAATAAAGCATATCAATTATTTTTAATAATACATAGAATTGTTGGGCATACAAGGTTCATGCAACATTGTTATGTTAGATTGAGGACAACTAAATATTAAAGTTAAGTGAGTAGTCTCACCCGATTGGCTATGTCTTCCCATGACTCATTATTCCTTAATCCTCTTCCTTCGACCTTATACTGGATTGATCATAGGATGAGGACAAAATATGCATAGTCTACTTATGTTTATATTAAAGAGCCATCATTATTTATAAGGCTTAATAATTGTTGTAACTATCATTATTGTATATTCACCAATGATTCCCCTATCTACTTATATATATATATATATATATATATATATATTCTTTCCTTATTCATATATATTCTTTATTCATTGATAATGATATTATTCATTATAAAATTTATCTATATCTATGCATATATACTTGTATGCCTATTAAATAATATATATATTAAATGACTCTATATTCCAATGCATAACAATCATTGTTGCTGCTGTTTTGTTTCTCCATGTTTTTCCCTCTTCCTTATTTTCCTTCCTTCTATTTATACCATTCAAGGTAGGTGACTCATGGGGGGAATGTATTGCTTGGTGAAAGAGGTGACTTTTCATAAAATGTATCCCTTTGTTAGATTTAATTGCTGCCCTTAAAGACTTATTATCACAATAATATCTATATTTGAAAATAATATATTATTACTATAATTATGACATTTCAGATTTATATACTTATTTTATTATTTTATTTTGATGTTTTATTGAACATATTTTAATATTAAAGTATAATAATAAAACCAATTTGCTAATATCTTATTATTATTTTATTCTAATGTATTACAATCTTTGATGTGTAATGATTATAATATTTATTTATTATTATTATTTTTGATATTAAGTTATTTAATACTAGAATGTAATAACAATAATTTGCCTATATATTATTATTATATTTGTTATTTATATATGTTTATATTGATATGGTACACATTTATTTTATATTTAATCTTAATATTTCTATTTATTTTATTTATTAATTTATTAGTATTTTAATACTTGGTCTTTATGGTATTTGCTATTTTGGGGACACGACACCTTCACGTTGTGAATTTGTGCCTAGTTTATCGTGTATTTGTTTGTTTCAATAAACTTCTAACTAGCCAAGCAAATAGTTGTGCCACCTTGCCTTCACATTGTGAATCTTACCAGAAGTTTATCGTGTATTCACATTCCTGCTCTATTTCCTCATGCTCTGTTTACTTGAGGAGACTAGATAGATTTAAAGTAGTTAGCTTAGTTGTAGTTAAATGATTTGCGAAACCAAAAAATTTTTAGCTACAACGTTCTAGGTTTTCTTAACCTTGTGCCTCTTCCAATTGAGATAAAAAGATAGGATTTAGAATACTTTACTTTTCCAATCATATCAGCAAAAGAGGGAGCTTCCCCTCCTAATTTGAAGAGCACTTATTACGTAGTGTGCATAGCTGCCCGTTCTAACTTACACACCAGAGGTGTTAGTTATTACGCCAACATGTTGGAAAGCTTGATCAAGTCTGAAGAAGTCACGTTGGAGGTGCCTTCAGCAAATTCATTTGTTTGACACCTTAAAAACTTGGGTGCCCTTCTCCTTCTAGGGCGCCCAGATTCACCAAACTTAGCCACTTTTATTTGTATTCACCTTCAAAGTTCTAAACACCTCTCATCATGGCCCCTATTTAATCTGAGTTTGTCGACAGTTGAGTGATCTGACGAGCTGACGAAGACATCCACTGCGAAGCTGGCAGGAAATTGAAGAGATTGATCACATCTGCAAACCCTAATAGCTGGACTAGGTCATTCAAACGGTTGGGCACCCCTGGTCACCTAGGGTGCCCAGAGTTACCAGACTTAGAATATTTTTCATCTTTTTCATGATTTGCATTGTATCTTCAGCATGAAACTCCTTTGTTTGATCCTGGATTCTAGATGATTGAATGATCGGATGATTGCGTTGTCGGGCTCTCTGCGAAGCTGAGATGAATCCGAACAACGTTGCTTGGGAGCTCCATCTCTGATTTCATCATCTGATGTCATTAAAAGTTGGGCACCTATTCTCTCCAGGGGCGCCCATGTTCAGCAAACTTAGAAACTTTTTCAAAAATCTTCAATTTTCTTCCTCGTTCAGCATGCTTCTCTTGACTGGCTGTCGGAACAGAAAAATTTCTAAGGCATGAAGGTTTGAGCACCCAAACTGAGCAGGGGCACCTAGATTCACTAGCCTTAGTCAAAATTTTGCATTTTTCAACTTTTTCAATCTTCTTCTCTCCGTTCTTTGTTTCTCATGCACGTTCATCTTTGACAGCTTCTATTCGGCTTGAACGTCTGATTTTGAAACCTGGCAGCTAACTGACCTCCATTGATGACCTTGGATCTCCAAAAAAAACTTCTAAAAAAAGCAAAATAGACCCACTAGGGCAAAATTGATCTTTTCAAGATTCTAACTGCACCAGCCTAATGAGGAAGTATTTTGAGCCAATAAAAATTAGTCCTAACCCTAGAAACCAAACTTTCTGTTTTTAGAAAATTTTGCCAATATCCATTTCGAAAGAAACTCAAAAAAACCTAGAATGGGTCAAAAATATTTAATTATTTTTCTTTGTTGATGAGCGACCCATTTGGGGGTTTTGAGGTGGGCAAAATAAGCGGAAAATAATATTTTATTATCCTATTTTGGTGCGCCCAAGAGAAGAGACTAAAATAATATTTAAAATCAAATCTTTTTTATTTTGGCACCAAAATAATTATATAATTTTGCTATGAGGCTGGGCGCCCCTTTTGGAAATTAATTGGAGGCAAAAAAATAATAAAATAAATAATATTTAATTATTGGGGTTAGGTGTCCCATTTGGAAAATAAATAAAAAAGAGAATATTTCAAATTTATGAATTGAATTTGGGCACTCAAATTGGGTCGGCCAAATTAGGGGAAAATCAATGAAATGACATTTAAAGGGCTGGTCAGCCAGCTTTTGGAGAAAAGGTGGACATGTATAAATATAAGGTTTCTTGTGGCATTTCATATCTTATTGAAATTGTTATTTCTATGGCTTTGGTATGCACTTTTGAGCAACTTATTCCAAGGACGAAAACCCTTGAGAATAAAGGGTGAGTTGGACGAAAACCCAATCTCATCTTGGGAAGACTTCATAATGGAGGTCTACTTGCACTTCATTGGAGGATTTCGAGTTTTGGAGTAGAATTTGCATAACATTTTTGGAGCAAAATCAGTCATAATTTGGAGCAGATTTCATATCATTTTGGAGCATAATTTTGAATCAGATTTGAGCGCCATTCTTGAAGAGTCAAATTCAGATTTGGTGCGCCAAATTTGGAGAGGTGATTCCATCATTTGGTCACCATTTTTGCATGTTTGGTATGTAAAAACTGTAGGTTTATTTCAGTTGTGGTTAGCAGATTTATGAGCATGTTTAGTATGCTTGTCTATGTATTTGATGCATTTTCACACTTCATATTTCTGATATATAACAACAGGCTACTGTGGTTGGTTTTCATATCATTTGGTGACATTTTTGGTGTTGGTTGATTGTCTAACTCATCTAATAACCCAGCTATACATTTAGCATATGATTTGGTGTAATTTACATGATGGTTTAGCATGTAATGTGGCTATTGTAAGTACTTGATCAGGTCTGAAACAAAATATTGTGTTCATGATTGAAAAGATAATCATAAGGGTTCATAATCACTTATTTGTTCAAGCATTTGGAGGCATATATGTTTGCTGTTCATGTTTGAATAGAATCAGAAAATCAGATTAGAACCTAGGGTTTTGAGCAGAAAAATAAAGTGCAGAAAAATAGGGGAGGACTAAGTTTTGAAATCGGATTTTTAGGGCAAAATCCCATTGGGGATGGTGGTATCAGAGCCATATCTTGCCAGCCTATTGGGTATGTGATTCAGAAAGTTTTGGAGTTATGGCAACACATGTGATTGATGATGTAATGGTTGCCTATGATGAGTACAATACACTTGCAGTAGAGGTTAGGAATGCAATCACCTTGAATCTATGCTCCACAGAGTTTTGGGTATGGGGACAACAGGGGATTGCCGGACATGTTTCCAGTATGCGGGTACATTTGGGCCATTTTTTAGGGGACGGTTGTTAAAAAAATAATGAAAATTTTAAAAATATAGAGAAATTTCAAATATTCATATCATAACATTGATAAAGCATTCATCATACACATTGTAGAAGATGAATACATAACATTAGACTTGAATTGAGATTTCACATGAGAATTGACAAACAAATTAAAGAAATTCAAATGCTTTCATTGTGAATGTACTTACATATTATATAAGAATTATAAGAAAATGCCCAAAGGCTCCAAGTTTCAACTATAAAATGACAAAAACATAGAAAATATATGATTCCAAGTTAAATGGGCCTTTTGCATAGGTTTTGAGGACTTCAAAAGGATATTCAAATGGGTTTGAAGTTGTTGGACCTGCTACACTCCCACTGCTTGAAGAACCCTCAATGGCTGCCAATACTTCTATGAGTTCTACTTCAAGGTCTACTTCTTTCATGCATTTGAACCTCAACCTCCTCACTATCATAACTAGTAATCTCACTGCTGCTCATGATTTTTTTTTGGTTAAGAATTGAAAAGAGAGCTGCAAGTTCAAATAAAGGAAAAAGATTAAAAATAAACTCACAATGCCCTTCCTACATGGTAAAGAAAATTGAAAAAACCTTGAAAAAATGGAAAACAAATGTAAAATGAAGAAATTACCTCTAATGAAGTAGATTTGATGCCCTGGTCTCCCCTTTCAACTGTTCTCTCCTCTTTCACTTGCTGCTCTTCACCTCAAGTTTGCAAATGTCAAAATGAGAATGTTTTTTTCTTTTTAGTTGTTTTGATCATAGAAACAAAAATCTGGAAAAAAACCCGATTAATCCCGGTTTTTAAAAAATTTGCAGGCTGGACGATTTTTTTCCCTGATTTTTTGAAAAAATCTGTGACCTTTTGGTCAACAATTTTTTCCCATTTCAAACTACAAAATTGCCAAAAAAATGCATTTAAAACCTACAAAAAAATGCGAATAAAATCACGCTAATTTTCGCACGAAAAAAAACCATGAGACCATAGCTTGTTGTTTACTATTATGCTTTGATAGATTTTTTCCAAGCATCCATAGCTTGTTCGAAAGCACTTGTTTTAGGCTTTTAGCCATAGCAGCAAGGCAGTGAATTGTTTGATAAAATGCTTTGGTAGACATGTATGAAAAATGTGGCAGCATAGACGAGGCAGTGAACTGGTTGAAAAATTGCCTCAAAGAAATGCGGTTGCTATTGATTGTCATGGCATTCCATCACCATGAGACCACATTTCTTTGAGGCAATTTTTGATCCAGACAATGAGTGGATTGTTGATGATGAATTTCTTGAGGCTAAGGATTTTGAGATCCTAGCGGAATCCAACTTGGATACTCATTTGATTGAACGACTTAGGAGAGGCAAAACTCCAGGAGCTTCATCATCAAACCTGCATCCCTCTAGCATAGCTCTATTTATAATAGCAACTAGAAGAGTCATTGGCTACTTTTGATTTTTTGAAACTTTGTACTCATTTTATAGGTTGACTTTGTACAAACTATATTGTAATTGAAATTGTCATCTATCAATTATGCATTGTGAACTAATTCTTTGAAAGATGTGGAATGCAATGTAATCCGTGATATGAATATAAACAACAAAATCTAGTTTTTATGATTCATTAGTTAAACTCTATTTTATTTGCTCTCTATAACTCTATTGTTATGGAAATGCCTTTCAATTAGAAAAATAAACTACTTTTGTCTCTTTCTACAATTTTTTACATTTTTTTTAAAATTCGATTTTTTCCGATTTTTCCAAAAAATCTTGAACTTTTGGTTTGTCGATTTTTTTCCTAAAAATTTTTGTTGCTATGGACTTTTGATAAGTCAAGTAGGTTTGGGTTTTGTTTAAAGGGGTGGGGGAGCCCTTGTGGCCCATCCATCCCCTTTATTTTAATTTAAAAATGTGTTTTGTAATAAAAAAAAAGAGTAAGATGTTGTTGGGCCATAGAGGACGGCTAGCAGTCCTCTAGAAGTCCCCTAACCATCCTGGGGACTGCTAGTCATCCCCTAAGTCCCCTGCAAGTTTTTGAACTGTTTCAGAAACGTTTCGTTTTCTTGATTGCGAAAGGGGACAGGTAGGGACATTTCTTGGCCATCCTAGCGTCCCCATACCATCCCCGGTACATGAACGAGGGTAAAAAGTCAAGGGACACGTCCCTGTGGAGCATATCCTTGAATCAATTTATGAAACAATGAAAGGATAAAAAAAAACAAGCAAGAGAGGAAACCAAAGAAGCATGAGCAGCCAAGTGTTGAGGACATCTTGAATAATCTTCAGCAAGAACTTATGCTGTCACAACAGAGATTAGCTCATAGCTTACAGTGGTATGAAGACTCCCTATCAAGACAATCTAGGCACTATAGCAACTCATTCACATCTACAAAGGAAATATCCAAAAATCTCTATGATGATTTTGACAAGGGTATTTATTGGGAGAGTGGTAAATCAGCAGTCATTGATTAGCCTATAGGTGAACAAGGTTCTAGAACAGCCATTGAAGGAAAACATGTTGAAATTGTCTAAGTGATAAAAGAAGAATTGCTTCCTTGTAATCAGCCACATGAAGGTATGGGTCCTACTAATGATCCATCGCTTGAGCATAGCATTACTGCATTATTTTTACATCATGGTGGCAAGGAATGTGATGAGAAAAATGACTTGGGTATATTGGATCATATCCCTTTTGCATGGCATGATAGAGAAGTTCAATTTAGGGTTGAGAAAGATGATGTGGAAGGATGTGTGGAAAATAACATTATTTTCAAGGAGTTGGCTTGGAATGATGCAGCTCTAGCTTCAAAACAGAAATTAGATGAAGATGTCAAATCAGAGAAATAGTCATCTATGGTTGTCACACCTATGAGGTTGTTTTAACATGAAAACGCAGATTTCAGTTATGAGATGGATGATACAACTTTTGAAACAATCAATGAATGTATGCATGAAAGGATGTTCATGGGACAAAGCTACATACAATGTATGTCATTCCCTAGTAAGCTCGATGGTCCTTGTTTCATGCACATGATCACATTTGATGACTACCTATTGGAGTTGTATGAGAAACATTTTGTTGAAGAGCTGATCACAAAGACTAAGGGATGGCCTAGTAAGAGCCTATAATTTGATAATGTATGGTTTGTCATGGATATTACACCTTGGAGTTGGTCTGAAACTATGGGACTCACATACAAGGTGTCATGTCCCCGAAATAGCAATACCATCAAGACCAAGTGTTAAAATACAAATAAATTAATAAATAAAATAAATAGCAATCTTAAGATTAAATATAAAATAAATGTGTACTATATCAATATAAAAATATATAAAATAACAAATATAATAATAATATATAAGAAAATTATTGTTATTACATTTTGGTATTAAATAACTTAATATCAAAAATAATAATAATAAATAAATATTATAATCATTACACATCAAAGATTGTAATACATTAAAATAAAAAAATAATAAGATTTTAGCAAATTGGTTTTATTATTATACTTTAATGTTAAAATATGTTCAATAAAACATTAAAATAAAATAATATCATAATTACTAGTAATAATATATTATTTTCAAAAATAGATATTATTGTGATAATAAGCCTTTAAAGTCAGCAATTAAATCTAACAAAGGGATATATTTTATGAAAAGTCGCCTCTTTCACCAAACAATACATTCCCCCCATGAGTCACCTACCTTGAATGGTATAAATAGAAGGAAGGAAAATAAGCAAGAGGGAAAAAACATTGAGAAACATAACAGCAGCAACAATGATTGTTATGCATTAGAATATAGAGCCATTTAATATATATATATTATTTAATAGGCATACAAGTATATATGCATAGATATAGATAAATTTTATAATGAATAAAGAATATATATGAATAATGAAAAAATAATTATAAACATATATATATGAATACTAATGGATATAAGTAAAAGAATATATATATATATATATAGTCATATATATACATACACGATTATGCAATAATGATACTTATAAGTAATGATGACTCTTTAATATGAACATAAATAGATTATGTATATTTATGAATTGTCCTCATCCTATGATCAATTTAGTGTAAGGTTGAAGGAGGTGAGTAAGGAAACATGGAGAGATATAGAAACTCAGGTGATGTACTCACTTAACAATAATATTTAGCATATTTTGAATATAAGAAATTGATATTGCTAATCTAATTTTTGATATAATGCTTTCTTTAATCTTATTATAATGAGAATTATTCTAAAAAACCATTGATAAATGAAGATATATTTGATTATAGGCAGGTCTGATTTTCTGATTCATGACAGCGGTCCTATTCCTTCATTCATAACAGCCACTTCACATGAAGCAAATGAGATAGAAGAATCTTCCAAGATTGGCACTTGTGATTTGGGTGTGGAGCATAAGGAAGGTATTGAAGTTTCAAGCCACAAGAAGTCTGAATTTGTTCATCATACCCTGGAGGATGTCAAAAGAACTCAAGACTTGTGTGATGGTTGGCTACAAAGAGAAAAGGAGGCTAAGATGTTGGCGGCCCAAGCAAAACAACACTTGCAAGAGGTAAAGGAACATTGTAACCAGCTTGATTAAGCAAGGAAGCAAAGGGAGTCACACCTTAGATCTCTATTTCTTCCAAGGGAAGAATGCATGGTGGTGGAGCAAGCAAAGGAAAAGTCTCTTGAAGAAAGCAAGCAAGAAGAGTATGCAGATGTGGACAAGTCGAAAGGTATGATTTAGAAAATTTTGTTCATGTAGCTGATTTGCATCATGAGCTACCTTTGCTTGAGGGCCCCTTGAAGGCCCAAACCCTAGAGGAGGTTAGATTAGTTGAGCATACACTTAGTGGATCAGCCACTAGTGTCGAATGCTCACATGGAGAGGGAGCCATAAGTGATTCAATTTGTGGTGATTCATTGATCTTTCTTGAAGAAGACAAAGAGTTGGTTGGTGACAAGGTGCAACCCTATCATCTTATTGATTCTTTGGTAGTGTTGGAGGCTTCCCTATTTCAAAGATTTGTGATGCATGCCATAGAGATACTTGCACTTGTTGGGCATACTTTGGAGGTGAAATTGGGCTATGACACAAGTTATGGAGGTATTGCTATAATGTTTGATTTTGAGTTACTAATGCTTGTGTTCCAGCTAGACTATGTCATAGGGATTGGAAGAAAGCATGGAGATCTTGGCATTCCCACCCTAGTTCATGAGGATGTCCTCCATACTTTGCTAAGAGATGGTTGCTCTACCTTATTGCACGTGGAAATCCTATAGGCTATTTGGAGGATAGCAGTTGTTTGGGTGTTTTGGAGAGGTTTGGATCATCTCTTCATCATTGGAGGATGGCATATGGATGATCCTCTATCATCATATGACATTGGCAATAATATTTGCACTTACTTGGGTCTGATTTTTAGTTGTGAGGTTGTTGTTTTGTTCTACATCAACAACCTAGGAGGCGTGGTTATATATTTTCTTGCACTTGTGAGGGGTGCACTACACATCCACTGGAGATCTACAAGGGTTGGAGAGTCATTTGGTGTAGCACTTTGAAATGCTTCTATCTTTTCATGTTTGCCAAATGTGATGTTATCAAAATTTGGGATCTAGGTGGTGATATGCTTATTATTGCTTGAGGACAAGCAATCTTGGGAAGGGAGGACTATAATGTCCCCTTTTATTGATGGGTCAAAAATATTTAATTATTTTTCTTTGTTGAGGAGCAACCCATTTGGGGGTTTTGAGGTGGGCAAAATAAGTGGAAAATAATATTTTATTATTTTGTTTTGGTGTGCCCAAGGGAGGAGACTAAAATAATAAATATTTAAAATCAAATCTTGTTTATTTTGGCACCAAAATAATTTTATAATTTTTCTATGAGGTTGGGCGCCCCTCTTGGAAATTAATTTGAGGCAAAAAATAATAAAATAAATAATATTTAATTCTTGGGGTTAGGTGCCCCAATTGGAAAAAAAAAAAGAGAGAAAATGTTGTTTGTAGGCATTGGACCATGTTTTGTCTTCAATCATCTAGAGATGGTAGATGATTGAAGACAAAACATGGTCCAATGCCTGCAAACAACATTCCTCCCCTTTGGGAAGAAACAAAACCAAGTATAATAGCAAAAATGCTTCCTATTCTAGATAGGGATTAGTAGGAATAAGAATCCAAATGTATGATGAATGTGCCTTTGAAATTTGTTCATGTGTCACCATGTCCATGGAAGATGATAATGCCACAAAAATAAAGTACATACCCAATCAAAGAAGAAGGTGGCAAACCAAGATCAAGTGGTAAGTGATGTTGAACAAGATCCAAAGACAAATTTGATGTGACAACAACTATGGTGGGGTTGTCATCATAAAGGAGAGATAACCCTTCAAATTTGTCCTCCAAATTTAAAATATGAGACTCCACAAACAAGTCTGAAATATCTATCACGTAATCATCCCACAAAAATGAATTTGAAAGACTATGATTTACTTGCTGCAAAGAATCACTGCAAGCTCTCAAAGAAGCATCTCTGAACTCTAATGAAGAAATAAAAAATGGATTTGTGATCTCAATAGGAGAAGTGGGAATTGCAAGAGAGGTCTCTTGATTGTCAAGACGCTCAAGTGTTGCATCATATTCAAGCTACTCTAATGTATTATCATCAAAGGGTAGATTATCAACATCATCAAGTGGAATGAGGCAATTTGATGCAAGATCATCTGGGAATGGAGGCTTATGTGGATTTCCATAGATCTCCCAAATTTTGGTCCAAAGTGTGCTTGGGCACTCAGTTTCTGAGATCTACCAAAAGATGTCAGCATCAATGGTTGTGCCAATCAATCCTATGATATGATCATTTTTAGTACCCCAAATTAATTTCTTCCAATGTGCACCTATTTCAGAGATGAGTCCATAAAGATGAGGCAAAAGATTGAGCCACCTGCAATGTGTCAATATGTCTTTCTGCCAAGACTCATAATTATCCTTAGAATGATTATGGAAAGATGAGTTGCATAACCCATGATTATTGCAATGACACACTCCTCAAATGATAAAATAACAAATCAACGCATAAAATATAGCTGAAATGAAGTGATTTGATCAAAGAAAAACCTTTCCAAGTGCTAGCATGTCCAAATAATCCTCTAGAATGCAAATATGAACAAATATGAATAAACTATACTTGCAGCCAAATTTCGAAAAAGTGCATGGATGGCTTGATAGAGCTCCTAAATACCTTTCCAATGCTGCAAGAATGACGAAAATCAAAGATCTAGGAAAACACTTATGAACTCGAAGGCCAAAAAAAATGATGACTTCAATCAGCAATTAAATGCACTTGCAACAAAATCTAGAAAAATGATTTGCACTGTTGCAAAGTGCTTAAAACCAACTTTCCATCAATATCTCATTTGCAAAATTTTGACACCCTAGCAAAAAGTTATGGGAAATCGAAAAAAGGGCCTATTTAGAGCATTAGGGGCAAAATATTAGCCCTTGGGCACTAGCCATGTGACAGCAAGCTAAGGTTTTTAACACTGAGTTTTTTTTTTTAAACACATCGTCGACTAGGTGGAATGCTAGCAAAGCCCCTGCCCAAGTGGGACTAATTGTTTAGCTCCCCTGCTATGCATATGTGACCTTTGCTATGAAATTCAGCAAAGGAGGTTTGCGCTAACCTAGCACAAAAAATTAAAAAAAATTGAATTCGTACCAATAGGATGTGATGATGCAAGGTTCGTACCGTAGACCCAGGGAATGATGTAGGCACTACCCAACAAAGAATATGTTGAGGAATATTTTGATTCTATTGATGGGATAGTCTATTGACACCAACATGAATACAACCGCGTACAAATTCGTATAGATGGGATTCCATACAATTGCATGGATTTTTCTAGTAGAAATCTACAAACCCTAGCAAAAATGACCAAAAAGTGTTTGTCACATAACTATCAAGTATCTTATATCAAAATAGCAATTTTTAGGCCTCCTAGACTCAATCGTGAGGTCCATTTTTCCCCAAAGTGCACCCAACAAATTCTCATACCTGATTATCTCCCAGATTTGAGAAGGGGTTTGTAGATTTGAAGCTTTGATACCATGTTAGAGTCACCAATGAACTTAAGCCTTTCGGATCATCTACAACACCAAAAGATGGCTTCGACAAGAGACCAGCAAGAGCAAAATATTGTTTGATTATGGGCACAATGGATTTTATTAAACCCCATTATGATTACATGGATTGAAATATACATATGATGCCTTGCTTATATAGGCAAGGTTGAGAGATTTTACAAGACAAGATTGTGACAATTGTCTTAATCCTATGCAATGAGACAACTAAAGTAAATGACAAGATAAGATAAGATCACGACACCTAAGACATCTAGAAAGATTCTTAGATCCCTAAGTAAAATTAACATGTGTGAATAGGCCCTACTAGGTGAACTGCCTAGGTAAAATACATTGTTCACACAAACAAAAAGAACACTTAATTATATTTTTATAATTTTGAGGAATATTTGATAAAAATAAATAAATATTATTTTGTTTCCTCAAAAAAAAATTGTAAATAAGAAAAATGTTTTCAAAAAGGGCTCTACATGCTTTTTGAAACAATCTCATTTTTCAAAAATAAACATGTGTTCATCTTCGTCTCTTCTCAAGGACAAAAACCCTCCTAGTTTTCAACGTAGTTCCATATAGGCATTGTCAGTGAGCTCATTCGCTAAAGATTTCCAATATCCAATTATTGTTTTCATTTTGTAAATTTCTAAATTTTGGTGAGAGCTTTTGTGGTTGTAGTTATTTGTTTTGGGTATGTTGTTTTTTAAGTTTGGTGGGAATAATATAAATATTTTCCTTGTTATTAGTGATCCTTTTAGTGAGTATTATGGCAATTGCATGTTAAAGGTAGGTTGTACTTATTTAAATTTGAGCACATGCTTCAATAGAGCCTAGCTTAGCTATATTGCTTAGTGTAGGCCATACCTTTGCAATACTATTATTGATGGATGGCATGAGAGTTGGTAAAAGTTGGTAAAAGTTGATCAAATGATTTATTAGTCATTATTATTGTTGCAAATTGTTATTTTATCAAGTTTGTAGGCCTTACTAATGGGAAATATTTGAATTGTTGCAACACCAAATACCCAATGATTGATGAAGTTTAATACTAGTATTTTCTTGATATTTCAATCATCTTTGAGCCAATCTGCTATTATTAATTCAATCCTACTACAAGTTGTTCTTACTCTAAGCATGTCGTACCAATCTGTGGCTGATTGTACTAGTTTATTGCAATTCTTTTTGTATAACCTTTGATTGCAAGCCTTATAGTTGCAAATACTCTGTTAAGCTTTGTTGGGTGATGTGAAGCTAGAAGTTTCTACGAGGAATGGTAGACCTAAACTATGTCACAAGGTTCGAGTTCAAGTTCGTGTTTAAGCAAGAATGAAATTTGGATGAAATTTGACGAGGAAAAATTGAAAAAAAAAAAATTGTTATTAAATTTGAATTTGACTTCTTTTTTTAAGTAATTTTCCACAAAAGTACCAAAATAAGTAATACTCTATTTGTTTAAATTTAATTTACATATTTTAGTTTTAATTTGTTATAGTTTATATATTATTAATTAAAAATCTAAATTAAATATTCTAAAATATCAATTTTTTAAAATGTTAATATTTAAAAATAAATTAAAAAGAAATAGAAGCAAAAACAATAAAATAAAATTATATTATATTAAATATATAATATAATGTTTTTTAATTGAAATCAATTATAGATTATAAGTTTATTATTACAAAATAAAAAATAAAAAAACCCTAAATGGAATGAATTGTTGCACAATATGCAAGAGGAGATGAAGTTGAACTAGAAGGTTCGTAGGCAAAGTTTGCAATGCGTCGGGCTCATGACTCGCCTTCAAACTAATCGCAACATTGATTTGATGTGTGTTTTACACTCAGTTACAAGTGCAAGAACTTGGGTCTTTCCCTTCTGCGTCTGCCTAACCTCACCGGTTCCATCATACTCTTCATTTGTGCATTGAACAATTATCCCACTCATCATTTGGATCAAAGCTCTCAGCTATCATGGAACTAGAGGAATTGGATGTATTTTATAGCAAAAATAAAAAATGCTAACATACAAATGCTTTTTAAACATATATTTTAGTTAAAAAAACTTCGATTGTTTATCGTACAAATTTGAAGGTGAATTCTCACAATTTTCATACAATTTTTATAAATATACAATTTTGATGGTGAGTAGATGGTGATGCCCTTGGAAGCAGTTTATCTCTAGGGTACGCAACAAGTATTGTATCAATGCCAATTGCTAGACTAACTCACCTGATTCCAATACAAGCCTTGTAAGATGGAGAATGCACCGAAAAATAACTAAAGGATCCAACAAACAACGTTAAAACAGAATATTTCTACTCTATTTCTCCTGAAAAAGAAAGACAACAAATAGTAGCCTAATTCCCAAGGTCCTGGTAGTTGGTTCTCAACTGTCTGGTGTCACTCAATCGGTTCATGCAACTGTAATATTCAAGGGGCCTGTGCTGGTAACAAAAGATTCAAGCAATGACTCATTTGTTTTTATCAAACCGTTCTTGTAAATAAAGGGGGTTTCAAAAAAAAGAAAAAAAAGATAGATCAAAGGGTAAACCAGTAAGTATGAATCAAATTTTACCTAATATCCGGACATATACCTTCAATAATGAATGTTTTCTAACAGATCACAAAACCAAAGCATGACACAATTTACAAAATAAACTATACCATTGCATGCATCTAAGGTGCTTACTTTAATTCCGCTATTCACATATCACAACTATCTCCACAACTTCAAAAGAACACACACATCCATTCATTGCCAAGGTCCTAGATCAACAGACTTTAATAACTTCAATTCAATGATAATCTACATGAGTACGCAGAATGGAGTATGCAACCTAACTACATGAGTTTAGGTGAGTTTGTGTGTTCATTAATCATAGGACCTAACTATTTTCAAGCACCTATAGATGCACTATCCAATCATATGCAGCCATACAGTTTTAAACAATTGTTTGAAGGGTCATTTTCATTCAACCTGTTTGATTGGAAGAGAATTTTAACCATTAGCATGCAAACATGTTGACTGTATTTGTGTGGGTTGACCTGTTCATGTTCAGACCTATTGATGAAGCCGCACTTTTCCTCTAACTGTTGTATAGACTTGTTGCTGCTGTAGCCTCAATGATAGCCATATAGATTTATCATTTTAGTCAATTTCATCGCTAAACTTGGAGGTGATTGGGAATTGATCATATTCTATCATACAATTTTCAGAGCTGTTCATACATATTCCTTTTTGGGGCAACCTATTTGTGGTTGTGAATCCCATCAATTTCTCTATCTGTGGAGTTTTGTGTTAATATATTTAATATATATGTAAGCAGCAAACAACTACCACTTGCAGGTAACATTAATGAAACCTCATGTATTTGAAGCAAATTCATTCTAGCTGTGTGCATTTTTAGTAAATTTCAGTTGGTATTAGTAGTTGAAGCTAATTTTCTAGTCAAGATAGATTTATGGATCTCAAGTTAATTTATCTCAATGTAAAAGTTGGATGGTTTACCACCAGTTGGGGGAAACATTATTATTGTAAGATCTTGGACGGTTCACCATCAGATCCTTTCTCTTTATTGTATAAGATCCTGTTTGGTCTATCCGTTGGATCCTTTAGTTATTTTTCAGTGCATTCTCCATCTTACAAGGCTTGTATTGGAATCAGGTGAGTTAGTCTAGCAATTGGCATTGATACAATTCTGCTTGCATTCAGCTAGTTTGCCTTGATCAGAATTTGCATCTCACTATCTGCCATTTTGATTTGATCAATTCTATGATTTGCTTACATTATAAATTCGACAGTTACCTGCCAAAGTCTTTCATGTAAGTCCTTTATACTCATTCTAGACTCCGTATGCTCTCACCTTGCTCACATTGGGAAGTTGGTGATAGAAGGAGCTGGAATTTTAGTGATTGCAATTTTTTTATGTGAACTTGAGCTAACACCCTACAGGGGGTTATTACATTCTACCTCCACTAACAAATAGCACACGCTTTCTTAATAGCCACTTCACCATTAAAATGACATGTCAACTGATTTAAACCTGAGTTAAATGTAGGAGTGGAGGTAGAAGTACAAAGACTGATCGTCATATATTCTTTTATTATTATCTTTTAAAAAATTCTGTTATGAGTTTTGCATGCACTCGGGAAGTTTGTAAATAGGTGCTAACAAGTTCATTGTACCAAGACTGAGGATAGATGTTGAAAACAAGCTCAATGTACATGGAAGTACTCAAATATTTCTTGTCTAACTGACCAAGTGTGATTAGAAGACACTAACCATGCACTAGACAACAGAGATGGCATAGTCAAGAAGCAAGCACTGGTATGAAAAATATTTTAAAAAATGAACTCCAAGAATGTGTTCATTAGATCCTTTACTAAAACGTATCTCTAAAATTATCATTGTAGCTTATTTTGCCTGGGTATAATATTTTGAAGCATACTTAACTTGGTTTATTTGATCGTGAAAAAATTAGAGAATTCAAAATGCCTATTTAGTGTTTGCTCATATAGAAAGACAATATCAAAACTGCATTTGTATTTGAAGTCTGAATCTGGATTTATGAACCTACAAACTTCCTGCACTGTTTGATTTCTAGTAACTCTGATATTTCGAAACAAATATTGCATTATGCAGCCTAGGATGGTATTTTCTTGATTGTCAATTTTGTCTTAAAAGTGAAAGAAATCTGGATATTTCTTGCAGAATAGTCTCAGTAGCATAAGAAGCGTGTCTCCTAGTTAAGACTTATTCAACATTTTATTCTCAGTGTGAACTAATATACAGATTCTAGGAATGCATATGTTGATTCTTTTACTGCATCCTCATCCAAAATGTCTTTTGCTTTTCATTTATTGCTAGATGGAAAATTTGTTCAAAGATGATACTTTCAAGATTGTTATTGAAGCATATTCACGACCAACAAAAATCATCCAGGGAAAAAATGTTAATTCTGCATTTCAGGTAACTCTTACTTTCTCTGACCATTCAAACCAGCATTTATTCTTCTTGCAATTGATATTTCTATTAATTTAGATATTGCGAGTTTTTCTCGTATGCTGCAGTGCCGTTTGTTACTTATCACTTCTTTATGAAGAAGCAAAAAGGAATGTCCTAGACAAGATCATTTATTTATAACAATAGAACTCGTCTTAAATGTTTAGTTTACAAGTCTAGAAAATGGCTCTAGGAAAATTCATCGCCAGCAATTCACCGTGGGAAAATTCACCGCCATGACGAATTCACCGCTAGCAATTCACTGAGGCGGAAAATTAATCGCATTAATGTTTTTTAATATATATTTCCAAAACTTTGAATTTTTTTTGGAAAAGAATAATTTGATTTATGATAATAAAAAATTAATCGCATTAACTTTAGAGAATTTGATTTATGATAATAAAAATAAAAATATTTTTCAATATATTTTATGATAATAATAAAAAATAAATCAATTTTTAATATATTATCATGTTAAAAACATTCATATCAAAATAAACATAAAAAATATTTAAAAAATAAATTTGTGAATAAATTGTAATGTAGGTGAAAATTATAATTTTTTGTAAAAAAAAAATTCAAAGTTTTGGAAATATATATAAAAAAACATTAATACGGTTAATTTTCCACCTCGGTGAATTGCTGGTGGTGAATTTTACTTGGCAGTGAATTTGTCATGGCGGTGAATTTTCCCACGGTGAATTGTTGGCGGTGAATTTTCCATGGGTGAATTGCTGACAATGAATTTTCCATATGCCCTAGAAAATAAAACACCCTATTAGTTGTTTATGGAAGCATTATGTATAAATATTAAAGTGAAGCATCCTAAGTCAATACCATACCCTAAAACCTGGAAAAGTATTCTTATGCTAATTCATAATGATTAGCATTCTCTTATATTTTCTGCCTGATGCATCTCTCATTATTTACTTTCAGAGGATTGTGTTCTGTTTCTGCTAAAGGAAAATATAGATTTTTATTAATGAAAACAAAGCCAGAGATATATTTTGTGCAGTGCTCACATTTCCTTACAAAAAATTGAACTTGTCAGGTTGACGAAGCTCTTTTTGAAACGGGGGAGGAGAAAGCATTGTGGAGTGCATTTCAAAATGTTGAATCCAGAATAAGTCCAAGTGTGTAGTTTTATTGCACGATTTATATGTTTCTTGCCATATTTAGTTTCAAAGTTAAGAGACTAATAAATTTTATTATCATATGAAATCCAATAATCTTTTAGGATGTAAAACTATTATTATAAACCATTGTGAATAACCACGACCTGGCCAATTGACATGCTTGATTTTTAGGTGTTGAAATCGATGTTTTCATAGAAGCATCCATACAACTTGTTCAACCACTTGAACATTTTTTCAGTAATGTTTTTGTTATGACGGTATGCCATTTTGTTTTCATTTAATTCAATATTTTTCTCATGCCATGTAATTTCTAGTTTTTGTTTTTTAATTTTTACCTTAGAGAAGCATCTTCTTGATATTTCAAATTTCAATAACATGTATTTATAATTTTGTACTCTTCCACATTGATTATAGAGAATGCAAACGTCGTACCATTAACACTATCTAATACTATTTTAACAGGACGATGAAAAGTTGCGGAATAATAGGCTTGCTCTATTGGGGAGAATTGCAAATCTTCCCCGTGGAATTGCAGACCTGTCAGTTTTGCCTGGATTTTAGGAACAAGAATTGTCTATATGTAGATATAAATATATTTTTCATTCATACGAAGCAAAGCAATACCATTATACACTTTTGTAAGTCGATAAATGATACATTTCCTGGAATTAGATGTCTCGATCTTTAAAAGAGTACATTTTATCTCATGCACAAATATACCAAAGAAATTTCTCAAACTGCTTTCTGAAGTTTTTGAATGAGGAAGATTGCGTCGTTATTGCTTCAATTATCACTAATTATTTGATAACTGAAATATATCACGTTTCAAATGATATATTCCTTGAAATAAAGAGTCTCAATCTTCAAGTGAGTTCGTTTTGTATCCTGCAAATATAACAATGAAATAGTTCACGCTGCTTTTATCTTGAGGAGTTGAAATTTTGAATAAGATTACAGTGGTATTTTTTCAAGTTTATATTTGTTTAATATTTTATCATTTAGTATCACCAATAGAATAAGTATTTGGTGACTGAAATGTATCATTTTCAGAGGCTATAATCTGTTTCTGGGTAGATAAATGAGTTGATTTGCTAAACAGTCCTACTATATGGCATACAATTAAATAACGTGTGACTGCTAACAGCACCTGTTCAAGACTCGCCAACTATGGATGGAGGACCATTCCAAGGGAGGTTGTTAACAATGAAGGAGAAGCAAACAGGGGCCCTGCGCCTTGATCACCTCCTCCTTTGGAACATTATGAACATTCTTTTACAAGCCAAAATTTTCATTTATCCTTTCATGCGAGCCTCTAGTCATTGTATTTTTTTTATGCTGTAGTGGTCGTGGTTTATTTGAAGGTATTGTGTGTTGTTACGTTGAAATGCATGCTTCTGCATAAAGGCCACCATCTGTGAACTCTATACTAACAGAACCGTGTGTTGAAAGTAGGCGTTATTCAAATCTCCTACAAGCTCGACTGCAACAGCACCAAGGGTTTCGTTTGCCTATGTCTTCAAGGTTTTATGTTGATTCAAAGTGTTTGGAAGGTGCTCAAAATCCTTCATGGCCTCATATCTTCCCGCAACCTCAAAGGCGAGGGTTTTGGCATGATAATTTACTCAGCACATTCCAGCGCACATCTTTGAAGAATCGTTCAACCCCTGCCATTCCAACCACGTCATTCTCCAATTCAACGATTTTAGTTTTGATCGTGTCATTTGTGGCATTGATCTCAACCAATGTTACCCTAAGTTTATGGGACGGGGATGGCAGGACAGTGGGACAAGTCCCCAATTCCTCGATTTTTCAAGCCAATTTTGGGATGGTTAGGGGACGGCTATATAAAATATAGGAAAAAATTTAAATATTCATATGAAAACATGGATAAAGCATGCGTATATACATTATAGAGCTTTAATATATAGCATTTGTGTTCAGAATTCATTGTCAATACTCAATATGCATTCAAAATTCAAAATTCATTGTCAATATGCATGTGATATTAAAAATAACATACAAGTTATAAACTTTCAATTATGATATGAAAATAAAACTAAAAAAAACAAAGTGCATTGTTGCCCCTAATTTGCATCTCCCAACACTACATCAAAATCAAAGTCCTCTAAGTCACTACCACCATGATGGTCCACCTCATCCAATGAAAGCCCAACCAATCCCTCTAGTGTCTACTTTGCATCAACTTGGGCCACGTCTTCAAGATCAATATCCCATTATAAAATTGCAGTCTGTTGATACTTTGAAGTTTGACGATCTTAAAGTCGAAGAGCACTATACATGGCCACTAGCTTCTCCACTCATCTAGAGGTAAGTCTATTCCTCTTGATGGAGTGGATAAAGCTATATGTGGACCAATTTCTCTCTGCAGCAGAAGAACTGACAACTTGTGCAAGGAGGTGAGTAACAAACATCTTTAATTGTGATGTATCCCTCCCATGCCATGTCCACCATCTAATAAGGTTAGTTTGAGCTAATATAGCTCTATCCAACCTTGCCTATGGTTTACTCAATGTTGGACCACAAAGATATACAAATTCAAAGAATTGTGTGTGAAGTATTGAAGCCTACTCTTCTAAATACATCTTATCAATGACCCATATGAATCCATCTAAAACCGTTGAGTCATCACATGGAGGCACCCTTCCGTCCCTTGGTGCATACCATTTGGGATTTACATCAAAGGTAGACATATGAATTGGGGTGCTCATTGTGTTCCACCTCCGCATCACAATGGGCCTAATATGTTGCTCATATAAACTCAAAGTAAGATCCTTAGCCAAAGTTGGTTGCTTTATCTTCTCAAGCATACTGCCAAATGTTTCATATATTTCTCCAATACTAGGAGAGTCTGTATCAGCATATCTAATGACATCTACAATAGGTGAGATGAAAGAGAAAATATATATGAAAAATGCAAACAAAAAGTTCAAAAGAATTAATTGACATGCTAGAAACTTTGAAAGTTGGAACATGGAACAATAAAATTAAAATATTAAAATCAAAAATTTAATATGAAAATCAACCGTTTAATATTTATTTTGAATAAAATTAGCAATTTAATAATAAAATCAACAATGTCTTACCTCACATTGGACCACCAATCGTCATCAATGATCTTTTGTTTGATGGATTCTCTTTGAATAGAATTTGAATTATGTTGTCTAGTCCACTTTGAATTCACTATCATCAATTATAGAGGCTCATGCACCTGAAGCATCCTCTCTAACAAGATGAAGTGGCATACCTATACTCATTAAAAGGCAAAAACAATATAAGGCTCAATGTAATTAGAAATTCAAATTTGGAATACAAATGTTTTAAGTTTCAAAAAAATTATAATGTTTCCATATATTGAAATTTGAAAATGAAACAAAATAAAATGGCATAACTTGTCTCAACATTCTTGAGAAACTCCTTTGAAACTGTCTTGAAGAGAGCAAGTGAGGTGTGGTGGTTGCAAATGAACATTTGAATTTATCTAGCTTTTGCCACCACTTGATTCACCCAATCTAGCTTCCCTATGTCTTTCAATGCATTGTTCAATGAATGAGTGCAACATGGGGTCTAAAAAATGTGATTATAGGCACCCTCCACCATCAAACCAATTGATTTGCACACACATTTTGAATCATTGATCACATATACAACATTAGCAAGCCCAACCTCCTCTATGGCATCTCTCAAAATGGTAAATTGGAAATTTGCATCCTTATGCTTCCCTAAACAATTCAGGACTATGAGAAAATTAGAACCAACATGGCATATGACTATGATATCGATGAGTGGTCGATGTCTAACATCAATCCACCCATCCATCACAATAGAGCACCTGTCCTCATCCAAGTTTGCCTCATATCCTCCATTAGCACATTAACCTTGGAATACTCTTTGTCTAGGAGGGTAGTGTGTAGCTTGTGATATCCAAGGGGTATGAATGAGGGACCAATAGTGGCTATATCTCTGATCATTTGTTTGAAGTAAGAGGAATGAGCCACATGAAATAGGATGGCGTGATCAAAAAAAAAATTGGCAATGGAAAACTGTGTAGCTTCTCGTGCTTGCACATTAAAAATAGCTTCAATTGAACCTTCCTTGTCACTACCACTCATCTTCCTCTTTCCTCTTGTGACAACTTCACTACTACCATCCATGGATGGCATAAGCATAGATGATTGTGTACTTGCAAAATATCTTGGTATTGTCACACCTTGAGCCCTCATTTCCACCTCCATATGCAATCGAATCCTCTCATGTTCTTTTAGTTGTGGACACATTTTAACTCCTTGTCCTATAACACCCAAAAAATGAGATCGTACCCTTGTGTAGTTGCCTCTAAATTCTTTCTCACATACATGACAATTCCACACCCTTCTCCCCTCAACTTTTTTCTACTTTTGAACCACAAGTGTAACATATTGGAGAAAATTTTTGTTCTTGTTTAAAGGGCCCTTTGCATATATTTCCATGATTTTTGAAGGGCACTTAAATGGGTTTGATTGTTGTCCACTACCATTCTCAACACTTGCACTTGTCTTTCTACCAACTAATTCCACTTCATTCTCACTCTCACTATTGCTCGTGTTTTTTTGAGATTGAATGCAATTTTAAACTGAAAAATACAAACAAAAAAAAATCAAACATTTCATACTTCAAACTTTGAAAAAAAATTGGAAAAAAAAATGAAAGGAAATGAAACATAGAAAAATAGGTTCATCAAAATGAAATGGAAAATGGTGTGTGTGGGCCTATCTTTCTATCAATTTCATTAGAAAAAGAGATCCTCAAAGGTAAGATTAACTTTCAACCTTTAGGTGAGTCGACCTTAATGGAGATCTTGTTGTTTCCTTATGCAAAGACGGGGTAAGTATGATTGAAATGCACTTTTGGGAGATAAATGAAAATACCAAATGAATCCATTTACACAATATGAAACTTGGATAATCAATTTAAAGCATAATAGAAACATAATCAACAAAATTTCCACAAATCTGAGAAGGTTAAGACAATGTGCGCCTATCATCAAAATTTGTTGTTGAGTGTCCTTTTGGGATAGATTCACCCTAGGGAAAATGAGCCTTTGTAGGGATTTTCTACTCAACATTTTGGGTCCTCTAGAGAGGGATCTAAGTTTTTGTTTGCCCCAAGTTTCACTGTCAAAAAGTCGGAAACAATTTTGAAATCTGAGTTTCCATGTCTTGACAACTTTGACAACTTTGCAAAATTACACTTTTGATCAATCTTCAATCCTTCTTCACTTGCAAATCTGCACATATAAAGAGAGGGAAAAATTGTTTGTTTTTGGTGAATGGGGGGGTTGCCTTGGTCAAAACCCATTTTGGTAATTAAACCTTGAAATGAAATGAAACATGAATGGAAGGAATGATGAATGAACAATGCTATATTGCAACTCACCAAACCTTGAATGACAACCCTTAGAGGATTGAAGTCTAACACATCTCTCCAAGGTCTTGATCTTGCATAAAATGGCTTGATTGGATGTTGATCTTGATACTTGATTTGATGCTTGGATGCTTGAAACCTACATCACAATGTTAGCTCCAAAAACATGCATGAACATACATAAATTTTGACATCATGATAGGATCTTGAATGTTATTGTAGATGACTAAAAAATCTACTCTTCAATGCTCTCGACAATAATATTTGCTCATGTGAAAGTTGCCTTAATGCTAGATTACTTAAATTGATAAAATATCTATGCATTTATAGGTGATTTTCTAATTTCCCGACAATTAAATTCAAAAGTCGACAATTGCAACTTGAATTGGGATCATAAAATACCGCCAAAAACATATTTTAAATTGGGTTTTGGAATCTAAAGGGGGCCCTTGGGCGAATGGGTCCTAGGACCTAAATCCAGTTCACATAGTTTTCAAGGTGTTTAATTTGATTTTTTCAATTAATTAATGCAGGTTCCCCTTTTAGAAAATGGGATTAATTAGGCTTTAAATGCATAATTGGATCAATTAAAGGCTTAATTAAGTCCAATTTAATTAAGGGTTCCAAACATAGTGTGAAAATGTTAAGGTGTACATTTTTCTACACTGCAGGAAAAAACTTACCTCTTTGAATGATTTGCAGCCCCACTTGCCCTAGATTGAATCTCTTTTCCTTATATCCATGTTGCTCCTCCTCTTTCAATGGCTTGCTTCAAACCCTACTATATCTTCTCATTTTTCCTCTGACACAAATGTTGAAATACTCAAAATGCAAGCGTATTGCCCTTTAGGGCAAGCTAGGAGGTAGGGGCCCACAAAACAATATATAATATTTTTTAAAATTCATGTGTTTTTTTAACATTATTGCCTACCATAGGGTATGGCTAGTCATCCTCGGTACGATCGAAGACGTCCTAGAGATCCCTTACCATCTCCGAGACGATCGGACATCCCTGGCAACAAGCAAGGCCATCCTCGATTTTTCAAGTTGTTTCCTTTTTTTGCAAATTGGGGGTGCCTAGGGGACGTCCCCTAGTTGTCCCCACATCCTTGTGACGTCTCTAGGATAGGGACAAGTTTTTTAGGCCTAGGGACGCATCCCCAAGTAACATTGATCTCAACTGACAATATTTTATCTACAATTTTTCAAGTATTCAAAAAGACATTAGGACTTGGACTCTTGAATGCCTTCAATGTTTCTAGTTATAATATGCATTGATTAAGCAAGTAACCTGTGACCACATCATGCCACACATGCTCTTTAACGGTCTCATTCAAAGTCTTCAATATTGTGTTGTACTATGTCATCTAATTGAGGCTTGTGATCTCTTTCCTTTCATTCCAACATCAATCTACCTTGTTTTTTTGCAAGTAAAGCTTGGTCCCGAATTCCAAGCATAGGGGCATAATTGTTTTGGAGTAGAAACATTCTTACAAGTGTGTGGAGTCTGCAACAACTTGGGCTCTCCTCATTTTGGTTGCCCCATGACCTGTTCACAAGATCGCTCATAGCAACAAAGGTGCACCTACAAGCAAAATAATTGGTCAAATTCTCCAACTTCTCTACACCAATGACTAGCAATAACTAAAAATTTTGTATGTTCCCCTCGCTACCCAAAGACTCAGGCATTCATAAATTGCTAAAAAAAATCATTTATTATTCTCACTACATAATTTTGCAAATGTTCATTGTAACCGTCATGCGTTATTTCTAATCATTAGTGATTTTATTAAAGAGTTAAGCATTAGCTAATATCAAAGCTTATAAAAAGGGGGACATTCTCATTTGTTCATAACTTGCAAATAAGATTTTCAAGTTTAAACAGACATAAAGTCGATTCTATCATCAATAAAGTGATGTCAAGACAATTAAGATATTTTGTTTTAAACCTTTTTTTGAAATGTAAGATAGGGAAATAGTAAAATTATCATAGTAATATGGTGGGAGATAGTCATTCCCTTGATATTTGTGGTTTTGTGGATTCAGACTAGGCAGGTGATGTTGATAGTAGAAGATCCACTAGTCTTATGTGTTTACTTTATTTGGTGGAGCAATCAGCTAGATAAGTAAGCGACAGGGTATGGTTGCTTTGTTCACAACTAAAGTTGAGTATATGGTAGCTATTTATGCTTGTAAAGGAGCTATTTGGCTTAACAAACTATATTCAAATATTGGAATTAAACAAGGTATAGTGACAGTTTATTGTGACAATGAGAGTGTGATCTGCCTAGCTAAGAACTCAACATTTCATGCCAAAACCAAGCACATTGATGTATAGTATCATTTTGTTAGAGATGTATTCAAGTATTCAAAAAGACATTGGGACTTGGACTCTTGAATTCCTTCAATGTTTCTGGTTATAATATGTATTAATTAAGAAAGCAACCTCTTACCTACACATCATACCACATGTGATCCTCAACGGTTTCATTCAAAGTCTCCAATATTGTGTTGCACTATGTCATCTAACTGAGGCTTGTGATCTCTTTCCTTGCATTCCAACATCAATCTACCTTGTTTTTTGCAAGTAAAGCTTGGTCCCAAATTCCAAGCATAGGGGCATCATTTTTTCGTAGAGTAGCAACATTCTTAGCAGTGTGTGGAGTCTCCAACTCAAGCTCTCCTCATTTTGGTTGCCCCATGACCTGTTCACAAGATCCCTCATAGCAACAAAGATGCACCTACAAGAAAAAGAATCGGTCAAATTCTCCAACTTCTCTACACCAACTACTCTAGCAATAACTACAAAGTGTGCATGTTCCCCTCATTTCCCAAAGACTCGGGTATTCATAAATTGCTAAAAAAATCATTTATTATTCTCACTACAAAATTTTATAGATGTTCATTGTAATTGTCATGCATTATTTCTAATCATTAGCGGTTTTATTAAAGAGTTGAGCATTAGCTAATATCAAATCTTATAAAAAGGGGGACATTTTCATTTGTTCATAACTTGCAAATAAGATTTTCAAGTGTAAATAGACAAAAATTCAATTCCATCATCAATAAAGTGGTGTCAAGATTATTAAGATAGTGTGTTGTTTCAAACCTTCTTTCTGAAATGTAAGATAGGAAAATATTAAAATTATCATGGTAATATGGTGGGAGATGGGCATTCCCTTGATATTTGTGGTTTTGTGTTTTTGGACTTGACAGGTGACGTTGATAGTAGAAGATCTACTAGTGCTTATGTGTTTATATGGTGGAGAAATTAGTTGGATGAGTAAGAGACATGGTGTGGTTGCTTTGTTCACAACTAAAGTTGAGTATATGGCAACTAATCATGCTTGGAAACAAGTCATTTGGCTTAATAGACTATACTCAAATATTGGAATTAAACAAAGTACAGTGGCAATTTATTGTGATAGTGAGTCTGATATGCCTAGCTAAGAACCCAATATTTCATGTCAAAACCAAGCACATTGATGTATAATATCATTTTGTTAGAGATATGGTCAAGGATGGAAGGTTGAAGTTGGTTAAGGTAGAGACTTTGATGAATTTTGCAAATTCTTTAACTAATCTTGTTAGCATAAAGAAGTTCAGATGATGTCCAGAGTCTATTGGCCTCACGGCCCCTAGCGATTGAATTATAGTTTTGATACTCCCTTTTCTCTTGCAAGGTGTTTGACAAGTGGTAGAATGTTAGGAAAATAGTGTCTCAACCTTACAATTATACAAGGTTATTATTTAAATTAAGTTTACATTTGAGCACAAATTAATGGGAAATCTTCCTCAAAGCTTCAAATTGGCTAAATACTTGTGTTCCTGTAAAGTTTCAAAGTCCATTTTGAAGGCCTTAGAGGCATTTTTTGGCTGTGAAAGTGTTGTATCTAAGATAGCAAGTTATAGCTTGATAGAGTGTTTCACGAGATTTTTGATAGTTCAAATGGTTCGTCAATTAGACACTCGGATAAAAAGTTATGGCCTCTGAAAGTTGAGTCTCCTGAAATGGGAGATGTAAAAATGTGTTGGACACATAAATGATTTGTGAAGGGGAAGTTACATGTAGTGGTGTGTGTTTTGACACATCATACGCATATTTTATTAGAGATAAGGATGGGTGCCACTTTTTAGGTGGTTTTAGCTCATGGTGTTGTAACACTGTTTTATAGTTTCATGTATTGTATCTCCTATATATTAGGGCATGAGATGGAGGTTGTGTATAAGAGTATTATAGTTGTTGAGTTGCCTCCAAATATCTAATTGGTGATACTTCTATGAGAAATCTTTCTCTACAAGTATATTGCAATCTTGTTGATTTTGGAATAATATATTGGATAGTTTTTAGAGTGTGAGGTTTTTCTCTCAAAAGGGTTTTCCCCACGTAAATCATTGTGTTATGGTATGAATATTATTTATGTTTAGTTTTATTTAATTTTTTGTAACTGTTAAGATCTAATTGTTTTTGCACAACCCTCCTCTCAAGATTAGTGTAGGAAGTTGTTCTGCTACCTTACCTTCCTTACAATAGATACCTCTTTGTGATTTGTAAAATAAATTTCTTTATTGGTAATTAAAAATGTAAGGATTGAAACCCTAGATCTTTCTCAACATTGCAACTATGTGGAAATGAAAAAAATGATTGACCTTTATTTTGGAAGATAAATATATATAGAACTTTATTGGTTTCGCTCACTTTGAGAATTAAGGAAGAACTATAGGGTACAAATGAGGTGTGTAATACAAGCATAGATCCTAAAAATATGTTGAATCAATGATCTAGAATAAGTGTGAGGACCATCAAGGGTCATAACTCAACCATTGCATTAATGATGGCTTGGTCTGCTTCATGGACTCCATCATTGAAAGTACATTTAAATATACTCCATTGAGGTAAACAACTATTTTGGATAGGAAAACCCTATTCAATTAGTTTTGGCATCAAACTTGGTAATTAATGGTGACCTAGTTCATTCAAGGAGGTAGGTGGGAGTGAACGATGTAAAATATAAGAGTTGCAAAGTTTCAAGGTTTGGAAGTTAGGAATACCCTATAACCCATGTCAAAGACAAGATCATTACATTGTTAACTTTGAAAATATATATTAAGGAAATTGTAAGGAGTCAAGGATCAAAGATACCATAAAATCCATGCCACTTGTAGATGATCGAGGATCAAAAGAAAATTGTACCTCATGTCCAAAGCAAGAAAATAAAGGTATCTTTGTACTACTTTCTTTAAAAGGATTCATAAAGGGAAATATTGGGATTCAAGGATCTAGGATATTGAGGAATTCATCCCATAAGGAATACAAATAAATATACCTATCCAAACTTGTGAACTTGATAAGATAACATAAATTAAAATATCAAGAATCAAGAGTCAAGAATACTTCATGTAACCCATGCCCAAAAGTATCATGTTAAAGGTATTCCCACATATTTGACTTTGAAATATTATATGAAAGGAAATATCAAAAGTTAGGGATCAAAGATCATGCCATAAAGGATTCAAGTAAAGAATGGCCAAAACCACAACTCCAAAAAGTAACACAATGAAAAGGATTAGGAATCAAGGATTAAGGATAACAAAAAACCCATCCCTCAAGGCATGCGAGAAAAAGGATAACTAAAATTGCAAATTTTAAAGGAACTTAGAGTAAAGAATTAAAGTGTAGGGGTTTGAGGAAAAGCATTCCAATAAGATAAATTCTAAAGATTTGATGGGGACAAGGGAAAAGGGGGGATCAAGGGAAAGGCATGCCACAATGGGAAACTCTAAAACTTTGACATTTAGCACAATCTTTAGAAATTTGATCAAAGAACCTTTAAACTTAGATCTTTTAGGAATTATGTAACTTCCAACACATGATAGTTACATGGGAGATGATGGGGAAAAATAAGGTAAATTTGGCCAAAGGAGATTGATTAGGGATGATCTTAGATTAGTTATAAGTGATGGAAAAATGAGACCAAATGCATATTGTGGGTTAATACCATACAACTTTAGGCATCATAAAGTTGGGAACCAACACTATTTTTTTCATATTGGCCAAAAACTATGAGTGATTCCCTCAAATCTTTACCCATAGAATTTCATAGTTTCTTATTTTTTTCTCACCCTTCTATCTTGCTTGATATATTTCTTTATCAAGTTCTCATTGTAGTGACCAAGTCCATCTCAAAGAATTGACCACAAATGAAGTAAAAGGTTGGAATTGCTCAAGGTTGTGACCCTTTTCATAAGTATTTAACCATTTCACACATTGGATAACATGGCCCAAGAATCTATACTCCCCTTTCAAGAGCTCAGATGGGTTTACCCAACTCACCAAGTGATATTTCAAGATCATTAGTAGGTTTAAAAAATGAGAAAATAGTCCTTGGGTGTCACCTATATTTCATTTCCTTATAAATGAGCTTCCCACCCTTGAATAGCTTGGACATAAAGAGTCCCAGGAAGGTTAGTTATCTAAGGGAAACCATTTTCATCTAGTACTTGGCATGGTTGGTCACGTATTTGATTTGGCCTCCATGGGTATTTCCCTTTTGTTTAGTTTCTCTTCATCTTCATTATTTGGTTCTTGTATTGATATATTAATATGCCAAACTATGTGGAAGCACATCCCCCATACCGTGGTCCAGCCAAAGCTTCATCCCATAGAAAAGTAGTGGACAAAGTGATATATATAATATTAAATATATTATCTACCCATGAAGAAAAGAAGGTTTCACTCGAAAAAGTAATAATTGCATAATATTGTCCTAAAGTTGTGACTCTAATCCCAATGGATAATATTTTTTGGAATTTTCATCTATCAAGAAAGATGTCCCTTTGAGTCACTAGAAATATAGTGTTTTCTAAAGACACTCCCTTCAAGTGACCCATGTGAACACATTGGATTCCTCAATTCCTTTCCACAAATTTATTTCAGAATTATATTATAAAAGTTATTAAATAATCCTTCTACATTTTTCATTCATGTGTGAAGCTACTCAAACTACATATTTAAAAATACCTACCCACATGCCTAGTCACATTTAATTAACATGTATATCTAACTTATTAACAAAGGGGGTATCTCACAAGGGATACATGTCACATAAAACTATTTATTTTAAGCTATATAAAAATGATACCTATTTGGATCACAAGACCCAACAAATCCCCTTGATCCAAAAGGGACCAAAATAAAATCTAAAGCATATGATTGTGAAGCCATATAATAGTATCTACCACACAAATTGGCATAGTATACATCCCAATACTAATCAACCAATGTTGCTTCACATAAAAGCATGTTTCACAATGAGTTGTGACATGAATGATGAACATATTGTTAGCATTCTAATCCCCTTAGACCATTTTATACTTATACTATAGTATACACACAATCATGGGTTTCTCAACCATATCAACCTTAATGTCTCAATGACTATTCAATAGTGTGCATGTCACATTTACCTTGATGCCCCTAACCTCACTTTTCTCAACACTATTGGTTCTAGCAAGCCCCATAAACTCATATAATCACCAATGACTTGTGTGTATGGCACATCTAGCTTGATGCTCAACAACATTAACCTCACTTTTCTCAACACTATTGGTGCTAGCAAGCCCCATCAAATTGTATAATCATGAATGAATAATTGATGGCCAATACACTCTCCACTTATCAAATAGAAGGTGAGAAGCCCTTGCAATAAGAAAAAAATCTAAACAACCTATTCTGCTCATCAAAGCTTCAAAAAATTTAAAAAAACAAAAATTGAATAGACATACCAACTACAACAACACATAAAAATTGCAACACCAAGTCACTAAAATTGAAAAGTTAAATAATCTACTCCTATAAAAAAAAATGTTAAACAAGTAATTTACACAAACTTTGAGAAAATAACTAGTTGGAGAAGGGAATCATCCTCTAGCTTCTTGGTGGGTCCTTCAATCTCCATTTTAAACTTGTCATAATCTATTCAGCATATGCAAACATGTAAATATATAAAATCCTTGTCAACAAAAAAATATTTTGAGACATGCTTAGATCTATAGAAACATAGAATGTTAAACCAAAAATTTATCATTATTACAATATTTGTCACTCCAAAAATACACTCATTTACTTTAAACATAAATCCATGATTTCATAAACCTCAATATGAAAAACACCTTAAAAATTTATTTGCCTTTATCTTAAGACCTATTGGTAGGTAAATGCATTTGAAATCCTATTTTACTACTTAACACAAATTTTCTCAAAACAATTGATGACTTTGACTTGCAATCTTTTTTTTGTCACAATGTATACTTCAAGAAAAAGTGTAAAAGGAGGTTTGAACTTAAGGCCACTATAAACCTAGCTCCTTCAATCACTTTGATAACAAACTCGTTTGTTACTCAATTATAATTAGCTTTCAAACATTTCATCTAAATAAGAGTTATTTTGACTTTTCAAAAAAAAACAAGAGATTTGACGACTATACAATCAAATATGTATTGACCAAAAATTTTTAAAATACCAAATATTTTTTGTTCCCTTGTATACTTCATGAAACCCATTGTAATATAATTTTTTAAAGTTTGAAATAAACCAAATATAAAGTGGGTCTCAAAAAAAAGTCTTTTAACTTTACTAATATTCAAGTATGAGATCCACCCCCATTATTTTTAATACATTTGTTGAATAAAATTATTTCACTAAATATTAGAGTTGTATCATCTACTCTAGCTCACAAGGAAACCCTTTCCAAAAAATAACAAAGATTTGATGTATCTTTACACAAAATTACTAGTAGAAAGTGGTTTCTCACAACTCTTTTCAATAGAACTCCTTTCAAATACCCATTTTGTTAGGGTAGGTTTTTCATTTTCTTATGTCTTCTTTTTTCCTACACATATTATTAATCTTTCTTAGGTTAATTAGACCTAGTTAATATGAGACCACATGGCATAATCCATCATCTACATGTGTCACTCTCTCCCACACATGGGTAGTTGAGTTTCACACCCTTTTATGGATTCTTATGCCACCTTGTTGGGTGAATATTTTATAATTGCTTAATTAAATACAAAATGATAATTTCAACCACAACTATGATGAAATTTTAATCTCTCCTCTCATAAAGGGGAGGCTTCCTTCTTACTGCTCTCTAAACCAGCTAGTAACTAACCTAGATTGTGTACACTAAATTTATCCATTGGGTGTTACAGTCATCATTTTCTCCTTTTTTCAAAAAATATGTTTTTTATTTTTACAACAATACTATTACAATAATCAATCCACTTCAAATTATTATTTAAAGTAGTAATAACCAATATCCAACTTGATTAAACGCAAGAGTAACAAAAAAGATACCAGTGAGTTATGTAGCTTGAAAACCCATAAAAGCTCAAAGACTTTTGTTGTTTCCAATGATGATTCTTAAAGATAAAATGTGAAGCATCTTGCAGCTCAAAGACTTCAGCATACACCACCAAAATATCCAAAAAATTTTGCAAATATCTTGCAGCCCAAAGTCTCTAAATTATTAGCAAAATTCACACACTAAACATAAACTCCAAATACAATATTGTAGCACAAAGATTATCGAGATCAGATTTGAATTCCCTTTCAAATATGAAATATAACACCACTTAATCAACCAATCGCAAGAAAATATAGTAAGAAGGACCTAAGAACAATATTACACATAACCAATAAGATCCAAAACAAAGGTTGGATGCAAAATGCCTCTTTTAGTGATTGATTTTTGATATGCACTTTAAACACAAAGTCTCATAATGTTTCTCAAATGGGTAGTGCTTCGTTTTAAAAGATAAAAGGTCCCTAATACAAAGAAAATCCCTCATATATATATATATATATATATATATATATATATAGAGAGAGAGAGAGAGAGAGAGAGGAGAAGAGAGTTAAGAGCTAATTTAGGAAAAGCTAAACTAATTTTGACTTATTCAACTGTAGAGTCCGATTTGATTTAGGACTTCTCTATTTTTACATGTAATTACATATGTATAAAAAAAATGTAAAATGTCATCAATTAATTACATAAAGAAAAAATGTTGAAAATAAACTAAGTGTGACAAAGGCACGTTCATCATTCTTCACCATCTTTCCCCAAGAAGTCTTCATATTTCTTCATGGCAGCTTAGACTTCTTCAACATTAGGACTTGAGGTATGCTTGGAGATTGCAAGAACTCATGTGACTGAGTCCTTGATGATGTTGCAAGCTTTTTGGTGCCTCTCTAGAACTGCTTTCAATTTATCCAATGTGAGACGAATATCCATCAATTTGTCAATTGAAGCTATTGAGAAAGCTCCATCTTCAAATTCTTTTTGTATTAGATGTATATTCTTGGATAACTGAGCCAAAGGGAAGTATCTTCTGATTTTCATCCAAAAAATTGCATGGTGGCTCCTTGATTCTAGTGACCAGGTGTGAACTATTATCTTCACCGATTTCTCAAGCTTCCTTCAAATCTCTGATAAGATCCTTGATGCCACTTATTTTATGTTTCATTGTTGACTTAACCTCAATGAGCATTTCTCTATTGGGAATTATCCCAATATCCACTAGCATGTTGTGCTTGAGTTCTTTCATTTTCTTCCAAGCCTCTAGAGTGTTTTCCATCTCTTGTGAATCTTGACAAAATGTATCAATGGTTTTATTCAGTTCTTCCTTAATACTTTCCATGTCAATTCTTTCCACAACTGATTTCAAGAGTTGTGTTCCATGTTCCAAAATTCTATCAAGAAATTCCCCAACTTCTTTTCCTCTTTAATGTGTCTTTTCAACCTTCTATATCATAGGATCTTCTATGCTTGTGGTCATAGGTTCAACAAATTTTGAAGATTGGGTAATCTTCTAGAGTACCAAGCTCAATTTTTCAACTCTAGCCTTGTATTGATCCTTGGTTTTCTTCTCCTGATCATACTTGTCGATAAGAGAGGCCAATGTTGGTTGTGCATCTTCCTTTGCAAATTCATGAGTTCTCTTTCCAGGCTCAATCTTAGTAATTAAATATTCTAAAATATCAACATCTTTGGCAGATTTTCCAGGGGGAGCTTTTGCAACCTCTACATACTCATATCCAGCCTTGTCCACTAACACCGATGAAAGTCTTTGGTTTCTTCATAGACTTCATCTTCATTGGCACCAAATGACCAAAGTCAAAGTCATCTAGAGAGATAGCTTGCTTGAGATGATAGCCAAGGGGGAAGAGGAGAACTCCCTTCCGGTTCTATAGTCATGGTCTAAGAAGTTGTAGCTACACTCACATATGTGGTTATCACAAGTGGTGGGGAGTTAGTCAAAACTGTTGTAGGAGTTTCCAAACTTATCACATTTTGCACAATCTCAGTTATAAACTTATCCAACTCAAAGTGTAAAGTCATACCAAAAGGACAAGATAAACTTGGAAAACTAGAAGGAGAACCAAACATATTCTCAAAATTATTCCCAGTACTATAAAAAATGGACCCCAAGGTCAGGGATAAATGAATTAAAATATAAGGCATAATAGAAACAATGACAACAAAAACAACAATGACATATAACAAAGGTTGTTCAAAAAAAGCAGCGGGAGGAGTAGTAGGCACAATAGAAATAATAGGAGAAGATGTGACATGGGCATCTTCTAGAATATTCTCATGCAGAGATTTTAGTACTTCTTCATTTTGACCCCCTTATTCTTGTTCCTCTTGAACTAAAACTTCCTTAGTGATAGTGGATGGCCCTTCGGTAGACTGGCTTTTACCCCTTTCACTATGAATTCAATCTTTGATTTAGGGGTTTTTTCTTGGGCTAGGCATATCTCCCTTATTATTTGTTCTTTGTTTTGGTTTCTTTCCCACCTATCCTTCAAACTCTTCCTATTCAGACCTAGTGTTGAAGTGTTTCAACCTTATACCCTCTCCTGTAGCCAAACATTAGTATTAGTGAGAATGGATTGAAATCTCTCCCTAATTGAAGTCATCTCCTTCTAAGATCACTAGATTGTTGGGAGAGGAGCCCTTGCAACATTTTTTCTCTCATATGCAAGATCCAAGATATCTTCATCATCCTCCATATCCTCTGGAATGTTTGCCAATTCAAGGTTCTCAATCTACTCCAAAGTCAAACAATAATAATCCAATTTTCTTATGTATGCTTTAGTCCTAGAATAAACCTAAATATCTTCCACTCTATGTACATGAGTGTAGGCATTCTTGATCCTATCCTTCATCCCCCTGTAGTCGAATTCAAACCTCTTTTTGTAAGTCTTCATTGTGACCCATTGCATTTCAGATTCAATGGCCTTGGCTTTAGGATATGTGTGGATTGAATACCTACCTATGGTGAGAGGAAATTTGAACCATGTCTTATGAGATTCAGCTTGTTTTCTATGGACAAGTATGATCTATCCGCAGAGCTCCATGAGAATAATCATATCACTTGGATACCTTGGGAGCATGTGAGGGTATCCAAGAAAGAAAATAACTCTGATGTAAGTGAAAGTAGGAAACTGTAAATACAAATAACCAAACTTATTAACCACTGACCAAGCCTCATCCGAGACTCTCTTGTTCTCAAGTCCTCTATCGAACATGCAGAGATATGGGGCAAAGAAAGCATTGTTAACCCTTCTAATGTGAAGAATACTCTTATCAACTATGAGTAATACTGATATACTAGAATGTGTCTCATATCTCCCTCAGATGTAAGTCCTAGAAAATTCCTCATAGATGCATAAACCAAATATGAGGTCATGTATAATTTCAATGAAGAAGGCACTTTTACAAGTTGTTCATGAATGGCATCACTAATCTATTGTCCCCATAAAATATGTTGTTTTCTCTTCTTGATAACATGAATGTAAAAGTACATCCATTTTTAAAATTTAGAAGAGTTAGGCAATCCTTTAACCCTACTGAGAAGGGTTATCAGATCATTAATTTATTTGATAAAGTCACTTCGAGGAAAAATATTTGGCCATCTTGAGATGTTGGGCCTTGGATTCTTCAACCATCTTGCATTAATATCCTTCCTACAATAATTTGGATCCTTATCATAGTGATCTTGTTCCTTTTCAATTGTAAGATTTGCAAATGAATCAATGTTGGGACACTAAAAAATTAGGTCAAATAATTCTACATCTAATCAAATAACTATATTTCCATCAGGACCTCTCACACTCTTGTCATCTTTGTTGTAATGAGAATCCACTACAAGAACAAACTCGAGGTTGTGTGTGGATACTGTAAATAAATCCACCAACTAATTTTTTCTTTCTACAATGTATCTCATCTCCTCATCCAATGGTTGCTTTTTAGTTCTCTCTAGAAACTCAAACATGTCAACATGTCCTATCTTTGTGTCCTTTATGTCATCAATGTTATAAGAAATCAAGGTTGTTGGGAAAACCCCTTGATACTTATACTTCATGGATTTTTTGCTTGGAGATGGATCTGACATTTGTGAAGGATTTGTAGGGAAAGTAAAATTCCCGTATCCTTTCAAGAACTCAAGCACAAAAGCTTGATACAAAATACAAGAGAAATTGTAGGAAAAAGTTTGGATTTTCTAGTGTTAGAGAAAAAAATTGGATTATATGCACTAGTGGGAAAAAAATTGAGCTTTTTCATGTGCTTGGGGGTTCAGATGAAATGGCACTAAAAAACTAAGAATGTGCATGTGGATTGGCAGCTTGGATGCAAAGGTGGATAAATTTTGAGCATTAACATGAGATCCTACATTTTAGGTGCAAAGGCACTGAATTTTTGAGATATTGCATATTCAATGTAAAAGCGGGGAAATTTTGAGCCATTACATGGATTTTGTAAGTTGAGTGCAGAGGCGTTGAAAAACTATGCTCTTGCATGTTCTTTTTTTTATTTTTATGCAGTAGCATAGAAAAATTGTGCTCCTGCATTGAGTAGATCAAAATGATGTAAGGGCAGGATTTTTCCCTACCCCTACATTTGGGGTAAAACTAATTATTGCAAGGGTAGGAAAATTTCCCACCCCTACATGGGGTAAAGCACTATTATGCAAAAGTGGTAAATTTTACCGACTTTGCACTTGACAAAGGCATCTAATCATGCAAGTCAGGTTTTAAAACCCAAATTATATGTGTAGGTCATAGCTCACATGCATCGGTGGTGTTTTTCCACACAATTGCATGTGAGATTTGGAAGATCATAATTATATGCATGGGCGGGTTAAAATCCCAACCTTACATATTATTTGCAATTAGGTCTTGTGCATTATGGGGTTTAAAACCCACAATACACTCAAAGCATAACCATGTATGCAATGTGTTTGATGGCTTATGTGTGTATCACGGGGTTTAAACCCTATGATACATTTAACGTATTGGAAGTTTAACATGAAACATGGGGATAAAAACTCGAGGTGCATATGAAACAAGGTATTGGTTGATAATGAATAGGATGAAGGTTGGGTTAATAAATGCAACCAACATCCTATGAGCATGGATAGTGAAAACTTGAGCATCAATTTAAAGTAGTTGCCATGCCGAATTCAAACCTCATGAAATGGATGATTAACATCCTAAACACTGAAAACCCTAACATGTTTAAACTGAGACTAGCGTGTAGGACATGGGAGAACAAACAAAATATAAATCAAAAAATCCTACAACTCTAAAACATAAAATAAAGTGGAAAATAAACACAGACCATTAAAACCCTACATTCTTTAAAGACAAATGAAAACTAAGGAAAACAAAAATAGAAGAACATACTCGAAAGCCATGAAAAATAGGAGAAAAACCACACAAAACCCTAGCCAAATCCATGCAAACACCACAAGAAATCCAAATGAGCACACACACGAAGAGAGCAGCGAGCTTGTAGGAGGTTTGAGAGGCCAAGGGTAAAATTAAAATGAAAAAAAGAAAATAAAAAATAATTAAAAAACCTTTAAAACAAATTTAAAACTTGCAATAAATGCAATGTGTGTGAGACTCCAGATGCGGTGGTAGGAAAAATCAACGCCCATACACTTGGTTTGACCATTCTGCGAGATACATGCAGCGGTGCTAAAAATTAGCACTCCTACATGTTTTATTTTTTTGCACCAAGTATGCAAGGGTGCTAAAATTTAGCACTCCTCCATATGCAAGAAAAACTACTAACTCCAGAAACTGAACTTTTGCAATTTTTTGACCTTTTACAAAATTTTGAAAGGAAAAAAGACTAAACACTCAAAATGAATTTTTGAGGCTTAGGACCATGCACAAGTGCAAGTAATATTTGCCTCGATTGTCATGATTAGAGAGTGTAGGCTACAAAACAAACAAGTTTCGTAGGGGTTATCCCATGAATTAAGCGCAGATGAATTTGAGGATAACACACCTCTCATAACCTCTATTTTTTCTCTATGTAAGTAGGTTATGCCACATGTTTTGGCATTTAACAAGTAGGTAAAACCTCCCACCTATTATGGTTAGTTGGATTTAATGCACCTCTTGGATGTATATGACCATATTTTTGCAAATATACAACTCTCTCCTCTTACCTCAACTAGTTCAGTGAGAGTAAAGTGACTATTCTCAAAATTCTCTTACAATTGTATTTTGTCTTCTCTTTCAGGATTCTCTCTCCATTCTATTTTTTTATCTTTGATCATTTATTGAATAGAGTGTATGTGATCTACAATCGACATTAGATCTTGGCTTGATTCTTGTTTCTCATAAAATCTAACACATTCAATAATACTCGCACCCAACACACACATTTGTAGTTTTCCACACCATTCAATGTAACAATTCAATGCTCAATACGAGTTTGTAATTTAAAATTCCTTTCTAGGAGGTTATAAACATTCCTATAAAATCCTCTATTGTCCTCACATCAACAAATAATTTAAATTTAAATCATGAAATCAACACCTCACTATCAACACTTTCAATGTGTTTTTTGTCTAGTAGATTTATAATAAATTCAATTTACTTAAATAGCACCAAAAAATCACAACCCAACATTTTATTCAATGTAAAGGAGAATACCCTTTTGATAAACATGTGTCACAATCAATACCAAAATTTAAAAAAATAAATTTCTTCAATGGATTGAATACAAATTTCAATATTCAAAAAATAAATAACAATCTTCCATGTCATTCCTCTAGCACAAGTGAAAAAAGATGCATTTTTCTTCCTTTTAGCTTTCACTAAATATCCACATTACTTTCGTCCAATATATTTCCAACCACATGCTCTGATACTACCATTAGTTAAAAATCACAAGTATAGAAACCTACATTGCAAATATTATCAATGAACACTCTCAAATTATATTATGTGGGCTATTGTGTAGACATCACATAAAATTACTTAAATAAGTCAGGTTTTATTATCATTCTCACTACTCAAACTAATGTATTCCCAAATAGTGCAACCCACATACCTAATCATATTTAATTAACAATTATATCTAAAAAATTAACTAATGTGGTATTTGATAAGGAGATGCATGCCCCATACAACTATTTTTTTCACACTATATAAAAATTAAACCTATTTAGATCACAAGACCCAACACAACATACATTGATTTCATTATGCAACTCTTTAAAAAGCATTGACAATGAGCCAACAATGTCATGTATTGTTTTAAATAACGCATTAGGGTAAAAGTACAAAGTTGTGTCACACTTTTATAAAGGAAACAACCAACACTAATCCAACTTTTAAATTTGAATCACTAAAAAGTGGCATATATGTTTTGAATTTTGAAATGATGTAAACTAATAAAATGTGTATTTTTTAGTATATTTTATGTTTGTATTTTTTTGAAAAAATTAAAAAATTATTTGAATATAGGTTTTTTTTTATTAGATATAGTTGATAAACATTTACATGTCATTGCAGATGTAGAGATCCTCCATAGGCAACACTAGTTACAGATTGAACAACAAAAACTTTTTTGCTTTTTACATTTGCATTTTATCTATAAACTATGCATAAGGTTGACCAAAGTCATCATTACATTTTAGCATTTGAGAATCCATTGTATTTAGAAGGATTTTACATGCGGTATTAAAGATCTTGATTGTTTCTACTAGTGCTTGCTTCCCCCCCTTGTAAAACTTCTTCATCTTGTATAGCCATATTTGATAGAACTTCTTCAACAATGGTTGTTGCCAATCCATCTTCTTGTGGTAAATAATGTGCAAGTGCATGCTGGATAGGCTCAACTTTTTCCCCCCTCTTAGTGGATCAACTTCACGATATTTGTCTTGGTTGGCCACCTCACTGACTTCCCTCTAAATCTCATCTAGTGCCTATAAAATATTTCAAATTCTTGATTGTTTAGGTGGTGCACCTGGCCACATCTCACCTCCTCCCTATTAACAATCATCATCCCTTCTCTTATGAGTTGTAATAATTTGACCAACGAGAACTCTATGTGCACAGAAACATTAAGGAAAATGAGTTATTTATTAAACTCAGTAAGCTCCCTCTTAGTCCCCTTGAATTTATTTTCATTTATCACTTTTCAGTTATGCCACATTATTTCATTAGTTAGCTCGTACCATAACAACTTGTAATCCTTACTAATTTTTAGATCAAGAAAAAGCACTTTTTTCAATGAATTTTACCATTTTCATCCCAAACATTTAAATTGTGACAAAATAATCTCCATATTTCCTGAGCATAGAAATAATCAAAAAGGATATGTTTAACTAATTCTAGAACGCTACAAATGTTGCACATTTCAATGTCAATGGAGTTAAGCTTAATTGGAATCTTTTGCAAAAGAACTAGCCATCTAAAGCAAGCCCTTTTAGGCTTCATGGAATTATGCCAAACCAAAGAAAGATTTATTTTTCATTCCTTACTATCCAGGGTTAGACCCCAACAAGCATTCACATGGTCTTGAGTACATAATTACTTCTTATACGATCATTGTAGATACATTTTTCTTTCACATTTACAACATTGGAACCATCACACCACATAATATCATTGGTAAGGTCAAAACTCTTATTTACATCTATTGGTAAGATTGCACCACTGCATGCCTCCCAGAGCATAGAGAAGGTTCTAAAGTTGGAGTTAGGAAGGTTGAAATCAACACATAAGCTCTTGATGCTCCCATTGGAAAGAATGTCCCTAAAGGTCCTAATACCCTTAAGGCTCTACATTTTTGTCGAACACCCTTGAAGCAGGGAAAGACTTTTATTATTATGCTCTAGGTTCCACCAGATGGAGCTAAAAGGTTGGCACTTTTGATTGTTTTTTAGAATTATGTTACAATTTTTTAGCTCGGCATTAAGCTTTGTTAATTCCCACACCCTCCAAATGCTCCTAAATACAAGGGATCCTACCAGAACTGAATATAGTTTTTTTATAAATTGACACTATAATTTAGTTGATGATAAAATGTTGAAAATAAAAGTTACATGAGACGTCGATCTTTATATAGTAAATTTTACTTTTTTCTTTCAAATTTTTTTATGTGTATTTATAATTTAACACTTTAGTGCATGAATATATTTTTTTCCAATTTTGATGAATACATATTTTTAAATAATATTAAAATGTGCATCTATTAAAACATAATTGTTTCCATTCGATGTCAACTTCCATATTAACCATTTATCTAAAATAGAGAAAAATATACCATCTTGATATAAATTCTTTTATCTAGTGCATCATATTTTTTTTTCAGTTTTTTAATAAGTTTTGGTATTTTTCTTGACATGGTAATCAACCTAATATTTTTGTGCTAATAACCTAATTTTAGTAAAAATAAAATATAAATAATAATTAAATTATGAATATATATTTATGAAAACTACACTTATGGATCTACAAAAAGTTATTTTACATTTAAAAAATGTAATTTATATGAGGAGTTGTTGAAACATCAAGTTTTTCAAATATTTTTTTTTTTTTTGATAAATTGGCCTCAAAGTGGTACTACATATGCATTTAGCCAACAATTTTAGTTGGAAAAGTTGTGGACATATCTAACTTAGCTAGAGTGATCTTAGTGGATCATATGTTTGACCAAAATTATTTTTTAGTTAGAAATACTTCAATTCACATGTGTTGATAAGTTGGTTGAAAGTGACAACTTTGTACTTTTAACCACTAGAAATTTAAAATGATTAAGCCCTAGTATTATATCTAAAGAGAAGCCTAGATTTCTCTCAATAAAAAAAGAAAAGAACCAAAAGATCAACTCAAGAATGGGAAAGGAACTACAAATTGGGAGGGCCTATTATGTTATATGAAACAAAAATACATTAGATAAATACAAATAAAATGAAAATCTTGTATAGCAAAGATGGCCCACACTTACAATATAATGAGTGATCTCCCTATATTGAGTGGTCTATATGTTATAGTGGCTTGGAGGTTATGGTAGAGGATTTGACTTTCAATTAAGCTAGTGACACCAAAAGATATATTTGGGTAGTTGGTCCTAAGAATTAACTAAAATAAAACACAAAGAAAGTTGTATGGAAAATAGAGTATTGTAGACCAATAAGGAAATACCAAACTACCCACATTAATATAATATCAATTTAGATTTTGAAATAGAATCTCATTCCCTCTTGTGTTTAGATCAAGTGTGATATAGGGATTTGATGAATAATTATAAACTTGAAAGAAATATTATAAACTCAACTTATTCCTTCTAATGGTTAACATGTCTCAGATAGATTTTAAACCCTACATAAAACCATCACCTTGAATTTTATTTTAGGTGAACCAAACATTTTGTATTGCTACTTATTTGTAAATGGTTCAAAATTTACCTAAATTAAATTTTATGAAATATCAACAAAATATAATAAGATAATATTGGCCCAACAATTAAATTGATAAATACTTTTAGGGCAAGGACTTCCACTAATGTAATTGCATATTAACTTACATATTCTCCAAATAATAGAAGACTCGAGTACAACAAGCTCAATGCTGTTAACAACCTTATTGGAGGTGTCGCTCTTGTATTTTTTAATAATATCCCATGAAATAAAAATAGAGGGTCTCTTGTCCTTCCCTTACAATATATCTATATCTATAATTTACACATATAACAATCAAATAGAATTCATTTTCTGAACTATAACAAAGATTAAAGATGAACATCTATTTTATTCCTATAGATTATTTTTACCTACAAAACATAAGAAAATTTTCTTAATCTGTAGAGAAATTAATAAAAATACTTGAAAATCATTAAATCCATAGAAAATTTATCTAATTATTCCGAGAGGTGTAACCCTACAATGAAAATAGGGTTTCTTATAGGAGGTCAACACAATCCGTAAAATAAAAACAAATAAAATCACAAAATAAAGTTGATATATGTTGGAGGTGTTCAATGTGCACAATTGTTAGTTTTTGTGTTTCTTTTTTGAAAGTTGTGGCCCAAGGAACGTGAGCCCAATAATAGAATGCTTTAAAGTTGTGCCTCCAACATGCAACTCTCCATATTCCTTTTGGATGATTTATTACATATCTATAAATTTTAAATTAATGAATATTGTGCTTGCATTTGGCATAGACTATGACAAGTTTTTGTATTAGTTTGGATTTTTTTTGCAAATTTTTAATATTTTATATTAGATTATATTAATTAGCATATAACTACTTGGTTGTCGCTTGGGTTAAAATGACAAGTGAACCAAGAAAATAGAAGTGATCCCCATGTAGGAGCCTTTCCCTCTACAAACGATAGGTAAAACTATAATTTTAGTTCTTGTTGTCTTTCGAATTTGTTGTTCTTTTTTCTAGATGTAGTTGGCTTAACAAAATATTAAAATTTGTACTACCAAATGTTCATGGAGAGCTCCTTGCAAATGATAGAGATACAACACTCAATTTTTAGGTTATTTGGACATGAAAATCCAATGATTAAGTTGGTTTTTCCTGTGAAATTACATGAAATTTTTTGTTAGATCAACTTATTTATTTTTAAGAAACTAATATTGACTTTGATAGAAATTTTGGGAAAGTGAGTATAATGAGCACTTGTAATTTATAAATAGCCCCCAAAATTCAACTAATCGATCTCTCATATAAAAGTGTAATTAGTAATATGTTTTTTATTAACGATAAATAGGTTTTGAAGGGTTCTTGAAACCCTGTACAAAAAGTACTAGCAACGAAAAAGATAAAACAACGGGTTGCCCACCCAAGAAAAATTAAAAATAAGCTAATTACCAAGACATCAGTGACCCATCAGCAAAAAACAAAGACAAAATAGAAGAGAAAATGACCATTAGATAATTTCTTTGAGCATCCTTGCCTCTTCCAAGTCCTTGGAATCTAGCCTATCATGCATTTCCATGATATCTTCCACATCTTGTGTACGACTCATATTGCATTTCTTAGTTTAACTCTGAGTACGCACACTCGGCCCAACGCCCAAATCCATAGTCTACATTTCCTTGTCAGCACTCTTCCCCCTCTCCTTAGTCATTTGATCATCAAAAATTCCTCTACCCATCCATTCTTTTGCCTTCTCGTTGAGGAAAACCAAACCTTCAGCCGAGGCTTCCAACTTTTCCTTGCTAAGATTAATGAGCGTATCCAAATCCGTACACATCTTCCTATAATTCTTTTCCAACAACGCCACGCTTGGGCCATAGTATTTTTTTAGCTTATCCAACTCATCCACCACACAGTCAATACTAGAATTCATCGACTTAGCCAAAGAAAATATGGAGTCCTTCTCCTTGAGAATACAGAGCATGGAAATGTTACACTTGGAAATAGTGTCATGCTTGTTGTGGAGGTCCTACACCTCATTAACGAACTAGATCAATAAATTAAATGAAATGTCTGCCCCTTCTTTCATCATGCCCAATGCCTGGGAAAATTCCATGGCCCCTCAAAACAAACCTCTGCCCTAGTGTGAACTAGTAGGCGGATCCTCATCCTAACAAACATTAGGTATAATCTTAGACGTACCCCTATCTAAGGAATCTGAAACATGATAAAACTCATCCACATTAACAACACTACTCACTTTACCAGCATGAGGGGTCCCACTATCACCATCATGAACCGGGTTCAAATTTTCCAAGTTTTCTACCACACCATCTAGAGAATCCTTAGCCGCTTCCAAAAGCTTATCCCCTAGATCCTTAGAACCCAAACCCCAAATATTGACCTTCTTACCATTGCAAAGCCCCTCCTCAGCAACCTCCTCACATACCTCTTTCAATTTGTATTTAACACATGGCAGGGAAGGTTTGGCCTTAGAAGAAGAGGGTTTCTTCCCACCAGACAAGGGCATATAGTCAAGGTAAATATTGTACCCATTAGACCACCCCTCTAAATTCTCTTCACTTTTTTTCCCTTCACTTTCAAGAACCTCTTCAACTCGACATTTCCCACTCCCTTTCCTCTTTTTGTTCGACATAGGGGAGCAGGGAGCATTAACAATACAGTTACCTTTAATAAACTCAACTATAAGAAACATCAAACCCTCATGCATAAAAGGGCTTCTAGGGTTCTTCGTGAAATTTTAAATTCCTTCCTCCAAAGACAACAACAGGTAAAACGAGAAGGATATGAGCTTACCATGTGAAAAATGATTCAACATAAAAAAGTGGTGACCATACAACGTAGTGTATTTTCCATCCAGGGTGAAATACAACATTAACACCTTCATCACATCCTGCCAGATAGCTTTAATTTGGGTCCTATCATACCCGCCACAGTCCAATCTAACCATTTTAGCATGCTCTCTATCCTAGAGAAAAAAATTCCTGGCCGACTGTAAAATATTCTTATCTTTGTAAAAGTTCCTTCCTTCCGAAGACATCCCAGTCACCTCCACAATGAATTCTTCATTAATTGTTGTATCCCTTCCAAACAAACTGAGTACACGACCATGCAAAGCATCAACAAAGTCTTTGGAGAAGCTAGACTTAAAGCCATGCAATATTTCCATAAACAGGGTCACCCCACCCTTCTGCAAGATAGCCCAAACTTTGGCATTAGACTTGAGGTCATCATAGGAAAGTGATTTTATTTTGCACCTATCCCCACCCATCATCGAAATCTTTGCAAATACAAAGAGAAAACACACACAACAACAAAAAACAAAAAGGCAAGAGGGAAATGAACACCCAAAAAGCATGAGAGTCTACCAATAGCGGTATCACTAACAATAATGGTAAGGATATTTATGCAACATAGATTTGAATGCCCACAAATTCCAATAAACATCACCTATGCAGGGTGTCTATTCAACCAGAAAGGACCATAATACCCATCCAATCCAATAGCTGAGGAGATGGTGAACGCCAATGTGCTAAGATTTGTCATTATGGAGTAGATTACTTAACTCAAATGGAAGGAGGCCATTTTCCTCCCACAACCTTGCAGAAGTCACCCCAAGATTTTCTACCCAATCAACCCCATGATTTGCCTATCTAAAATCATGCAAAATGTATATTTCATCAAAATCCTAAATCAAAGCAAGGGCATCCACAATGAATTTTTCAAATAGTCCATGATGGGGGGGTATCTTCCTAAGATACTTCACAATATTAAGGGAGTCCCCTTCGATCCATAACTTTGAGATTTCCTTATCTCTAGCCAAATTTATGCTATGATTAATTAGTAATATGTTTCTTTGCACTAAGTAATTATTTAAAAATAAAATAATTGTATACATGGAAGGGAGCAAAGTTGAAGGCACCGTCAAATAGTTCAACTTCATTGGGGGATATTTTATTGTTGATATTGGCACTCTTCTTTCATTCTCTCTTTGAAGGAATCTCTATGGGGGTTGCAAGAAAATTATTTTCTTTTTAATATTTTTTATATTTTGATTTATAATTGAGGTCTTAAATTTTCCATTTTCTACAAAATAAATTTTAGAGGAAATTCGCAGCATCTACATTAACATTTTGGAAGAAATTTAGTTTTTTTTTTTTGTGTTCTATTTTTTCTTATGTATAGTCGAAGAGGTGATTTGTGGCACATAAGGAAATTCAAAACCATGGAAATCATTGTGCATAGTTTCTTTGCACAATATATTTGTTGCAATTACAGTGGGTGTAATAGTATTGCAATTAATTCCAAACATACCACTCTTATCAATAATCACCTATTCCTTTGCATTTTCCTTATCCACCCTAATTGATGTTGTGATCAACATCATAAATGATGCCACCACAAAGGTACACTTTGAAGATTGAATTTTTACAATTACAATGGTTTTGGCTTGTAAGTTCTTCATTTATGTTCTCATAAACCATCTCCTAAGTTGAAAACATCACAACTCTCAAAACTATGATATTCCATCTAACAAACTATTTTTCAATTATATGGCTGTTGTTGTTTGTTTTGAATTGATTGTGGTGGTGATGATTCAGGGATTAGAGAATCAAACCAAACATAATAATTTAGTGGGTATATATAAAAATGAGAAAATTTAAAGGATACATTTTTCTACACTACATTTAGCCCCCACTTTAGTAAGAGGATGATCTTGCATCAAACTCACACTAAAGTAGATAATCAAGAGAGGTCTAATTTTGAAATTATTGGAGAGATAAGACAAAAAAGATCAAGGAGGGTGATCAAGCCCCAAGATCTAATATCTCATGGTAAAACCAACAAAGGAACAAGGAGACAGATGCCTATGTTAAATATATATATGTAATGATGGAAAGATATTGATCAATCATACAATGTCAAAGACTCAAAGAAAAGAAAGAAAAGAAAAGAAAAGGTGGATCAAGCCTCAACTATCTAACGTGATGTGGATCATGGATCAGTTGTTTGTCCAAAAATGTTTACAAGTGGAACTTTTTTTCCACTATGCAAACAACAATGCATGCTCACATAGGCTAGTAAAATCCGTTATCTACTAGGTGAGCCCCCAAGGGTGGAAAATGAGAGAATATTATTAGGCTCCCATACTATACCAAAGCTATGCCTTTGATAACTTTAACAAGGCACCACACAATACAAAATTTGAGCTTCATAAGGCCTAGAAAGTTGTGTTATGTTAAGCACCTATGAACAAAAAAGGGGTTCGAGCTTCATAAGGTTAGCAAGTTGTGTTATGCTAAACACTTATGAAAAAAATGTAAAATAAAATAAGACATGTTCAAAGGGGTTTTTCTTAGTTCATGTAAGGTCTCCTCTTAGGGAACATCGTACCTAATGTCTCCAAGAGAGGAAAATTCTAGGATAAAATATTCGTAACTTAGGGAATGCAACACATAGCATCACCACTAAGAGGAAAGTTGTATGCCAAGAAAGGTCACACTCTTGGAGGACACCATACCCAATGACTCCACCAAGAAGAAGAGATGTCACAAGAAGTAAGAAGAATGCTCAATAAAACATAAGATATAGTCCAAGGTCTCCAAAATGATAATGCCCATGTATGCCCCCACTTTAAAGAAATTTCTAACACCACACTGTGAGAAATTACATTAAAGTAGTAATTGATAAATTATAACAATAAAGAAGACATGAGAGCTTATTTGGAAAGCTCTATTCCAATTCATATGTTTCCAAATGAAGCTACTTCATGAAAATGGGTTGCCCCCAAGATGAAATACCAAAATCACACATAAGGGATCCACAAATTCAGGGTTAGTGTATGTCTTTGCTACAATTATATTATAGAGCTCGGAAAACATCATCATTCCCCAAATAATGCATGGAACAGGAAGGACACATAGAGTGAGAAAACAAAGAAAAAATTTTAGGTCAACATGGAAGAGACCTAAATGTCTCGACACCTTGCATCATCCCCAAGAGGAAAACACAAGACAAAGGATATGATAAATCTTTACAACATATAGAAGAATGTAGATACAAATAGAGGAATGAACATTAAGAGATATCAAATAGAACAGTACAAGGAATCACATTATGCACATGCAATTACATAAAGAACATGAAAAGAAAACATAGAAAAAGACTAGTAAGGCACATGCAAGTCAACCTATAGTAGGTCATTTGCATCCCAATCTTGTTCATCATATGTAAAAGGCAAACAACTAGCCAAAGGGACAACATCAAGTGTCAAACTAGGACAAGGCTATCTAACTCCTTGCCCCCACTAAGTGTAGGACAAGGATGAGCCAAGATAAGTGGTGAGAATAATCTCCTTACAATATAGATAATTATTTGTAATAAATGTAAAACATGTAGTAGTGAACATACTATGATCCTACAACTACCACACGACAAGGAGAAAAGTGCATGTATTTTAGTCAAGTTGGATCCCTAGGGGGTCTTAATTTCTTCAATAATTCTCGTAAACCATGACAATTATCAGTGTGATGTCTAGATAGTGTATGATAGGCACAATATAGTCCATTTTATCACTTTGTTTTTGTGTTAATTGTTCTAGTTTAGGAGGTAATTCAATTAATCTCCAATGTAAAATAGTATAGAAATCATTCTTAGTCTTGGATATCTTTAATAGGCCATCTAAGTATGCAAGAGGATCATGCTTTTTTTGTTTCTTGGACTTCTAACACTTATGCACTATCTTCTTTGGTTTGATACTTGATTGATTTGAAGGTGGAGGATCTAAGGTGACCCTAGGATCCTTATGAGGAAAATTAGTTGGTTTCTTGAAATGATCTTATGGAATAGAATACCTTTCCTAGTAGGAGAAGTATGATTTTGATGATGGTCAACAATTGGATCTTCTAACATCAAGGCCTTTCCTTTTTCAAGAAGGGATGTATTAGGAATAGTATTGTTATCAATCATTGTGTTTTATTTTATTGAATCTCTCCCATAAGTGGGAAAGGTATTGAAAGATGGTTGGGGAGATGGCCAGGTTGTTTTAATGATATAAGTCAAGCTACATATAAACTATATTCATTTCTCATGTTTAAGCATCTTTCTTATGTTCCCTATGACAAGAATGGCATTACCAACAATATGTTCAGATCTCATAAAGTCTTGCAATTTATCTAATTCTTCATCCATTATTCTAAGGTTCTCATGAGGGACATTAGCAATCATTTCACACTGGTTGTGGGTAGGGAATCCATGGGAAATGAAGTGTTAAGGGTATGATCCATAGTGGGTTGACTAGTGTCAACACTATGAGTGGAAGAGTTAGAAAACCCAAGATCCATGGTGAATGATGTATCATGAGATGACATGAGTCTCAAACTATGTTACACCCCATTGTGTATTTACTATTTACCTAATTACTATTACCTAGCTAGATGAAATAATTGCAAATGTGTGTGTTTGTAACTTTGATGGAAATAAATGTGATTGTACTTGTTTGTATGAATCATTGGAAATATAATGAATAAATGGATGATTTAGATTGATGTTATATATGTCTTAAATCTAACTATGGAATATATAATGCAAATGATTGTTTTGTGATCAATTGAATACCTTTGCAAATGTGCCAAGTTCGTTGTAGGTACAAGTTCATGCCTCTAGAAGGGAGGGGAAGTATCACTCAGTAGAAGATTTTTGGTTTGGCAACCCTTAATGAGCCTAGTTGAGCTTTCACACACCCACTTTTAGATTGGACAAGTCAATTCAATAGATACAGGAAAAAAGGAAAGATACCTTGGTTTGGTTGTTTGTGAACTAGGAGAGGTTTTGTTCTAATTGTGAGATCATGCTTGATCTAAATGTTTGAGTTTATTTGTATTTATGAGTACTTCTTTATGAGTACAATCGATGAAATATACACATAGGATGTATATATACACACATATGCATGTCTACAATGAATTCATACACAAGATTAAATACATACATAAGTATACGTAGATAGACATATCTATGAATGCTTATGAATGGATTACCCATATGTAGGGGAACATCAAATGGACAAAGTGACATGTATATATATTAGTATATATATGTTAGTCGATGTTATTTCTATTGTGTATGTTTGAAGGTAATGTTATATATACATCTGATGAATATATATGTATATGTGTGTATATATATTGATATACGTGTATTTATTGATGTGAAGGCAACATCCATACAAGTATATTAATATATATATACATGTGCGATATTAATTTGGATAATAAATAAATATAATTTTATGCATTCAAATATCGAATGATGTATATTTATAATCATATGAGTTGATATATATATATATATATACATATATAATAACATGTTAAGTTATTTATATATATGTGTAATTGATATATATATATACTACAGATATATTATAATGTTTGAATAAGCATTGATTAGATATTAAGTGATAATGTTTTAATACAAAACACATATTATACAAAGTATAATATGTAGTGCATATCTTAAATAGTGAAAATCATAGCATTGGTGAATAATGTGCATTAAGGCAGCATTGTAAACATTTATTATGCATTGTAAAATGAACACAACACTTTAAGAGGCACGTGTAAATGGTTATAAGACATATTCAAAAGTTTTGAGGACAATTTGAAATGCATTTAAAAGCTTTGACTTGGTCTTTCATCTGTAAACACAAAACAACACATAAGAAGTTTATGTGGCACTAAATTATGAATAAATGCATACCTTTAGAAGTCTATTTGAGAGATCTATGTAGCAATGGAAACCAAATTGAATGAGAGAATAAGTCAAGTAGAAGCTGGCATGGAAAGAGTTGACCTGTGTAATTATTTACCTTGCATTTATGAGTAGTGTTCTTGTTGTCCATGAATGAAGAGACATGTTGTGCTATTTTTTTGAGTCTTATATTATAAATCTGCCACCTTTTCTTTACCGTGTCGAGTCAAACCAAATGAGTTGAGAAGTGTCGATTCATTTACCTTGTTTCTAGCATGTAGATGCTGAAATTTGTGTATAAATAGAGGCATTATTTACCTCAAATGGATGCATATACATGTATTTTGATGTTATTTTCTGAGAGTTACTCTATTCTTCTAAGTTTTGTGAGAGAGATAGAGAGTGGTTTTGTAAGAGTTTTAGTGAGAATATTTGTGAGGGTATTTGGGAAGAGTGGAAGTGATTTTTGCCAATTTGCAAGCTGATTTGAGGAGGCTAGGATTGGAAACCAGCTAGATCAATTTGGAGCTTTATACTTACAGGCATGTTGAATCTTACTCTTTTATGCTTTGAGTGATTTTGGATTGATTATGTGAACTTCTTGTTTTTTTGGAAATGTAATATTTTTTTAGGGAAAGATTATTTTCAACCGATGTGAAATTGAAGTCACTTGTTGTTTATAGATGGATTCTCTATTGCTTGAGTGTTTTGTACATACTCCATATTGAGGAGTAGGTGTATAAATATAGTATTAAGTACTTCAATAGATTGGAATCTATATAGCTAAAGCTAGATTTTGAATTGGTAGGTTATGGAAACACATGTTTTACCTATTAGAAAATTCATAACGAGCTTAGAGTATATAGGTTGTTCTTGGGGTTAAAGATTACCCAATGGAGGGAATTACCTATGCATAGAATATGAATGGTCTTAACAAATCAAGCTAGAATGGTGGATGAGTGTGTGACATCCCTTCCAAATTAGGGGTGATGAATACTTTGGCCAAAGTGGTGTAATTATCCACTGGTTACATTGTCAATTCATTATGTTAACTTAGAGCATTCTAGTCCAGGATTGACATACACATAGAATATAGACATTGTATGGTAAAGTTATAATTATATAAGACACAACACTAGCTCAGGATTGGCTAGTATTTTGATTTTTCTAGATGAAATCTCTTCGTCGACAAGTAGGGCCATCTTACCATATGTGGTACATGTGTAGGGTGAAGTGAAAAGAATGCAGATCTACTGACCCAACAGGGCGGAATACATTCCCTTAACACCTTTACTTCAGGGGAGAGAAGCAAAAACGAAAAACTAACAGTTTCAAAACTTATAGAGATGCATACAATCATGGCAATGAGAAACTAGAAAGATAAGCAAACAAAGATGACACAGTATTTACGTGGGAAAAACCTTTCAAGTAAAAAACGCACCACACAAAGTCAAATCTATTGTATTACAATAATGAATCGATTACATACAATATCCAAACTTCTTTGTTCAGCTCACAATCACCCAGAGAGTTTCAAATCCATTGTTACAAAGTTTTCACAACATACAATTCAAAACCCTCTTCAAGAACTCACATCCTTCTTGTTCTTCAGCTCACAACTTCAACTTGCTCTGCAATTTACAACTCAAACTTAACTTGTCTAACTTCTAAGAAATAGCATATCTCTCATCCATATGTAACTGACTCAGAAGAGCAATGAAGTCCATCCTCAAATCACGCATCTGGTCGGATCTGACAGATTTACTGCAACAAGCCGACTTTGCATTCAAAGCCATTGCTCAAAATGGTTGAGCATGCCACCCTTTGTTGACAAATGCAACTGCCACAATAACTATCTTGGTATTCGTCCAATCACTATTCAACCAGGTGCCACGCGTCCAAGACCCATGGGAAAGCGTAGCTGATAGAGCAACCAAAATGGTCAAACAGACATCAGGCGTGAGCAAGACTTCAAGTCATAAATAGCACTGCCGGAGCCGTAGTCGAAATAGGAGTCAAAACAGGACTCCATCGAAAATACATACTACCAGAGTCGGAGTTTGAACAGGAGTCGAAACAGGACTCCACTGAAAATACATACTATCGGAGTCGGAGTCGGAGTCAAAGTCGAAACTGGAGTCAAAACATGACTCCACCGAAAGTCCAAGATCAAGAACCAATATGGTTCCAATTCCGCCTCCACCAACTACAGGAAACAACAATCCAAAACCGGGACAAGGCAGAGGAAAACACCCCGAGTAGAATCCAAACATCCAGAAGAACCAGATCACAAAAGCAGGAGTTGGACTTAGAGTCGGAACATAAACTGAAACAGGAACCTGGCAAATGGACATTGCCAACTTCCAAAACTAGTTCCGCCTCCGCCAGAACCTGCGAAGCGAAGCAAGAAGTAATGGATGGTAGGAAGCGGAGTCGGAGTCGGAATGAGAATAGAAACTCGGAACTTAAGCAAATAGAACAATGCCACGCTCCATCCCAATTCCACCTCCGCCAGAGACCTGAAACTTAGGCAAATAGAACAATGCCAAGTTCCATCCTGGTTCTGCCTCCGCCAAAACTTTGTAAACAACACAAAATCACCCAGGTATGAAAACGAGGACTTCAAGATGGAAGTTGAGACATAATTTCTCAACAATCTCCCACTTGGTGAACACTTCCAGCTTCCTCAAAACAACAAACCTTACTGTCTATCATAGGCCCCAAGGCCCATCGATTTTGTGCACCATCTGAACTTGTCTATGCTAACCAATTTTTTCAAGGCATCTACAACATTCTTCAAGGTGTCAACCTTATCCATACTGACCTTGCCATCTTCAACCATATCCCTCACGAAGTGATATTGCACATCTATGTGCTTGGTCCTGGCATGGAAAGTCGGATTCTTTTCCAAACAAATGGCACTTTGACTGTCACAGCAGATTGACATCTGCTTAGCATTAAAACCAATGTTTGAACACAAACGCCTCAGCCACACTGCCTCCTTGCAAGCATGATTTGCTGCCATGTACTCTGCCTCTATCGTGGATAAAGCAACTATAGCTTGTTGCTTTCTCATCCAACTGATTGCTCCACCATTAAGCATAAAAGTGTATCCACTGGTGGATCTTCTGCTGTCAATGTCCCCTGCCCAATCAGAATCAACATATCCCTAAATGCTAAGAGTTCTTTGTGATGCAACCAGACTGCCATGGTAACACAAAGCATAATCTAAAGTACCCTTCAAATACCTAAACACTCTCTTCACAGCATCCTAATGTGATCTCCCTGGATTTGCCATGAAACGGTTTAAAACTCCCACTGCTTGGGCAATGTATGGTCTTGTGCAGACCATAGCATACATCAAACTGCCTACTGCACTTGCATAAGGCACACTGGTCATGTCCTCCATCTCAGTAGTAGACTTTGGACAGCCTTCAACAGATAGTTTCAATCCTTGCATGATTGGAACAACTAGCTGCTTGCAGTCATTCATGCTAAACCTCTCTAGAACGGTTTTCACATACTTACTCTGACTGAGCCAAAGCTTTCTGCTTGTTCTATCCCTGGTTATCTCCATTCCAAGAATGTACCTTATTGCTCCAAGATCTTTCATTTCAAACTTAGCAGACAACTGAGTTTTAAGGTCAGAAATCATAGCCTTGCTATTACCAATGAATAACATGTCATCCACGTACAGAGTAATAACAAGCACACGATCATTCTCACATTTATAATAAATGCAATGATCAGATTTTGATCTAACAAACCCAATTGACAACACAAATGTGTCAAATTTCTGGTACCACATTCTAGGAGATTCCTTTAGACCATAGAGAGATTTATTTAACTTGCAAACCAGATTTTGTTTGCCTCTTTCAACAAAATGCTCAGGTTGGGACATGAAGATTTCTTCTTCCAGCTCACCATGGAGAAATGTTGTCTTCACATCCATCTACTCAATTTCAAAGTCATACACAATTGCCAATGACAACAAAAATCTGATGGATGTCAGCTTTGCTACAGGGGAAAAGATCTCTCCATAATCAATTCCCTCAACTTGGGAAAAACCCTTTGCAACTAGTCGTGCCTTATACTTCTCTACACTACCATCAAGGCTTGTCTTCCTTTTGAATATTCAATTGCAGCCAACAGGCTTTCGCCCTTTAGGCAATGGTACCAACTTCCAAGTATCATTCTTTTTCAAAGAATCCATCTCCTCATTCATGGCTTCCAGCCAAGACTTTGAATCAGCCATGTTGATTGCTTCTTTCATAGTCCTAAGCTCATCAGTGCTAGTAGTTAAGGCATAAGCACAATTTGAATCTAACATATAGAAACCATACCTTTTTGGTTGCCTTCTTTCTCGTGTAGATCTCCTTGGAGGTTGAGGTTGTTCTTCATCATCAAAACTTCTAGAGCTGCTTGAGCTTTCCTCAATCTCAGGTACACCATGCAGCTCTTCCCTTTCTGGAGTTTGGGGAATCTCAACTGCATCCTTCTCCTTATCACTCTGATTTGTCTCAAGCTGTTGATCACTTACTAGAGGTTTCAGCTCAAAATATCATGCTTCTGCTATACAAAACCTTCTCAGTAACATGATTCCAAAGCTTGTATCCTTTCACACCAACTCCATAGCCGATGAGAATATATTTCACAGCCTTGTTATCCAACTTTGATCTCTTTTCATTTGGCACATGAACATATGCCTCACAACCAAAGACCAGAACATGCCTTAATGAGGGTTTCTTACCTGACCATGCTTCCAAAGGTGTCTTGTCAACAAGAGTTGAGAAATGAGACCTATTTATCAAATAACATGTTGTAGCAACAGCTTCAGCCCAGAACTTCTGCTCTAGACCAGCACCACTCAGCATACTCCTTGCCTTTTCCATCAGTGTCCTGTTCAACCTCTCAGCAACTCCATTTTACTATGGAGTGTAGGGGGTTGTCTTATGCCTTTTAATTCCATGATCAGTGCAATACCTTTCAAAATCTGCATAACAAAACTCACCTCCATTGTCTATCCTTAAACACTTTATTTTCCTTCCAGTCTGATTTTCAACCAAAGATTTGAACTCTTTAAACCGACTGAACACTTCTGATTTACTTTTAAGAAAGTATACAACTTCTCGAACAATCATCAATTAAAGAAACATAATATCTAGACTTCGATAACGAAGGAACATTAACTAGACCAAATACATCAGAATGAACATAATCCAATATACTAGAAGATTTGTGAGGACTAGAGGAGAAAGAAACACGGTGTTGCTTTCCATAGATACAATGTTCACAAAAATCAAACTCAAGGTTACAATCATCAAGCCCTTCTACAAGGTTTTTGTTCTTCAAGGTTTTTAAACCTTTCTCACCAATGTGACCAAGTCTATGATGCCATAACATAGTCTTCTCTGCTATAAGTTTTACCTCCAAAGCATTTGTAGATGGAGAAGATTCTTCATCTTTCTCTATAGGTGCAAAATTACATGACTTTCCAGAGGCACTGTTGCAAAGAACAGGTCGTGCATCTAGCTTGTACAGAGTGCCAATACAAACACCCTTAGCTAACACCATTGCACCTCTAGCCATTTTGCATCCCTTACTAGAAAAAGAAACTTCTACACCAGCATCATTTAACTTACTAATAGAAAGAAGATTTCGAGCCAAACCTGGGATGTGAAGAACACCACCAATTCCTTTGACTCTCCCGTCAGGAAATTGAATTCTGACCCTTCCTCTGCCAATAATCTCCAGCGTTGAATCACTTGCCAAGTATACCTTTCCACCATCATACTTCTCATACTTTGAGAACCAATCTCTATTGGATGTCATGTGAAAAGAAGCACCTGAATCAACCAACTAGACATCATCCGATGCCTGAGTTGTCAAGGCTGCTACAATGAAGGCATCTACATCACTTTGAGAAGATTCATTGTCAGAAGCATTCTTCTTCTTCTTCTCCTTGCAGTCCTTCCTGATATGACCAGGTTGCCCATAGTTCCAGCACATTACCTTGAACTTTTTACCAGGATACTTTGATCTCCCTTTATACTTGGATTTCGACTTGTTGTCTTTCTTCTTGCCTTTCTCCTTTGTTCTACCTCGAACAAAAAGAGCATCTTTGGCCATCTCAGAAGATTTCCTTCGCATTTCTTCAAACAGAAGCGAAGCAACCACATCATCAATCTTGAAAGCAGTGGTTGTGCTTCCAATAGCCATCACAAGATGATCCCAACTGTCAAGTAACGAACACAATAGGAGCATGCAACGATCCTCCTCCTCAATCTTTACACCTACATATGCCAACTGAGTAACACTCATATTAAATGAGTTCAGATGATTTGCAACAGATGCACCTTTGTCCATCTTCAAGGAGTACAACTTCTTTCTCAGGAATAACTTGTTTACCAGAGATTTTCCTTGGTAAATATCACCAAGCTTCTTCCACAAAGTAGCTGCAGACATCTCCTCATGAACATTCAAGAGCACAGAATCGGCTAGACTCAGTCTTATCAATCCTCTTTCTTTTCTATCAGCAAGATCCCAAGCTTCTTGGGTCATACTTTGTGGCTTAGTTCCAGACACTACAATCTAGAGGTCTCTATCCACAAGCAAGTCTTCTATCTTGAGTTTCCATAACTCAAAGTTGCTGCCATTAAACTTCTCAATATCTATTCTACCAGATGTACTCGCCATCTCACAACAGAAACAAGTTTAACAATGCAAGACTCCCATTGAAACAGTATTAGTGCAAAAAACTGATTCACCCTAACAAGGATAACACGAACTGGCCAAGCTCTGATACCACTTTGAAGGGAAAAGAATGCAGATCTACTGACCCAACAGTGCGAAATACATTCCCTTAACACCTTTACTTCAGGGGAGAGAAGCAAAAATGAAAAACTAACAGTTTCAAAACTTATAGAGATTCATACGATCATGGCAATGAGAAACCAGAAAGATAAGCAAACAAAGATACAATATTTACGTGGGAAAACCCTTTCAGGTAAAAACTCCACCACACAAAGTCAAATCTATTGTATTACAGTAATGAATCGATTACATACAATATCCATACTTCTTTGTTCAGCTCACAATTACCCAGAGAGTTTTAGATCCACTGTTACAATGTTTTCACAACATACAGTTCAAAACCCTCTTCAAGAACTCATGTCCTTCTTGTTCTTCAGCTCGCAACTTCAACTTGCTTTGTAATTTATGACTCAAACTTAACTTGTCTAACTTCTGAGAAATAACATATCTCTCATCCATATGTAACCGACTCAGAAGAGCAATGAAGTCCATCCTCAAATCACGCATTTGGTCAGATCTGACAGATTTCCTGCAACAAGCCGACTTTGCATTCAAAGCCATTGCTCAAAATGGTTGAGCATGCCACCCTTCATTGACAAATGCAACTGCCACAATAACTATCTTGGTATCCATCCAATCACTATTCAACCAGGTGCCATGCGTCCAAGACCCATGGGAAAACATAGCTAACAGAGCAACCAAAACGGTCAAACAGACATCGGGCGTGACCAAGACTTCAAGTCATAAATAGCACTACTGGAGCCAGAGTCAAAACAAGAGTCGAAACAGGACTCCACCGAAAATACATACTGCTGGAGTCAGAGTCGGAACAGGAGTTGAAATAGGACTCCACCGAAAATACATACTATCGAAGTTGGAGTTGGAGTCGGAGTCGAAACTGGAGTCAAAACATGACTCCATCGAAAGTCCAAGATCAAGAACCAATATGGTTCCGATTCCGCCTCTGCCAACTACAGGAAACAACAATCCAGAACCAGGACAAGGCGGAGGAAAACACCCCAAGTAGAATCCAAACATCCAGAAGAACCAGATCGCAAAAGTAGGAGTTGGACTCGGAGTTGGAATAGAAACTGAAACAGGAACCTGGCAAACAGACATTGCCAACTTCCAAAACTAGTTCCACCTCCGCCAGAACCTGCGAAGCAAAGCGAGAAGTAACAGACAGTAGGAAGCGGAGTCGGAGTCGGAATGAGAACAGAAACCCAGAACTTAGGCAAATAGAACAATGCCACGTTCCATCTCGGTTCCGCCTCCACTAGAGACCCGAAACTTAGGCAAATAGAACAATGCCAAGTTCCATCCTGGTTCCACCTCCGCCAGAATTTTGTAAACAACACAAAATCACCAAGGTATGAAAACGAGGACTTCAAGCTGGAAGTTGAGACATAATTTCTCAACATAAGGGACTGCAGTTAGTCCATAGATGGCTGAAAAGTGCTTGAGTGATGCTTCTCCTCTCAGTTGGTGAACCATAATTTGAAGGGGGATTTCCTGGATCATTTGTATTTCTAAGTGCCAATGAAGCTCATTTGAGCTATGTATGTATCTTGTATCCATTTATTTGAAAGATGGAAAATATATTTTGTATCCAGTTTATGAAATTATTTCTTTGGGAATATTGTACATTTTGTCAAATGAAATGAGAAAGATAATTTATTGCTATCATATGCACATTTTATCTTATTTTAAAAAGAAAATTTATATCACTTTGTGCTTAGCAATTAGTTTTAAATTCACTTGTGGTAAAAATTAGGATAAATTTTTGAGTTGAGAAATGGGCATGTTACAAACTACATCTCACAACAGTATTGGCAATAGGACACCAAGTTGTGAAGCTCATACAAGTTTCACAAATCCAAGGTGCAGCCAAAATGGATAAGAGGTAAAATGCAATGAAATAACTTAGAATATAAAGTGTAATACAAATATGTAAAGAAAAATTTAGATTTAAAACAAGATAAATTTATAATTATGCTATGCAAAAACCTGAAAATGATGTCTTTTAGATGCAATTTTGAATTCAAACAATGCACTAAATTGACCAAATTAAGCTTAATATGAACAATTTTAGATAATAGAAATTTTGGAAACTAAAATAGAAGATTGAATATAGAAACATAGAATGTAGAAAAATAATTTTTAATGCTTAGAATTTCAAAACAAGCTCTGATCAAGGACTCATTCACCCATGGGAGAATGGGTCTCACTTCAGGGTTTTTAAAGATTAATTTGTAGATTTTTGAGATGATTTCTGTGGTTTTTAGATTATGGTTTCAAACAGTAATCTATAGTTCTACTTTTCTATAAAATGAGGTCCAAATGCAAGTGAAAAATAGTGCTAAATGACAAGCAACCCTAGAGGAAGTTGCAATTAACTACATAAGCGCAATTCTTTATTTATTTAAACTGTAATTAACATACATGTTTACTTACTAATTGACAACAACCTCTAAGGCTACAAGACTGAGATTACTTAAACCCATACATACATCATATATCATTGATAACATTTACTTACATAATGAATTAAGTACTCATATATTCCATAGATAATAAATTCCACCATAACATAAAGAGATAAAAAAAAAAAAAATCACATTATCTTAATCATAAGGTTACAACTCTCATTCCCCAAATGAGGTAAATTATACAAATGTAATATATATACAAAATATCCACCTTGAATACAAGCAAGGGGTGATAAATAACAAGATTCAGCTGCATTATAACATAACATGAAATGAATATTGGAGACCACGAGCTCTCCAGATGGAAACCTCGCCATCACGAATTAAAGATCAAAGGGAGGCCCAATGGTGTATGGTGCATGTTCCACCCAACCAAGTGGTGCCCGAAGGCCCACCCCCATGCTAGGAGATAGTAACAAGAAAACATGGACAAAACTACTACCTCTAATCACAGGCTCACTCATACTGACACAACCAATCACCTAAACCATACAACCACAAGTACAACACAAGTACAACTCTAACATAGGTCACATTGCTTCCAGATAAACATTGATCAAGTATGTCAAAAGAACCATACATAAAATACCAGGTACCGATAGTTGTCCTAGATAGAGTGTCATCACACAACTCATCATGAGTTACCCATTGTGGATCTTCATAGGCCCTGGCCCCCTAGTTAAGGGATATCCTGGAGACCTCAACCGACCCTCGGCCCTCATACTTACTAATGCGGAATCAAATACCTCTCGTAAATACAAGGTAGATGAACTTGCCATTCCAAGCCTTCCCACTCATCCCAAGCCTAAACAAAGACTTGTGTCTATGAGTGAGGCTAGAACTTATCTTATTTAGTGTGAAATACTATCTAATCTCCCAAGTACATTATTTAAGTTATCACTTGATTAAACTACCTCTGAAGGTTACCCAGTCTTACCTCTTACGGGCTCTGGCCCCTAACGGAAGCCAATCTTCTACTTGACAACAAACATACAAACCAATCACCAAGGGTACCAAAGTGCACACAAAACTAGATAACACATCCACTCCAATCCTAGGAGGAAACATATAATGGAACTCACTCGAAACACTGGAGGCAACAAACATAACAAAGCCACTCCTTTCAAGGAGGAAAAAATCCCCATTCATGGAAACCACATAAAATACTGACATGACTCCATGCACTACTCAGGGGAAATACAAACGGTTGACCTCACAATACAAAAACCCCCATACAATTAAGAACCTCTGGAAGACTTACGAATTAATTGACCTACTTATCCCATTTCTCCAAACAAAAACACAAGGGAAATAATCACGAAAGACAATTACAAAGAAATAAACTACTTTTGGATATTCTAAATCCATTTCCCTTACATAATGATTTCTCCGCAAAGATAACAATTTCCCTATCAAAATAGTTGAATAAAATAATCAATTGCCTTTTAATTACAGAGAAGGTAAATACTAACTTTAACAAATAAATCAAATCCCTTGATTACTTTTAAAACCAACATAAATTAATCTTCCCTAATACATTAACCTCTTTTAATCTTTCCATTGCATGCAACTACTAAATTAAAACCACTAAATATACATATAAATGTATATACACATGCAATATATCCATACACACAATTATATCTATATATTTAATTGTACCAATATATACATTAAATATATAGTAATATATTTAATGAAATAAATACATTATTTTAATAAAATATATTAATATCCAATAAATAATTTCCAAAAAAATATATTATTTAAATATTTTAATTACCAATTAAAATATTTCAAAACATTAACCAAAATATAGAAATTTATACATTATATATATTAACATTTAATTAATCCAATAAATAAATAATATTATATATAATATAATATATACTATATATTACTAAATTTATATTTTAAAAATAAAAACCCAATCAAAATAAAGGTGGACGAAATAAAATCCTCACCATTGTTTTATTTATTTTTAAAAGAACAAAGTCAATGAAAGTATTGAGGGGGAGGCAGTTGTCACGGCCAAACCCTCCCTCCCCTTACTTCTCACAGCGCTGCATGCACGGATGGGAGGGGTCTGTGGAGGGTCTCCCTCCTCACAGCCGCTCCCATAAGGGCGGCAATGGCAAGGAAGCCCCTCCCCATTCCCCAGTATATATATAAAATGCACAAAAACCTTCAAATACGCTAACACATGAATTTTCTAAGATCCTCCATTTCCAATTCACCGTACGGTGACTTATCAACACTATTTTAATAATTCAATAACAATTAATATATATACATATATGTATATATAAAATATATATATATATATATATATAAAGGAATTTCAACATAATAATTTAATTGGGGATAATTTTCCCAAAACACCATTTATAGGCAAAATTATACAAATTTTCTGAAAATCCCCAATTTCATAAAAGATTTATTAAAACCCAAATTCCGCATAAGATTCCTAATATCTCTATTGTTTCTTCTGGAATTTTCTATTGTTTAAAAAGGATTTTCCTATAGAGGTTTTCAACAATTTTACACAGAAACTTTGAATACAATTTCTTTTAAATCATATAATGTTTTCCTCTAGGTTTATCCAATGTTCATCTATTAATTCCATAGAGGATTTTCAGATTTTGCTCTTTGATTTCACTGTAAAAGAATTCCTACAGAGGCTCTAGATTTCTTCACGACAATCACAAAAGCCTTAAATTTTTATTTTCTCAAACAAATTCAAGCTTTTACTACAGATCTAACACAACAATCTTTTCTACAACAATATATTTCCATATAAAATTTAAACAAAGACAAAAATTTAAGAAGGGAACCTGTTTCCAACAAAGCTTCTGGAGTAAAAGGAGTTTTTGGTATGGAACCTCCTCTAAAGCTTCCAAAAAAAATTCCACGACTTCTCCCAAGTAATTAATTTTTTTGAGCACAAGATTGACTTCCAACACAACAATAACCTTTCCCAAACAAATCTAAGAATGCAAAATTTCCAACAATTTTCTATAACCCAAAATCTCTTTCAAAATTTTCCATAGCAAACAAATCCTCCTCCCCAAATTTTCAACATCCCAAAAATATCTTGTGTTTTTCCATGAACAAGCTTTCCGCTTCCTCACCCACCTCTGAGAATTAATTTTCCCAACAACCTAATTAATTAACTGAAACTTGTTGGCAAATCAAAAATATCTTTTAACAACCCACAAATATTTTCTCAAAGTAATTTTAATAATCTCATATCCCAATTTAATTTCAAAATAAATTTAATTCCATTAAACTATTAGTTTAATGAATAATTTAAGTCAATTAATTTAATTACTTAATAAATAAATTTAACCACAAGGATTAAATTTCTTTACTAATTAAATTAAATTAAATAGAAAGCTTCAATCAATATTATATAAAATTAGTTAAATAAATACTAAAATCATTTAAAGCATTAATTTAACATTTATTTCCATAGAATAAACCTTGCATAAATAAATAACATTAGACAAGGCAAACGTGAACATGACAACCAAACATACCAAACATGGACTGACGACACACTGTGGCTAGGGTGTAGACATGACACAAGTTACCAAGTTACTATCTCCCAATCATCTTATCGTTGAGTCGACGTGCTCAAACCTGTGAAGCTAGGTGTAGTCAATGTCATGTACCTACAAACCTATAAACGAGATATCAAAGTATATGTTTATAAACAACATAGTAAAACACACTGTGAAGAGGAAATAACTGAATCACAGGGCACTCGCAAGTGAGTGATACGATCCCATTCCCTTCACCAATACACTTTATCATGAACCGACAGTTCCTTCATAATTAAATAACTCATGTGCAATAAACATGTTATAACAACTAACATTATTACACTAATCAAAGCATGCCAATAAAGCATCAAAGAAGGTACATCACATCACACAATAGTCTATGTCGCTCTATAAATAGTGATCAAATAATCACACAACATGATAAAGTATATCATAATATCAAAATAACTAGAAAAAAAATCAAAACAAAACAAGGACACATTGTCCAGTCCAAAGAGCAAAACAAAGGGGTATTACAGTTTTTAGATTATGGTTTCAAACAGTAAGCTATAGTTTTACTTTTTTGGAAAATGAGGTCTAAATGCAAGTGAAAAATAGTGCTAATTGAAAGCAAAAAGACCTAATTTGAAATGCAATTTTGATTCAATTTTCTATTTTCAGTTTTTGATCATGCAATGTTATGTAAACACTATGTAAAATGACTAAGATTTTTGAATTTTCTAGATTCTAAATAATGCAAAAATGCAAACCTAAAATCCTAAATGAGATGCAAACTAATGCAAGTTAAGAACCCTAAATGAGATGCAAATAAATGAAATGCAATAAAAATGAATGAAAACCTAGATCTAGGGTTGAAAATGGACTCCAAAATCAACAAGTTATGATGCTCAAAAGTCGGGTTCACCAAAATGAAAATATGAAAATTAGGTTGGGGGTAAAATGAGGGTGTATGATGGACATATTTCGTACTATTTCATTAGGAAATGAGATCTCCAAAATGAATTGAATAGTAACCCTTAGATGAATCAATTCAAGGTGAGAATATTCAAATTTCCTTATGATTGAAGGATGGGGGTCAAGGTCAAACAACACTTTGGGGAGAAAATCTAAAAATAGTAAATCAACTCCAAAATGCAATCTAACACTTTAAGCAACAATATTAAACTCAATATTTGTAGAACTAGAGAATAGATTGCAGATCTGAGAAGGGTAAAGATGTATTTCCCAGTCACCAAAAGTTCTTTATGGAAGTTGATCTAGGACTCATTCGCCCATAGGAAAATAGGTCCAAGTACAAGGTATTTTTGTAACTTTCAAGAGCCTCTAGTGTAGATCTCTAACTTCTTATTTGTCTAGGTTTCATAGTCAAAATATCGAAAATAACTTTGGGATCTTAGTTTCCATGAGATGACAACAATTTTGACAACTTTTAAATCTTGCACCTCAAAAGGTCTTCAATCCTTCTTCAACCCAATTTTGCAATCACATACACAAGAGAGAAAAATGTTTGTTTTTGTGTGAATGGGGGTTTGCCTTGGTCAAACCTTGTTTTGGTAATCAAACCTTGAATTGAAATAATGAATAAAAGAGGGAATGAAGAATGGAAAAAGCTACATTACCACTCAAAAAACCCTTGAATGAAACCTTGATAATGGAGATTTGAAACTTGCATGAAATGGTTGAATTGGATGTAGATCTTGACACTTTAATATAATTTGAATACTTGAACTTGAACTTGAAACCTACATCACAATATTAGCTCTAAAAACATGCATGATGCAAGAAGACTTTGGCATGATGGATAGATCTTGATTGCTGCAATAAATCCTTGATAAATCTACCTTTGAATGCTCTTAATCATCATTTTTTCTATACTTTATGTTCACTTGAAAACTTAGGAAACTTAGACTTGAATTAGGAAAAAGATAGTGTATTTATAGGTGTGTATCCTTAATTTCTTGAAATTCAACTATTACAAGTTGATACTGAAATACACTTTTGGAGATTTTTTTGATAAGCTAACTTACATTTATAGGGTGTAGTACCCTTTACACCAAGAGCCTAGAGGGTCAAAAAGGATCAAAAGAAAAAAAACCATCATCAAATAGTCCAGTAGCAGAAATAGCAAAGATACACCAAAAACTTACAATAACAACAAACTGAAAACAAACATAAAACCCACCCACACACCCAACCCATTATTTTACTAAGCCCTCCCATTCTTGAGAAAGGAGATCCAGAATCTCCTCACCCACCCATTTTTTTCTAGGTCCTTCATCAACATTCTTTTTGTCCACCTCCTTGCGCAACACATCCGACAGAGTAACAACAAACCTGTGGATGATCTAAACCATGAAGCATGTGATCCTAGTGAATTTCCTTTCCAACTTTTCCACATGGGACCACAGATTGTTGAGCTCCTCCTTCTTAGTTTTTTCCTTTTCCTCTTCCTTGTTCCCAATTAGGTTTTTAGAAGATTCTAGAGTGGAATCTTCATGGAACCTTTTGTTTAGCTATGGAAAATGACTCGAACCTTCAACATAATTATTAGCTTCTTCAATGGTATTGTGTTTGTTGTCCTCCTTGCCCTCCTTTTTCTTAGAATCACTAGATATCTCATCAATAAGGTCCTCATTTTTATTTTTGGCCAATTTGTTAGAATGTTTAATGCTAGTTGGCTTCACCCTTATGTCCACACTGACAACAACAACAATGTCCCCATGGGAATATCTGTTAGTAGAGTCCCCCTCCTCAGTGTCCCTTTCTGACTCCACCACATGGCATGGGGTGCCCTTCTTTCTCTTTTTAGGTTTAGGTTTGTTCTTGTCAGCTGGTTTACACTCCTTTTTAGTGGGAGTGTTCTTCAATTCACAAAGTCTAATAGTTGCTTTTGATTGGGCTAGACCCACTCCCCCCTCTTTTCTTCTTAGCTAGGGGTTTAGGTTTAGGGTCATCAAGGGTTTCAAGGCATAGGGGGATTCTTCCTTTTGGGCCCAATCGAAGCATTCGGGGATGGTTAAGGGTATTCTATTTTACAATTTTGATAGCTAAAATAGGCTTAGGGGGGCAAAGGGCTAGATGAAAGTGATACAAATGAAAGATTAGGCCTTGGTGTAGGGGAAAAGGTAGAATTTTAGAGTTATTGGCAACTAATTCAAAGGTTTCCTTCACATCACTTTCCAAAGATGAAAGTAGGAAGAAAGGGAAGCTTAAAAGGATTTTGTGTCGAAGATGGTTCAACAAGGGCATATGGTAAAAATAAAACACTTTGAATCTCCCCTCCAATATAATGTAGTTCATAATGGCTAGACATACCGGATTTCAAGGCTTCAATAGAGACTCCCTTTCAAACCCTGCATGCAACTTTGTTGGTTTCTCATTCCCCTAGTATAAAGTATGGAGACTATCCAAATCCTACATTTTAGTGTTCTTTTTCATCTTTTCCCTGTGCAAGATAAGCCTATGGCCTTGGCTATGACATCCTCATTAATTTTAGAGGATATTCCACCATTAGTGACTATCCTCTTGTTCCACAAGCTTGCGAACTGTGTGAATATCCTCTCATCATGACCTAGAAGGAATTCCATTAGAGGAGCAATGCCTCCCTAAACACAAATGTGCCAAACAAGGGGGTCTCTACGAAACTCATCGCAAGAACCCATCTCCATTTGAACTATATTGCCACCCATTTTCTCTCCCAACTCATGATTTTTCAAATGGAATAGAAAAGCTAGAGGTAGTTCAAAATTCCAATGGGAAGAACACACACCCCAATTATCAACACCATCATACCATAATGGAAAATCTTTCCTAATTATAAGCAATCAGATTTTTATGTGTACTAGTAGCCATTCCCAAAGAGATTAGGGTTGTGGGGCTGAAAAAGGTCATGCTTAAGTACCACAAAGATAATCCAAAATCCATAATGATATTAAGTGGATCATTTATAGCCAAAAATTTGAAGATATTTTTGGCCTTACACACATTTTCATAAACATGATTTTGTGATTGGTACATTTGACAAGACAACTCATGAATACTTTTAAAAAGACCATATACTCCCCGCAATCTTTCTTGACCTCCCTCCAAACATCCCCTCGCACTCCTCCACCTCATCATGCCAATGCCACATCACCATGAGCCCAAGGGGGTAGTACCAAATTCCTGACTCCCAAAAAAACTTTTGCTCACACCCCTTTAACTCATCATGAGCCCAAGGGAGTAGTACCAAAAGTAACCTGCAACAAAAGAAATGTTAGATTACACCATTCATAGTAGTGATTTTTTATTTTTCCACAAGGATAATTCCTTATATGTTCATTTGGAGGACCCCCAATCTTCTCCAACATTTAGTTAGTATCCACGAAGAGCCCAAGTTGGCTAAATAATCAGCCGCTTGGTTTCCCTCATGGAAAATGTGAGTCAACTTCTTTTTGTCAAGTTTGGTGAGTAGAAAGATAATATCCAACAAAATGTCTAATATTCCAACCATGGCACTGATTAAGATTGATGGAATCAATCACCACCTTAGATTCTCCTTCAATGTGCATTTTTTTATGACAAGATTGACAACAATGTTAACACCCTTGAGCAGCGCTCTAGCCTCAGCTATCATGGAAGTCTATGTTTTTATGCCACTAGCATACTCTTCCACCAAGTTTCCCTATGGGTCTCTGAAAAGTCCTCATATGCTTTCCAACCTAGGGTTCCCTTTCACTGCACCGTTGAAGTTAAGTTTGTGCCAACTCATATCAGGAGGTTTCCAAACCATAAAAAATCTAGCCAAAGCTTTAGAATTGTTAAAGGAGTTGATCTCTAATTTATTGTTCCAAGAATTAGCCATGTTGATCTACCATTCAGTAGGAGCTTTGTATAGGGGTTTCCAAACATATAAGGAGATATTCTCAAAGATGAGTCTGAGACCAATAATGAAAATATCCTTAGGGATTTTTTCCACACTTCTAAAAATCTAGTTGTTTCTTTCTTTCCACAAATACCAGCATAAAATTTTGGAGAAGAAATTTTTAAAATTAAGGTCCAAAGGTCTAGGGAGGACGCATTCGCCCATGGGAAAATGGATCACAGGTTCCTATACCTGGAACACCATTGCTCAAGGTAAAGTATTATGTTTAGGCATTAATTATTGTCAAGTTTCACCTTTGGAAAATGTAATTTAATGGACTTGTAAATGAATTAAAAGGCCAATTAAGGTATAATTAAGCTCATTTTAATTAAGAGGGACCAAATAAGTATGAAAATGTAAAGGGGTACATTTTACAACATTAAGTTAAGGAATTATTAAGTCCATTTTAACTAGGAGGGCCCAAAAAAGTGAGAAAATGTAAAGGATGCATTTTTCTACACTACACCACCCAGCTATTACAATTGCCTATGCAACAAGGGAATGTATACTTGGAAAATATCTCGCCACTCCAAAAGCTTCAATTCAAAGATGTCTTCCATGTATATACCTGGAAAGAAATAATTGAGATTCATCAAAAGAGTGGAGAATTAATAGATGAGACTATGAAGGCTCTACAAGAAACCATCCCCGATGCAACCATTGATAATTCACTCTTTGATATGGAAAAATTGAATTTTTTATTGATTCATTTAAAGAATATGCTACTAGATTAAGAGGAAAGAGAGAATAAAATAGAGAAAAAGATAAGTGATAATAAATTGATGGAGATAATAGAGAAGTGTGCCCATGCACACAATAAATTTTAAGAGAATCACAAGGGTGTGCAGGTTTGTGTGGTAGAGGTCAAATCCTTGTATCAATTTTGTATGAAGTGGCCTAGAGCCACAAAGAGAATAAAGGATGAAATATACTCAATTGAGTCCTAGATTAATAAAGCTTCTAGTTCCTATGATCTGGCACATGACCTAGATGGAAGCACAAGGGCATCAATAGAGAGTATACATGAGAAATTCTTCCAATTGTAAGCACAAAAAGAGAATATAATTTTGTAGTTCAGTAATCACATGGATCTAGTGAGCTCAAAGTTCATGTCTATTTCTAGTGCCCTGTTGAGTGTCGATAAGACTACAAAGCTAAATCTGGTACCCAACACTCCAGAAGAAGGTGAAGAATTGTTGATGGAATTGGAAACCCAATGCAGAATTCTTGGTATTGCCAAGAAGATTTAGGAAGGGAAACAATAATGTCATGCTCACCTTGAGAAAAGGGTCAACTTCTTCTAATTGACAATATATTTATCTTTTATGCATTTAGTTTTATTGTTTCAGATTTCTATGTACATATGTGGATGGTGTAAAGTGTTTTCCAATACAATTTCTTGATTTAGTTGTGGTAAATGGCATTCTTAGGGGGATTCAGTTCAGTTTTTTATTTTGTATACATGTATATATTCAAGGGGAGATCTGGTATGTAAGATTGATGTTGTATAAACCCTTTTCCCTTTATGTCAAAGGTGGAGAAAATTTTGGAGATAATTAAGGCATTTTTCCATCAATGAAAAGGGGGAGATTGTTGGAAGAATAAGGAGTTTTTCATTGATTTTTTTGTTGGCAACATGAGCATGTGGAATGAGCACAAATTGTACAATTATGCATTATAGTGTAGTTATTGATGTCAACATTGTATTTTGATATGAAGACCATTTTCCATATTAGTTTGAATGGCTTGAGGACGTTTGAGGATGATTATGAAAGGCAATTTTGCAAGAAGGTTTGATCTAGTGAAAGTGGTTGATATGGAAATTGACTAAGTGTCAATACAAGTAATTTCATGTATAGGCATCCGAATTTTTAGTCTGCATTGGTTCACTATAGAATATATTTCTCTACGATTCTTTAATATAGTTTTATTGGATGGTAGAGGAACCTAAATCCATAGTTCCATCTTGTCGTGGCTCCTGGTGTTGAAGTTATGAGTAACAAAATTTATGTTTGGCAATAATCGATATTTTCCAGTTCATTGCACATGATTTGGTGAATCCACACTTCTTCACAGATTGGAATCTAACTTTGAAGAGTTGTGGAGATGTTGAAAGGTGTCAATAGAGTGTGTATTCTAGATGGAACAAATTTTGGAGCTCTACGTGTCCGAATGGGGGTATATAGTTGGAAAAATCTCTTATTAGGTTATTATTGGTGCCAACCTAATGAGTTTTGTGTGTTTTGGAGTTTAAATATGTTTTGATCCATTATGTGGATGCTATTTTAGATCCATGTTGATATACTTTGAGTTGATATGAGTTTTGAATCTTGGCACAAAGCATGTATGTATGGATCTTGAGTTGGCAAGTTACATTTTGTATTATTACATCTAATTAGGCTGGCCTAATTGATGTTGTAGTTGAAGTGGATATATATGAAGGATATTTTTGGTATTTTATAGGTAGTGACATGTGATAAGTGTGTGTGGATGTGAATTGTGTGAATATAGAGTGAATGCAGAGTAGAGTAGAGAATTAAGTTAGATCAGTATGAAGTGTGTAAAGTTTGTATTTTGAGCTTCATTGGAACTATATTTCATGAATATATTTGATGCAATAGTAACAGTTCAAAAATTGGTTGTGTACCACAATCTCTTTTATTTATCTTTTCTTTCAGTGGGTAGTGAGTCCACTTGGCCAGTGAGTCCACCTATAGTGAGCACTTTTGTAATATACTATAATTGGTTATAATATATTGTGAGCTAATTCTCATCGTGGTTTTTACCATTTTGGTTTTTTCACATAAAAAATTGGTGTTCATGTGCTATATAATGTCAGTTGTCTTCATTCTTTCATTCATTACTAAAAATTGATTATGTTATTAGTATTGGATGTTTAAATATTTAAATGGTTTAATATAATACTGATTCACCCCCCTCTCAATATTTCAAGTGTTCAACAAGAGTTGCATATTTATGATATTTTTTTGGAAAAAATGAGTTATTTTAAAGATACATGATAAAAAAAAGTACTATTAGATGTTAAAAAAATGCCAATTAAAGTTTATAATTTATCCTAAGAGTTCAAGGTTGAAGTAATCTATATTAAGTGAGAAAAATTATTTTGATAATATGGGAGAATCCATTTATTTAAATCCTTCAAATTGTACAAGATTTTTCACCATGAAATATAGTTTTGGTTTTGAAGAGCTAGTATTTATGATTAGAACTTAGTTTGATAGCAGGATCATTGAGGGGTGTAATGTATTTTGTAGCTAATCTTAACAACATGGCAAATAATATGAAGTTATACATAGATATGGATATGATAGCAAAATGACCATAGAAGAAATTAATTGGTGGATATTGGATACTATTGTATAATGGTGGTAGCTTGTACCCAAGTTTGTGGCCCTACAAAATTAACTTTAATTCTAGTCCATTGATAGCATTTTAGATATTTGTGAATATAGAAATGAATTTATGAAGATAGTGTATAAAAATTATGTATCATTTTGGGTCTATTGTTGACCTTTAAACATGGTGTGATGAATCACTCGAAATAAGTATATAGTAACCTACATGGTTCTATAAATTTACAGATGAAGGTAAAGTGCTTGTGTATCTAAAATAAACTATTATGGTACTTAGTATTATGTATGGTTCACTTGTGCTCAATAAAATTTAAATAGTTGCATGATATTCTAAAGTTCTAGTATTGATGATGTGACATCTTCTACAATGTTTCACATTATAATTTTATATCTAATGGTTCCTATACATAATTGAGGGTTGTGGATGGGAATACCAATACTTGTTAGAACAAGTTTTTGTGATTAGCTAGTTTAATGGTGATTTCAATTGGTGAGCTTGGTGGGGAGTGATAAAGAATTTCAAAGTTTTAAAATTAACATCTCCTTTTTCATGCTAAAATATGTTTATTCATTAAGGAAAAATTAATGCATTGACCATAGAGATCATTAAAAATATTTATATTTCATGTCATTGATTGTTGCTAAATCTAAAAGGTTGTAGCATTGATTGTTAACATCATTCCTAAATTTAAAAGGGTGTAGTATTGATTTTAGAGATCATTACTAAATTTCAAATTTTAGTATTGATCATATATAATATTTCTAAATTTCTAAATGTTTTCATATCAAAGATCATTGACATGTTAAATAATAAATTGAATACCATATCTATAAAGTGTAGTGGTGCTAACAATTTACAAGAATGGCATCATTAGATTAAAAAAAAACCTTATAATTTGACCTAATTTGTTAGTAGAGCTAAAATAATACATTTTTTATGGATAATGATAAGGAAAGGAAAGGAAAGGTTTCCTATTATTATAGCCATCTTATTTAATTTGAGAGCCAATGTTTTAAAAAAAGAAAAATATGAACAAAGGTAATCAAGGGAAAATTAATATGTGATAGATATATCAAAAGGGGACTTTTACTTGATGAAAATCTCCTCTAAAGCCTTGCTATCAAATGTTACTTTAACAAATAAATTGTGGCATGAAAGGCTTGGTAGTATTAATCTTGATTCATTGAAGGAAATTTTCAGAAAAAATATAGCATATGTTTTTTCCTTTATCACTACATAGAAAAAAATTAAGCCTATTTAATGGGGATATAATACAAAAATGTTTTATTTTTAACATTCTAGAGAACTTAAGATGAGTAAAAAGTAAAACAAATTTCGATATTTATAGACAAATTAAGATAGTTTAGGAAATATCAATATTTCATGATATTTTTTAGTGGGTGCATTCAAAAGGTATGAAGAAAAAGTTTGGAGCATTTGATTTTTTCAAGAATTTTGTATACCAATTCATGAATAAATATAATAATTTTAATAAGAATATTGAGATCAAATAATGGGAGAGAGTATATATCAAATGATTTTTTCAAATTTTACAAACAAAAGGAATTAAGAGGAAACTCTTAGTTTCATATACTCAACAGCAAATGCAGTTGTTGAAATAATAAACATGAGACTTCAAGAAAAATCCAAATCAATTTTCAAGACTCGCTATTAAATAATGTTCAAGAAAAATCCAAATAAACATGTCACTTCAAGAAAAATCTCCTTTTAATAATTTATAATATTGTTGAGGAAGACATTGTGAAACATTGATCACAAACATTTTTACCTTTGATGTAAATTAAAATTTGTTACCTACGTATTATCAACAAGAATAAATTTGACCCATATTATTATCAACATGTGAGTTATAGGTAGAAGCAAAAAGAAATGATAGAGATTGAATAAAGAATGTGGTCTTACACATATTGTATATTTTTTGAATTATTACTACTAAAAGAGATTGGAAACTCTCCATTTTAAACAATTTATATTCTCCGTAAAAAACATTGATCACATTTTTTTTACTTTTCTTGTACAATTGAAAGTATAAACTTTATTTCATTACTATATATATAAAAAAATCTATTAGAAACTCTCTAATTTTACAAATTTATACTCACTATTTTGTGAAACATTGATCACAAACATTTTTAATTTTGATATATAATTGAAAAAATATATATTTTTTTATTATTATCTATATAGAAAAATCTATTGGAAACTCTTCACAATTTATACGCTTAGTAAGAAAGAAATTGTGAAATATTGATCACAAACATTTTTAATTTTGATGTAAAATTAAAAGTATAAACTTTATTTCATTACTATATATAAAAATCTAACACATATTGACACGACTAGGCTTAAACAACACACACTAAGCTTTGAATGCTTAGGTGGTTGTGGGCCCATTCCTTCTGCCTAACTCCATTCCCATCCATTTTCGTCAAAAAATAATCATTGTTAACATTTGAATTTGAACATTATTATCGCACGTTTGATCGCATGAAACAAAAATGATGGCAAAGGGTACGCTCATCTACCTTGCCACTAAGGTATTTTCACAACCTTCCTTAACTTATGCAAATGGTTATTACAACATACAGAAGACACAAGTATCCTCATGGTGTAGTCATTGTGAAAAACAGGTTTCCATCACAATCAATTTTATTTTCCATTGTATTCCTCACTTGTGCCAAAATGGGAGATTTGGAACAAGGTATGAACTTCCATCAAAGAAAAACAGAAGGGAAATTGAACTATTCTAGTAGACATGTATGTAAAAAGTGAAAGAATAGACAAGACACATGGATAAGTGTAAGAATTTGGGTCCACTTTTAGTGGAAGTGTCATTTTTCAGCTTTAAAATAGGTATCCATTCATTTTTTAAAGTGGGTCTTCCAAAAGCTTTGAAAATTATAATCCATGTTTTTCATTTGGATTTAGGCTCAAAAATGGAATGGTAACCCAACCCTTAGCCTTGAACCTACCAGTACAAGGTCATGAAAATGTCGAGACAAAAAAACTATGTCAATATAGTTGATGGGTTTTTTTAAAAATTATTTTATGAAATTAAAACCTATTTTAGATGAGATTTTGTAGATTCCAAATATGTAAAAAAATTTATAAATGGACTTTTTTTAAGTGAAAGGCATTTAACCTGTATATATATTAATATAGCAATAAAGTTTTAAAAAATTTATGACTAAAGGCTCTTGCTAGCCAAACATATCGACATGAAAGCTTGTAGATGATAAAAAAATTCTCATACCATGCCCATAGATTCTATGTATTTTCCTTTGTACACTATTCTTTCACTGCCTAATATTAAGACAAATCCTCTATCTAAAAACCCTATACAACCATAGACAACATATACAAAATTTACTAAATAAGGCCCCTTAACAAAATATCATATGATATAAACACTTTAATAGTGTCCACCTTACTCATCCATTACATCAACTTGAATCTCATTCTCTCCCTACTGCTCCAAAAACTCACCCACTGTAGATTGCATAGGCGGAGAAGTGTTGAGATTGGGAATATGAACATGGCATAGGTGGAGAGAAGAGCTAATATTGTCATGAGCATTGTCCACAGGAAAAAAATGATTCACCAAACCATGAGGGTCTTGAGGCTCTGGAGTAGGTGCAACAATATGAACTGGTTCGTTATGGACATGGGAAAGCAGAGCTAACACCACATTTACTTTCTTCCTTATCCTCTCTACTAAGTCATCACCAACCACACCAACATGCCTTTCAAGTGCTTGGTGCAAGTATCTAGAACTTTGCATCTCCAATGTATTCTTTATGGCATCAAATACTGAAATGTATGCATTTCCATTCAATAGGAAATGACACAGGAATAGGCCTCCAATTTTTCCTTGCCCTTTTTCATATATCATATGCTTGTACAACCTTGAGAATCTTGTTATCTTGTAAATAAATTTCCCTAGTTACCTTACCGGCAATCAATTGAAGTAGTGGAAGTGACTGCAACAAATTGAAGGCATTAGAGAGAAAGATAGAAATTAATTGTGAAGGGAAGATAACCCTCCTTTCCTGTGGGTACATTATTTCATCTCCAGTGATCCTTTTTACACATTTTTGGAACTGGTAGAAATGGGTCTTGAACACCTGGCTAAGTTGTGCATCACCAATTGACTCTAAAAATGACATATCCCATTCACATACAGGCTCCCAAACTCTATAACTTTTTGTAAATTATTCCATTTGTGCCCTACGACAAGCCCTGCAAACCTGGAAACACCCATAGATTTCACCCTCTTCCTTTGCAGAAAGCTCTCAATGCATAGCACTGGCTTTAAAACCATTATGCAATTATTAATAAAGATGCATTGAAATGTGAACAAGCTTGGGAAATGGTTAAATTTACCCTTCACACACTTGGATAGGATGACACAAGAGTTTATATGTCCATAAACTTGAAATATTAGGTTTTTTTATTATTTTAATAACTTTTTATTAGAATTATTTTTCAAAAAAAATTGTACGTGAACAATACTCAAAGAATTATTCTCAATTTGAAAAAAAAATCAAAAAAGATAAGTTCAGGTCATCTTATGCATGACATACACGAGAGATTTTCAAAACAATAATTACGACCAATAAAAAATTAAAGAAAAAATAATAATTCAAAAAAAAAAACAAAAAAATCATTAACATTCTTCAATGTGTTGGAGATCATTTCCCAAAAGGATTTAGAAAAATACAATTATTTAGGTCAAAATATAGATGACATACACGTGCTTGGTATGGTAAAAAAAAAAGTGAATTTTAAATAGTGATTCTAGACAACCTATAGAAAATCATTTTTTATCATCTGGGTATTAAAATAAATTACATATTTAGAAACTAGACTTTGAGTACTACATTTCATATCAATGACTTTTTTTAAGATTTAATCTTTAATTGCTTCAATTTTTTAGGTCAATTGTGACAAATTCTAAAAATCAAGGAAAATACTTCCACTTTTTGGCCAAAAAGTGGACTCGGCTTCTTGCACACACCCACATGAACTATTTAATCAGATACCTCAAAGAAATCTAGTCTCATGGAATACTATGATTGCACGATATGCACAAAATGTGTTTGTTGAAAAGGATTTCTAAATTTACGATCAAATTTGATTGGTTGGGTAAAGCCAAACTCCACAACCTTTTCCAGGATATTATGTAACAATAATAATATTTTTTCAATTCAATGCTTTCCTTTCCAACATAATACGCTTGAAAAAATATATTATTGTTCCAATCTTTGTGGATATTAGGACTGCAAAGTTTTCAATGGAGCATACATCTTGGTGCTTCTTACTTTTTAGAAGCTCACTTCCTCAATGTTTGACAAGATCTTTGAAGGATTGATCTTAAAACTATATATTTTTAAAGATGAAGGTGCATTTGGGGATTAGATAATATTCCATGACTTATAAAGTCAACAAAAAAGTGATCTAAACTCAAGCATATGATGATTACACATTTTATAGAATCATTATACTCAAGCCATTTTGGAAAGATAAAAAATATATCCAATATCTTTACTATTTTTTTTTTAAATCTGACCTTTTGTTTGTCCATGTGAGTGTTCCATTCCCAGGTGTTAAATATAAGAGTGTATTCATCTAGATAAAGGAACTAAAATCAATTTATGACTAAGTGGCCCTTCTTATATCTCCCTGTTTATCATTTGAGGTTAATATTGTAGTAAAATATTCAATGACCATATATAATTAATTTATGATGAGTTTTATGATGTAATAAATTATCTCTCATATTTATCTCCTAAGGGTGGTGCAATTAAGTCCATATATGGAGAACATAAAAACTTATAGTTTGGAGATAGTTCTAGTTACCTGAAAGTGTTTCCAATTGGTTATTAGGTTTACCCTACCTATTTTTATAAGAAAATTAAACCATTATAGGAAACTTTTCTTTGATAGATGATGCATTCATTCATGATAATGTTGTGATAGCTTATTTGCCTCTTCAAAATTGATTTCTATTTTTGTAAAAGAATTATATCTAGTTTCTATATATCTAAGAAATGTTTTACTTGTTGAACACATGGAATACTAACCATCCAATTAACATAAATGAAAGCATAAATAGCCCATAGCACATGCAACACATGAACACCAAAAAATTTTATGTGGAAAACCCAAGATGGGAAAAACCACGGTGAGGATTAGCTCGCAATATAGTATGCCCAGTCATAAAATATTGCATAAGGTCTCACTACCAAGAGGACTCATTGTTCAAGTGAACTCGCTATTCGCAACAAAAAGTAAGATAGAAAAGGTGGCTACACAACCAAGATTTCCACTAATACAAAATGCATCTGACATATGTTGAACTCAGTTCCTTTGAAGCTCAAGATCCTGACCCAAAACACTTTGCCTGATACAAAACATAAATATCTACTCAAATTTACATTCATATATCCTTTTCTCAATCCTTTACAAAAATTCACTTTCCTGCTTGCATTTAGATCACTTCTGTATATCATCCTCTACTACAATCTAAAAATGATCTTATATATATATATCATCAATATTCCAAACATTAATTAGGTGGGCCTAATTAAATGTCGCCTAAGGTAATGCAAAACATGCCTTGTCAGCACCCAACTGGAATCAAATTACCTTCATGCCAAAACACATGTGATATAGGTCAACATGGACCTATAATAGCTTCTACATTGACATCATAACATTTAGCTCCACAACCCTTTACATATTTTAGGTCGGCCAGTCATAGGACCTAAACCAAAATATTATAACTAATTTTCAACCAGAAGAAATGTGGACCTCAAAATATCATGCCAACTGGAAATATCAAATCATAAACACCTTTAATAATTATCCCAAAATTGTAAGACCTAAATATTTTTTGTAGAGGAGCGTGAACAGAATAGGCCATACCCACTACATAGAAAAATAGCAATACTTTATATGTTGAACTTTTGTCATATGCAAATTTTGAACCATTTTCCAAGACTAACTAAAATATTTAATTCAATTGCTAATAACACCCATGAACAATGTACAAGAATCGCAAGGAAGGATCTGTAAATGTGATGAAATGTGAACTAATTTACGACAGCCGCAGAGAGCAAAATATGTTGATGGGGATACATAGTAGAAGTGCTAAACTATGAATCAATTCATCTGTGCAGAATATTCTTCATACCATTATGATATTCACTAAGTAACGTTGACATCAATGACAACAAAAAAATTCCTCATTCTTTCAATAGTCTCCCCCTTTATCATTGATGGCAACATGTGCCAAAAATATGTCTTCACCCATCTCTACCCCTTTGACATCAAGGGAAAAGGTTGCAAAAAAAAATTGTATACTCCCTCTCATCCATATATACAAACTAAATTGAACTGAAATATATGACTCCCCTTTATAAAATTAACCAAAAATTCCTAATACATTCGCATATGTACAAAAAAATATGAAAAAAAGAAAAGAAAATGGAAATAGTCAACCCAAAGATGTTGACACAAGCTTTTGTATCATGGCTTGCCAAGTAGGCTTTCCTTCTTCCCAAATTATTTTTTTTGTTGCAAGCAACCTGTGTAGAGACTCAAGCTCCATTAAAGTATCTTCTCCTTCTTCCATAGTACCAGGCTTAATATTAATTTTGTGAAATTTTGTCAACACTGGCTAGGGAATTTGAAATATGTTGTGGTTGTACCAAGTCCTATAGCTTTCCAAGCTTCTTGATAATCCCTTCGTTCTAGTTTTTCAACATAAGAAATATATCATGCAAATATATTATAGAATTTTAGGTGTGATACTTTTTGTCTAGTGTCAAATCATAGGCACTTGATGCTTTGGCAATTTGACACTCAATCAAGTCCATTTCATCTTTTATACCCACTGTGGCTTTCAAACACACTATGCAGTACAAAATTAGCATCTTTTCTTCATCCTCACATTCTTGCACCTCTTCCAAGCATTCTTCAACCTTGGCATGGGTTGATACACATTTTTCTATAAGCCTTATTACAATCTCTATTTCCATTTGTCCTTTTAAACCAAAGGCATAATCCTTAAAAGAATCAATCAACAATCTATAATTGTCCATAGATGATAATGATGTATCAATGTTAGTACCTGGAGTAATCTCCAATAATGTCTTCACAACTTCTTCCATCAACTTATTACTCTTTTGATATGTTTCCAAAATCTATTTTCTTGTTGAGACATCGAGTACATCACCCAGCTATATTTAATGATTAAGAAGCATCTTACTCAAATCATCAGAGGGAAATTACAAAAGTTGTGAAGAGACAACTAGTAGGTACCAAGACTAATTAGGTAGTATATCTTTCACAAGATTGTCGGATCATTTACCAAAGGTCTTGAATAACCCCTCAGAATTTTCAGCTTCTTCATTCTTTCCAATGTTGGTAGCTTTTTCATTATCTTCCTTTTTCTCTTCTTCACTGGATGACTTGTCCTTTTTCTTATCTTCATCCTCCTTCATATCTTTCTCTTTCTCTTCTTTCTCTCCTCCATTTTTCTTAGTTTCTTCTTTTTCTTTTCTAGCATCCTCTTCCTATCTATTAGTGTTGTCCTCAGCACCATCTATACCATTCTCTACTTTTTGTTGCTTTGTAACTTGTTTATCATCATCACTGGTGGGAATGACAATTTTTTTCAAAGGAATAGAAGTCTCCGATTTGGCTTGTATTTCATGAGCGGGTGGTGGAGAGGGCACCACATTCTTTGTGACATCAACCAATGGTGTTTCTCTAGTTATATAGTCATCTTTACCTGTCTCTTCCATAACTTCTTTTAATGGTGGAAAGTTTGTATCAAGGGGAATATTTTCCTTTGCATCAATAATCTTTTCTTGTACATTCTCCTTTTCTTTAGTTGTACCTAATGTGGAAGTGGCTATCATCCCAAAATTATTTGCGATATCCTTGACAGTTATGGCTATTTCCTACTTCAATTTTTCCGCTCGATCCTTCTCTCTTTCCATAAGAATATTAACTCATTGTTTGACCTTAAATTATTTAGTGTATACCTCTACAAAGGTAGCTTTATCATCTTCAAATAAGGAGGATCCAATTTTCTCCAAAGATTCAATTATAATTTTGTCTTCTACTTCAATAGCCTCACTTCTTCTCTCTATTAAAGTATCCCAAAAAACTCCAGGAACTTTCTTCTTGATGTTACTCATATCAGCCTTCAACATAATAATGTGTTGAATGATAGATTCAATCATTGTTTTCCTATCTTCTTCATCCAGTTCATCATAAAATTTTGTAGTAGCTTCTAAAAAATCATCATGTTCTAGCATATTGCTAACTAAAACATCTAACTTTATAGGAGTATGAGCTCTTACCAAAGGAGACTGTTTTTGCTTCTTCTTCTACTTTGAAGGGCCTTCCTCTATCTTCTTCCCTTTCTTCTTCTCGATATTTTTATGAACATGTATAGTAAAGGCTTCCTTTTCTCTTTCATTTTCTTCTTCTTCAAATTGTGTCAATAATATTATTTTTTTCTTGGTGCCTGCCTCTTGTGAAGCACCTTCACCGCTCTCAATAGCACTACTTCTTTTTCTTCTTGATATTTCATGTCACCAAGTCTACGTAGATGTTCCAAAATATGATGTGACATAGGTATTCTTCGATCCCATATGATATTGATTATTCATCGAAGCTCCCTCAAAAAATAAAATAACAAACAAACTCCTAGGGAACCAAACATGAATGGATGTTTCTTATCTTTGGTTTGTTTTAGGTTATCAAAAATTTGTTTCCGAAGAAACTCACACAAATCATAGTCCTTACCCTTTTCCACCATTTCATAGGCAACATGGATAACTATAACTAATATTGAATTCTCCCTATTGGTGTAGTAAATTTTGTATCCTATGACCATTATTACATACCTTACTATGGGGTTTCGAATAATATCCACCGTGAGATCCCTATGGTCGAATGTGGCTCTAATTGGCTCCATCACATCTTTATTCTTTACAAATTTCAATATTGGCACAGGTCTAGTAGCACAAATTCATGTTACTTCCCTTAAAACTTCCTTTGATATAATGTAGGGCTTGTTTGTCCATAATTATTAGTCATGTACTTTGCTCAATTTTATTCTTACAAACTTAGCTTCATCACCATATGTGAAATTTGGAAATAGCTACCAGACGTCGAAATTATTTGCCACTAGGTTTTTATATTCGGGCTTTATCTGGTAATCATCTCCATTATCCATGGGTTGATGAATTTAACATGACTATATTCTTCTATTTTTTCATGAATAAAATCCCTAGTGCCCTCTGTAGGTATAACCTTGTGTGGAATGCTCGAAAGCACTCTGAGCGAGTCATTCTCAAATATCTTCATAGGATACTTCTTGAATTTTTGTTGAGTTTTATCACTTACATTCACCAAAATAGGTGTATCAATCTCTACATGATTCAAATTATTTTAAAAAAAATTCCAAGACAAGAGTAAATACCTCTTCTTCGCTCGATTGAAACTAGGGTTTGAATGCTTTGCTTCTTGAACTCTTGAATTCGCTTCAATTTTCTCCCAAATGTATAAAAGTGAGTAAATTAGACTAAGTTTAGAAAATTATAGTCCTTGATTCACCCTAACTCGCATTCAATGCACCAATCAATAAAGTTGATGAAACTCTTCATTGTGCAATAATAAATCCTTAATTACTCTATAAATCTCCACAAAAGCATATTTTATTTTGAAATTTTCTTAACAAGATCTAAATTGTCAATCTCCAACTTATGTCTTCATGTTGAGCCATGGCACCTTATATTGGCAAGGGGGTTTTTGATTTTATATTATTGTTCCCCCTAATCCTATGCCTAGGTTCAGTTTTTGAGAGAATTATCTGCACCGAAGGATGGTACAAATTCATTTCTAGTTTATGATTATTTCGTGTCCTCGGGTTCTTCTTTATTCCTCCAAATCTTTTCCAATATTATTCTTTCTTATGCTTCTGAAAAATCTAGCAATGTGTCCAGGTTTATTGCAATTGTGACATACAATATTCCTCTATGGGTTATTCTTTTCATTCATTCTAGATATACATTGGTTAGCCTTGTGTCCAAATCCATAACATGTATAATAGTAGCCATTGAAGGATTGAAACATTCTACCATGGTTGTAAGTATTCATCATTTGATTTATGCATTCAATCGCTCTATTTCTAAACTTATTGCATGTAAAACATTGACTAGTAAAGGATGAAACATTATGATTTATTTTACTTCTACATTTCATTGCTTTATGTCCAAACTTGTTGCAAAAATAATAGATACCATTGAAGGATGAGTACTTTTGAGCATTTTTTTGTTTGATAGGATGTATTCTTGCATTATTTCTTTGATTTTGGTACTTCCCATTATTCTTCTTATCCTCAGTCTTCTTAGGTTCATTGAACTTCTCTTCTTTTGAAATTTCACCTATCTCAAGTCCCAAAACACTTTTATCTTTAGATTCTTTCTGACCTGCAATTAACTCATCAAGAATTATAGAGCTTGTCTTAAACTTATCTTCATGAATTCTTGCTCTTTCCAAGTCTACTCTCAAATTTACCACTTCTTGTTCAAGTCTTATGCATTCATCAACCTTGCTTTGTACCATTACATTCATACATTCCTCAATTATTTTATTTTCTTCTACTTGTACTTTCAATCTAGTAATGTCTTAATTTTATTTCTTCAACTATTCATTGACTTCCTTATGCCTTTCTTTGAATTTATTGATTTGATCTCTTAGTTTATTGATGCATTCATTAGCTTCATTGAGATTATCTTTTAGATATTTGTTTTCACCTTCAACTCTATCAAGATCTTCAAAAGAAACTTTGAGCTCTCCATCCTTGTCAAGCATGCAACCATTATCAATCATGTGCTCAATTTCCAAGATCAATTCCCAAATTAGTTAACCTCCTTCAGTGGAACTGAGCTTTGATACCAATTGTTGAACACCCAAAATACTAAGAGGGGGGTTGAATCAGTATTGCTATAAACTATTTAATTACTAACCATCCAATTAACATAGCATACTTAGTAATTAATAGAAATGAAAGCATAAACAATCCATAGCACGTGCAACACATGAACACCAAAAATTTTTACATGGAAAACCCAATAAGGGAAAAACCATGGTGAGGATTAGCTCACAATATGGTATGACCGGTCATAAAATATTACATAAGGGCTCACTGCTAGGAGGAATAACTATTCACAACAAAAATTATGATAGAAAAGGTGGCTACATAGCCAAAATTTGAACTGCTACAAAATACATCTGACATATGTTGAATTTAGTTCCTTTAAAGCTCAAGATCCTGACCCAAAACACTTCACAAGATACAAAACATAAATCTCTTCTCAGAATTACATCCGTATATCCTTTTCTCAATCCTCTACAAAAATTCACTTTCTTTCTTACATTCATATCAAATCTCTATATTATCCTCTACTATAGTCTCAAAATGATCTTATATATATATATATATATCAATAGCATTGCAAACATTAATTAGGTCAGCCTAATTAAATGTTGCCTAAGGTAATGCAAAATGTGCCTTGCTAGCACCCAACTCAAATCAAATTACCTTCATGCCAAAACACATGTGATATATTTTGGCATGGACCTATAATAGCTTCTTCTTACATTCGCATCACAAAATTTAGCTCCACAACCCTTTACATATTTTAGGTCATCTAGGCATAAGACCTAAAACAAAATACAACTAGTCATCAACCAAAAAACATGTGAACCTCAAAATATCATGCCAAGTAGAAATATCAAATCATAAACACCTATACGAATTATACCAAAACTACAAGACCTAACACAAATTGGTAGAGGAGCATGGATAGAATAGGCCACACCCACTACACAAAAAACTAGCAATAATTTAAATACTGAACTTCTGGGCGGGTGCAAAAAGATGGGGGGCCAAATTATGGATAAATTTTCAAAAATAATTTGATAGGCTATAACGCGAGTGTGTTATAATGTTCTCATGTTATGGATTGGTGTGATCGAGCCAAAGGTTCGATCACATCGAACCTATAACACACTCACATTATAACATGATCGTGTTATAACATATTAAAACAAAAAAAAAGCAAATGAAATTATTTTCATTCTCAATGTTTTTTGTTGTCCACAACCAAGAAACCTTGCATTTGCATGCTCACATTTTGGAAGGAGCTAAGATTACAATTTCTTCATCAATTTTTTGCAATTTTATTGCCATGATGCCATCACATCGATGGGGAGGTCAAACAAGTAAGCATTGTTTTTTTTTGTGAATTTGTTATTAAATAGGTAATTTTAGGTTGTTTTTTATTTTAATTTGTTTAATTTATAGGAGATGTTAATGAAACTAAAAATCCTCAAAAACCACAGCAACAAGCACATGAACAAAATCCTCAACAACCATAACAACAAACTCCTCCACCAATTCCTCAACATCCTCCTGGCACAACAAAAATTAATGGGGGTAATTGAAAACAACAAAAAATAGATTGAGGAGTTAATCACGAGGTTGAACGATCTTATAAGTTCAATTGTTGAAAGAACAACACTTGCAAGTTCACTTCAAGACATGTTAAAATATGTAGATGAAATCAACAAAAAATTAAGTGGTTGGGCAGATAGAAGGCAAGCATGGAGGTATTTCTATGTAGATAAATTATCATATAAAGAAGTAAACGATGAAAAAAATGTAAAATATGATTTGTGCTCACTATTCATTGACCCACACACAAATCAAAATCTTGACCTTAATGCCAAGATGTTTCCTATCCATTGGTGCCACCACCAAGGGATTAGGAACAATTTTTGGGATAGGTAGTACATGGTTTTTTACTATCCACCATGCAAAAATTGTGAAGTCACCCAATATTTCTTGAGGAAACTCTACTATGAGTTCATCCTCAACAAAATCCCCAATTATTTTGATATGAGGGAATTTTAGGGGAGAGGTGAAGGGTCGGTGCATGATAGACCTGGTGCATGACAAGAGCCTTAGCGGCAACAGAGATGAGTTGTTGCTAGGCTGACTCGTGAGCATGTCATTATCCATTTTGTAACAAAGGTGAGTGCTAAGGTGGAAAATTTGCAGTCTATCAACTCTTTGACCCAAAGTATCATCTAGAATGCAGTCCTATAGTACAACGCTATCCAGGGGAGTCTTTGAGGGGTATGCTTCCACCCCATTCTTTTCAATGTTGCAAGTCGGCTTGTACATATGATCCCATAGACACTCAGGAGGATGGTGTGCAAGATACATCTACAGCCGTGTGGATGGTGATGGAAACTAACATTTTGAATGAAGCTTTCAACATCTATACTCAGGTAAATGTTAGCATTTTCATTGAATTTAATTTATTAAATTTCATTTTTGAAATGTAAGACTAACTAATTTAGTTTAATGATTGTAATAAAATTTTAGGGTCACAGTGTTGATACTGGATACACCAACCCTCCACCTATTTATTACTCCACTACATCTATTGTTGAGGTATGTAACTAGTAAATAATTATAAATTTATTACATTTGAATAGCACTGTTATATGAATGGTATTCTAATATCTGATTTTGGATGTTGAATAGGCTAATATTGGAGGTTTCGTGGGAACACCTCCTAGTGCCAGTGGAGTTGGACAAACCTTTATGCACATAATAGAATAAATATTTTAGCTAATGAATTATACTTAATAGATTTTTGTATTTTATATTCATATCATTGATTGCATTGAATTGCACATATTTCAAACTCAAAGCATTAGTTCACATTACATAACTAATAACTAGATGTTGATAGATGACAAAATGTCAATTACAATATAGTTATTTATAAAGTCAACATATGTAGTGATGTAATTACTTCACATAAAATAAGTAATAACTAGGAGAAGCTTCCAATTGTATTTTCTTGTCATGGCATTCCATGAGACCACTTTTAATTGAGACATTTTTTCAAACAGTTCACTATCATGTCTATGTTATGGATGCTTGGAAGAAATATATGAAAGAATAATAGTAAGCAATAATATAGACAAGGAATTGAGTTGTTTGAAAAAATGCCTCAGAAATGTGGTCTCATGGTTATGTCCATCACCATGAGACCCGATTTCTTTGAGGCATTTTTTCAAACAGCTCACCACCTTTTTTATGCTACTTTATTTTCCATACATGTCTACCAAAGCATTCTATCAAACAATTCACTTCCTTGCTACTATGGCTAAGAGCCTAAAGAATGTGTGCTTTCCAAAAAACTATGGATTCTTGGAAAAAAATCTATAAAAGCATAATAGTAGGCAATAGCATAGACAAGGCAGTTAGTAGTTTGAAAAAATGCCTCGAAGAAATGTGATCTCATGGTGATGGAATTCCATTCCATCACCATGAGACCACATTTCTTTGAGGAATTTTTTTAAATAGATCACCACCTTTTCTATGCTACCACATTTTCCATACATGTCTACCAAAGAATTTTATCAAACAGTTCACTTCCTTGTTGATATGGCTAAAATCCTAAAAAAGGTGCTTTCCAACAAACTATGGATGCTTGGAAAAAATCTATCAAAGCATAATAGTAAGCAATAAATAGACAAGACAATGAGTAGTTTGAAAAAATGCCTCAAAGAAATGTGGTCTCATGTTGATGGAATTGCATTCCATCACCATGAGACCACATTTCTTTGAGGATTTTTTTCAAACAACTCACCGCCTTTTCTATGCTACCACATTTTCCATACATGTCTACCAAATAATTTTATCAAATAGTTCACTTACTTGCTTCTATGGCTAAAAGCCTAAAAAAGGTGCTTTCCAACAAAATGTGGATGCTTGGAAAAAATATATCAAAGCATAATAGTAAGCAATAGAATAGACAAGGCAGTGAGTAGTTTGAAAAAATTCCTTGAAGAACTCATGGCAATGGAATGCCATTCCATCACCATGAGACCACATTTCTTCGAGGCATTTTTTTAATCAGCTCACCTCCTTTTCTATGCTACCACATTTTCCATACATTTCTACCAAAGCATTTTATCAAACAATTCACTTCCTTGTTGCTATGGGTAAAAGCCTAAAAAAGGTGATTTCCAACAAAATATGGATGCTTGGAAAAATCTATCAAAGCATAATAGTAAGCAATAGCATAGACAAGGGAGTTAGTAGTTTGAAAAAATGCCTCGAAGAAATGTGGTCTCATGGTGATAGAATTCCATTCCATCACCATGAGACCACATTTCTTTGAAGATTTTTTTCAAATAGATCACCACCTTTTCTATGCTACCACATTTTCCATACATGTCTACCAAAGAATTTTATAAAATAGTTGACTTCCTTGCTGCTATGGCTAAAAGCCTAAAAAAGGTACTTTCCAACAAACTATGGATGCTTGGAAAAAATCTATCAAAGCATAATAGTAAGCAATATCATAGACAAGGTAGTGAGTAGTTTTAAAAAATTCCTCGAATAAATGTGGTCTCATGGTGATGGAATGTGTCATTCCATCACCATGAGACCACATTTATTCGAGGAATTTTTTAAAACTACTCATTGCCTTAAGAATAGAAACCAAGCCTTTAGCCAAAATTCCCAATGAAAATATTTTCAAGGTCCTCATCCTCATCCCCAATTTAGCAATCCATAGAAACTTCCACCTTTTATTCCAGATTTTCATATCCCCACCCCTCCCTCTTCATGTCATGATCACCCTCCATCTCATAACCAAGGCCACACTATACCGTCCACCCCATCCTAGCATAATACCATAGAGAAGGGAATGAACTATTTGAAAAAATGCATCAAAGAAATGTGGTTTCATGGTGATGGAATTCCATGACACATTTGTTTGTAATGGAATTCCATCACCATGAGACCACATTTCTTTGAGGCATTTTTTCAAATAGTTCACTACCTTCTCTATGCTACCATAGTTTTCATACATGTCTACCAAAGAATTTCATCAAATGCTTCATCGCCTTGCTGCTATGGATAAAATCCTAAAACAGGTGCTTTCGAACAAGTTATGGATAGGGAAAATAGTAAGCATGATAGTAAGAAATATATAGTTCAATAAGTATTCAAAATTTTGTTCATTATCTCATACATTGTAAGCCATGATGTGCATCACTATTGTATTTTTCGTGATTGAATAATTTTTTGTTTAATTTTTAGATGTTGCAAGTGGAAACACCTTCGGATTTTGATAGGGTAATGGAGCTTGGTTTTTCTACTGCTATAGACTCCTTGATGCCTCTCATGGGGTTATGTGGCAAATTAATAAATTTCAATTTACATTCGTTGTTTTAGCTATTAGTTAGTGAAAAATCAAACCATTATTGATTCATAGTTTAATTTCTCTTTGGATGGTTTCTATAGGGCTTCAACATGCCACAACATGGGCATGTGAATATTTCCCTCAAGGAGAGTGATTTTCTAGAGGTAGTAAGTGATTATTTTGTTGAATATATCATTTTTTATAATGTAATTTCTATATATTGATGTTTTTACTTGTTATTGTAATAGATAAGGCTTGATTAGGAACTAAACCTTAGGAGGAGTATGTAAGGCCCTGCTCTGTGTATGATTCATTCTACTCGATATTCTTATGTGCACTCTTGTAACCAAACTGTTAGATAGATTTAGGGTGAGAAGTAAAGCGGCTATGTTATCATATTTGGGATATTATTAGTTGTATTGATAAAGCCTATGGACATTATTTATCCCTCTCTCTAAAAATATCGTATTGAGAGTAGTATTAAGACCAACAACAATATTAGAAAAATAATGGCCTTATTGATATTAATATTAGTGTCAATATTAATAATAATAATATTAGCAATAGTATTAAAATAATCTTAACATTAATTTCAAACATATTAGTGTCATTGAAATTAAGAGGGAGGCCAAAACTGTCAATAAGTAACTGGCATTCCTCTGTGAGGTAATGTCAGTGTTGATACGAACAATGTTAATATTCAATCAAATTCGGTGATGTAAAGTATAAGAAAGTGATGCTACTTTGGCTATGTCATTTGGATAGTTACCATCGTGAACTAATTTCCCGTTCTATTTATTATTTAACATTTATAATTTCATTGTAGTGGAATTGTCATATGAGATTATTATTTTAATATATAGTTGGTATTGTTTCTAAGTTTATTTCATATAGTAGCAATGTGTGAGATCATTATATAAAGTGATTTTATGAATTAATAAAATATAATAGGGGTAATACTATTGTCACTACACTATTCAATCATAATAAAAATTGAGACAAGATTATGCTATATGAAAATTTTGATATATCATTAACTTGATGCCATGGATCTAAACCAAATTTATTACAAATATCTATGATATTTATAATGTTTACAATCCAACAACACCATTATTATTTTTATTAACATTATGAATGTGGATACCTTAACCTCGTGTGAATTCAAACTTAAATTTTATTATACATAACACTACTAATATCAAGACACTCATATTGATATTTTACTTTCAGATTATTACAAATACCTAGTGATCAAATGGGGAATTTAATAAAAGTTGGGTAATGTCTTATGTAGCGACAACCCTCACTTATTATTGTGAGCCATTTAATACATAAATGTAGGTGACAATTAAACAATGAATTTCCTCTTATTATTTTTATTAGTTCTGCCACTAGTTGTTTTCACGCGCTGTAATATAATTGAAGATAAATGTGTGCCAGAGGGTAGGGTATATGTTACGCCATTAGGGATATTGGTTGCAGCCAATTAAACTTGATTATAAATTCACCAATTGTCCTATACCATAACTGCTAGCATTAATGCCACTTGGGATAAAACCGATAGCAGTAAATTCCACACATATATTCCTTCACACCCAACAACAGAGGAGAGGACTTAGGCAGATGCATTTATTGAAGGTGGTTGTATAGAGCTTGGGGGAACGTAGTTAGTGGAAGAAAAGAGATTTCTTTTATCAGTGGGAAAAATATTTGGAGAGGTCCAAGGTGTCAAGGCATTCAAGGTGGGTGCAGGGAAATGGTGATGGCACCATGGAGTGGCTTTTCTTGTTTAAAAAAGAAAGAAAGAATAACTACACCTCCTATCAAGGGAAGAAAGGGGGATCCTTCTCTAGGAGTTGTGTTCCATAACTAGTTTAAAATGGGGAATGATAGAGACAACCATGGGAGAATCTGTGTGGAAGAATATAGCAGTGTGAGTAGACGGTAGTGAGTAGAGCATGTATGCCTTGGAATGGACCCTCGATCATCTGGCATTGGGGCAGCAGAGGTGCTACATATGGTAGAAGTGGACCTCAAGAGAATCGACAACAAGGCTCTTGAGCAAGCAAAAGTCCTCTGCCATAGCCGATTAGTGGAAGATGTAGAAATAGAGGGATTGAAAGTGATGCGAGGGATGTGCTATGTGATGATTTGGAGAGGCATGCTGCAGAGATGCTGGTGGTTGGTAGCCATGGATATGGAGCTATCAAATGGGTTGTATTGGGAAGCATAAGTGATTAATGTGCCTGTACTGTCATTGAATCAGGAAAATCTTCAATGTGTATAGTGGAGAGCGGGGAGGTTTTCCCTCAGTCCTCCTGTGTAGCGTTATTTTTTTTTCTGCAACCTTTAAAAGCCATCTTGTGAGGGTTGGCAGAAAAATCTGACCATTAGCTCGAAGATTTCCAGGTATGAACCATAGCGCTATCATAGTACAAGAATTCAATTTAATTTTAATAGATAATGTTCATGAAATGTGTGAATCGATGAAAGAATTTTGGATTACCTGGAAGTTGGAAACTGTAGAATTTGTGTCTCGTAGGACATTAATGAAGTCCTTTACTTATAGTGTTGGTAGAAAAAGAAAATCCCTCTTAAGTATGTAATATAACTAATATTTTAAATAATGGCCATCATAGATATTCCATAAAATAATCTCTGGCACTAGGTTTTTTTTTTTAAAAACGACCTGCTTCTCTGTTCTTTGTAATTTTCTGTTTTTATTTACTTCTAGGAAAAAAGAGTACATTGCTAAAAGAGCACGTTATAACATTCAATGATTGTTGTTCTTTTTCATCCTAATCAACCTAATAAAAATATATTTTCCAAAAACAATACTCATTAAATTTAATATGTTATTGTCTTGGTAAAATGGCAGTGAGATGTGTAACAGAAAGTTTGATATATTTAAATATTCCCCTCTTTAAATAGAGCATATTGGGGTAGTTTAATTGGGGCAACAACTTTATGGATTTGATGTTGATATGGTCTCTTGTACTAAACATCTTTAGTAACCAAAAGAATAAACTGTTAAGCTGTATATTGTTCCAGTGGCAGTATGTGGCAATTCAAATAACAAAACATTTCCAGCTATCTTACTGTATTTTATCAAAGTGAGTTTTTTTTTTTAAGCAGCATCCCTAAAACACATTTCTTATACATTATAAAGTTATAGTTAAATAAAAAAAAATAGAAATAAAAAAATAAAAATTGGATAGTAGATACCTACGTTTTGGATGCCAATTAGAGGGAAGGAATATGGGTTTTTCTGATCACATCATGCTTGGAATAATATATGTTAATTAATAAGTTGTAAATAATTATAATAGTATGAATATATATACATATATTTCAAAAGTGTCTGCATCAGCTGAAATTGTTAATAAAGTTAATGATTTGGAAACTTGAATATAAACACTATATTATTTGCAATACGCTAGATCAAAAATTGTTGACAATTACCATATGGAATATTATTTGTGAAGACACATTCCTCTTACCATTATTTGAAATATTGTTTATTCTATCACATTTCCGTTTAGGAACATAATATTAATAATATTATTTGCCTTGGAGATACTACCTTTAAAAAAAAAAATAGTAATAAATCTCTTACTTTAAGTCTTAAGAGAGAATCGTATGGTAAGGGAAATAACCATGTTTTCTTTTCTTTCTAAGAAATCAAAATAGAACCTTGGCTTATATTATTTCTAATTATTATATATTTTTTTATTAGTTTTTTAAATAGAAATTTAAGTTATTGATTTATATATAATCATTTATGTAGTTATTCTTTAAAGTAAGAATTGTCATTGTATATATAAATATAAGTATATAATCATGCTTTTAATTGTTTGATATGTATATGATATTTTATTTTGATGTTAATTTTAGGTATTTAAATTGTTATAAATCTTTTTGTGATAGGCCAATATGAATTAAACTTCGGAATTATAGTTCTATCAAATTAATAATATCCCATGTCAATTAAGATTTGATTTGGGTAGGAATTATTGTCAAGGAAAGAGTTATCCCTCATTTATGTATTTATTCTAACTTAACATCACAAGCTCTATAAGGAGTACTTATTAATAAAACCTTAGCATAGTAATTGAATTCACTAAGGTGAATTTATTTATGTATTAGTAATTAATCCTAATAAGTGAATCAAGGTTACTCAACCCTTGTATGGAACTATTCTAGTTTAATATGATTAAAGTTTTGGGAAGCTTATTTATTTAGTAAGCATGATTTGTAAAATAAGCTAATGTATTAGGCATGGAAGATAAAATCTAGGTAGGAGTAGTGTAATCGTTGTACGTTCATACTCTATAGGATTGGGAATCATTAATGTCAACAAACCACATTTTTGGAATGAGCTAGACTTTCTATTCGGCCTATAATTGCCCAAGAAGATTTGACCCAAACCAATGCACCCACTATAAGCTCAAATAAATGAATTTTGGGTCAAATTTGGTTAATTGAACATTATTTCTTTTCACCTAATTCAACCCAAGATGGCTAGTAATCTTGTTATTGTCAAAAAGGGAGTGTGGGTTGGACTCAATACAACTGCTCACCCTAGCTCATCACTTGCTCTTGGGTGAGGTGTCATTTATGTTGTTGTATGAACAACATTGTTCATTGCATAAAAAAATAAGCTAACACATCTAGCTTGGTTAATATCTTGGGTAGATAAATGAAATACGAGTTAACATAAATGTGAATTCATGTTGCTCCTTGTTTCCAATCAAGTAGGATTGCTTTAAGACCTATAATAATAATTTACCCATTATGTCCCATTTCTTGTATTAACCGAATTGGTGATGAAGTAGTTGTGAACCAAACCTTGATGATTTTTGTGTTGTTGGTCAATCAAATATGAGTTAGGAGAACTCAAAAGTGTCGAACTACAATGCCTCTACGAGGTATATACGTAGGCAAGGCCGTCTGAGATGAGCCCCCAAGGACTAGGTCTGGCCCCTAGGATTTGTTCTCTTATTATTCTTGTGATTACTAATCATATATATATATATATATATATATGTTATTGTTGACATGTGATTTATATAATGTTTCACGTTCATTTTGGGTTGGTTGAACTATCTTAATCTACCTTGGAGATGTGGATTCCATGTCTCCTATCGAACTGACCACGATGGTCTAAACCTTTTAGTTATCTAACTAAAATAATTATAGTTTATGATTGGTCAAAGTTGCATGCCATCTTGTAGTGCTTTCTTTGGTAGAAAACTTTGAGAGTTTTGCAAATGTAAGTGAACAAAATTTGGAATTTGTGTTTTGTCATTAACTGTATTTCGAGTGTTAAATTTAGGGCATTACAGAGTAGTAGGATCACTCCTCGACCTCAAAATAAACAAGTGACGGACTTATTGCCATCTAAGCGACAAGCAAAGGGTGAGAGTTTATTTTGAGAGCATGAATGGCAATAAGTTTTGATTCCAAGGCTCTTTGTTGTATGCCTATATGGAATTTTTTGACATATTTTGTATTGCATATACTTGAAATTGTATGCTTATATGGAATTATTGAAGACTATATGGCTATTTTGTATATATTTTATACTTATATCGACATATATTGATATATGCCTACATGGATGTTTGGTTAATACAAATCTTTTTTATCGATGGTGTCCATATTTGCATTATAAATATGTAGTTCAATAGATATGAGTTACATGTATTCAAGTGTATACTTTACAACTTAGATGTATACTTTGTGAGTTACATGTATTCATGTGTATACCTTGTATTCATGCATATATTTTGTATTAATGTGTACACTATGTATTCATGTGTATACTTCAAGGATTACGTGTATTTGAGTACTTGTTCTTCACTTATTCACATGTATGCTTGACTTATTCACATGTATACTTTTTAATTAGTTAGCCTTGGCATTGCTCATTTCTTTCCTTCATGTTTTGTCTTGAATATTTATTAATTGATGCTAAACAACTTAATTAGTTGATGCTAAACAACTTCAATATTTCAAAAAATGATTCACCAACGATGTATCATTTACTTATCTGCTGATTCAATATGGAATCCAAGGAATAATTTAAAATGGATAAAGCTAGGAGGAGAGGGAAGATAGATATTTATAGTGTAACCTATTGTATCTTCTCTATACAAACCTCTAATGGCTCTTGTATGCATTTCTATTCTATTTTCTACTTTTCATATCCCATTTTCATAGGTGGATCATCACTTCTCTCAATTTTTTTCCTTCTCCTCTTCTAGGTCCTCACCTCTTCTTGTGGTATTCTAAAATAAGATCTAGTTTGTGGTGTGCACCCACTAATATTCAAAGGTTTCATTAGTTTGTGGTGGGAACCCACTAAGATTCATTTTTTTCTAGGATGTCTAAGATGATTGAATGTATCTCATAGTGTTTCGGTGTGTTTGGGTTCGAAGGAGGACCATCCCTAGCATAAACGTACCGATATGAACGCATCAGAATAGTTTGTTTGGTCATATGAGTTGCAGAATGAAAGTTGCACCACTTTGCAACTTTACACTGCTTGTATTTGACAATTTTTTCCTCAACTGAAAAGTTGTCACCACAAGAAAAAAAATCAGAGATAGAAAAAACCAAGAGAGGTTATTATAGAGGGTTCCAACAAAATATTGTAGCCTCAGATGGAGAGTTTGTAAGTGTCACAATTTTTGAGTAACAATCTTTCAAAGATTGTTTCCCTTTTACAATTTGAACTTTTAAGGGATTACTCTGCATGAACGTAGCTTAGACCAATTCAATGTGTTTGGGTGAAAAAAAGGACCATGCCTAGTGTAAACATACACATCCAAACACATTGTAACATTTTATTTGGTCACACGAGTTACGGAATGAAAGTTGCGCCACTTTGCAACTTTGATCTACTTGTTATTTGACAACTTTTTCCTCACCTGAAAAGTCATCACCATGAGAAAATGAATCTGAGATAGCAAAAAATGAGAGAGATTATTATAGAGGGGACCAATGGGATCCTATAGCCTTAGATGGAGAGTTTGTAAGCATCAAATTTTTGAAGTAATAGGTCGTCAAAGATTGCTTCCCTTTTACAATTTGGACTTTTAAGGGATCAAGCCAGTTAAACGTAGCTCAAACTAATTCAACATGTTTGGGTGTCAAAGAATACCATTCCTAGTGTAAACGTACCCATACGGATGTGTTAGAATAGTCTTTTTGGTCACACGAGTTGCAGGACGAAAGTTGCACCACTTTGCAACTTTACACTGTTTGCATTTGACAACTTTTTCCTCAACTGAAAAACTCATCACCATGGGAAAAAACTTCCAAGATAGCTAAAAATGAGAGAGATTATTTTATAGGGGCATGGCATGATCTTGTAGCCTCAGATGAAGAGTTTGCAAGTTTCATGATTTCCAATTAATAGCCTGTCAAATATTGCAACCATTTTGCACTTTGAACTCTTAAGGGACCGAGTCGGTTGAACGTAGCTCAGAGTGATTTGGTGTGTTTGGGTGTGAAAGAGGACCATGCCTAGAATAAACATACCCATATGGATACATTGGAATACTCCGTTTGGTCACATGAGTTGTAGAACAAAATTTGCACCACTTTGCAACTTTACACTACTTGCATTTGACACTTTTTCCATCAAGTGAAAACTGGGCACCACGGGAAAATGACTTTGAGATAACAAAAACCGATAGAGGTTATTGTAGAGGTGCCCTACATGATCCTAATGCCTCAAATGGAATCTTTGTAATGGAAACGGTCTCCAGGTAACAGGTTATCAAATATTGTTTCCTTTTTCCAAATTGGACTATGAAGGGATTACACTACATGTTTTACAAATGTTTGAGGGCAGCAATAAATTTCAAAATTTAAGTAAATATCATTACAAATGTTTGAAGGCAACAATAAATAGGCACTAGGGAAATAGATCCCAAACCCAATTATAAATGTTTGAGGGAAACCATGAATTTTTAGTTGGAAAACATGTGTGAAGAACTTGTAGGGTACTTGAGTTAATTCATGTTACTTGAACAACATCTAACAAGTCATACATGCTTTTGTTACTTGTAAATGTGATTATTTTTATGACATTTTGACATTATTTTATGGCATTATGCATAAAAAAATTTACAAATTCAACTTCTATAAATAGGCACTAGGGAAATAGATCCCAAACCCAATTATAAATGTTTGAGGGAAACTATGAATTTTTAGTTGGAAAACATGTGTGAAGAACTTAGGGGGTACTTGAGTTAATTCATGTTACTTGAACAACATGTAACATTTCATACATGATTTTGTTACTTGTAAATGTGATTATTTTATGACATTATGCATAAAACAAATTAGGGTATGTGCAGGATCATGGGGGTCCAAACTAGGCCTCTAAGTGGCGATGAAAATTCAGAAAATTAGAGTTAGACAGCTTGACATAAAAATTTGAATAGGTTATTAACATAGTATGAAAAATATGTAAGAAAAAAAGCTGTAGAAAATTGAATGTAGTTTCTAGGCTACTATTCCTTTTTTGGAAAAAAGTAAATTTATTTTGAGAAAATTTGAAATTTCAATGCAGTGGTATTAAATTTTGAGGAAAAGGATAAGAAGCAGGTGTATGTCTGACCACCCTAAGTACAAGAAAAAATAAATATTTTTTTCTGAATTTTTCAATATAAGTAGAGAACACATGTTTGGATGTGCCGGATTTCTTTTGTAATTTTTTTCCATGTAAATAATTAGTTATGATTTTTGTATTAGAACTTTTCAAAATTATTAAAATGTTTGTGTTTGACCACCATAACTTGGTCAAAATTTATGAAATTCATTTTTTTTTATCCTATAGTATGTGAAGCATGGAATGTGGTGCATCTTGTAGATTCAAAAAATGTTAAGTATTTTAAAAGTTATAGAAGTTTTTCAATCATCCTATCAATCAAAAATTTAGACATAATGTAGGTAGAAAATCAATAATAATTACTTATTAACTTCAAAATAAGACAAAAGTTATATTGGTGGAAAGCTGACAATTTTTTTCTAAAAACCCTTTTTATTTGATAAAATTCGGGTAAAAAAAAGTCGTCAGCCACAAGGGCAAACTTCGAAAAACTAAAAAAAAATCAAAAACATGTTTTTTGGGTTGACTTTGCAGGTCAGGTAATTTCGAACCAAATCCCAAGCCAATATTGGTTTTGGTTTGGTATTACCAAAACCAAAACAGATATTTGTGTATAACAGATATCTATTTTTAGATGAATATTTGTTATTTATATTTACTTATATTATTTATAATATGTATTATGTATTTATAATATAATATGTATTATATGTAATATATTATATATTATATTATAGTATGTACATTATTATATTATTATATTATTATATTATATATTAAATATTAGTATATTATATATTATATAGTATATAGTTATATATGAAATATGAAATATTATATTAATATTATGTTATATATATTATATAATATAATTTATTATAGTATATATTATATATTTATTGATGTGCAACCAATTCACAAGAGAGAGGGAGGGATGGGGAGAGAGAGCTGTGTGTGTGTGAGAGAGAGAGAGAGAGAGGGGCAGGGATAGAGGGAATGAGAGAGAGAGATATAGTTGAGAAGGAGAGAGAGGTAGAGAGAGAGAGAGACTTGAGAGGGAGCGAGGGAGAGTGAAAGAATTGAGAGGGAGAGAGAGAGAGAGTCTTGAGATGGGAAGAGAGAAAAAGAGAAAGACCTGAGAGGGAGGGGGAGAGAGAGAGAAAGTTGAGAGGGAGAGAAGGAGGCAAAGAGGGAGAGAGAGAGGCTTGAGAGGGAGAAAGCGAGAGAGATAGAGACTTGAGAGGGAGAGAGAGAGAGTTTTGAGAAAGAGAGACCTGAGATGAGAGAGAGAGAGAGAGAGAGAGAGAGAGAGAGAGAGAGAGAGAGAGAGAGAGACTTGATCTAGGGAGAGAGAGACTTGAGAGGGAGAGAGGGAGGGAGAGAGGAAGCTCTGAGAGACTTGAGAGAGAGCCGGGGGGAGGGACCTAAGAGTGAGAGGGTGAGACAAACAAAGAGTTTAGATAGATAGAGGGAGGTAGAGAGAGAGAGAGAGAGAGAAAGTTGAGAGGGAGAGCAGGAGGCAAAGAGGAGAGAGAGAGAGCTGAGAGGGAGAGAGCAAGAGAGATAGAGACTTGAGAGGGAGAGAGAGAGAGAGAGTTTTGAGAAAGAGAGACCTGAGATGGAGAGAGAGAGAGAGAGAGTTGATCTAGGGAGAGAGAGACTTGAGAGGGAGAGAGGAAGCTCTGAGAGACTTGAGAGAGAGTGGGGGGAGGGACTTGAGAGTGAGAGGGTGAGACAAACAAATAGTTTAGACAGATAGAGGGAGGTAGAGAGAGAGAGAGAGAGGGAGAGGGAGAGGGACGGAGGGACGGAGGGAAGGAGAGACCTGAGAGAGAGGGAGAGGGGGAGAGTTGAGAGGAAGAGTGTTTTCCCGTGTTGGGACCATCTAGAATAAGAAGTGATACAACCATAAAACAAAACCATTACAACTCAATTCAACATCCATGCCATTAAAACCTTCAAGTTGAATAACATGTCATTAGATAATTCATGTAAAAAGTATAAAATGATCATGAATAAAAATCACTATCTTCAAAATCATGATACATAAACAAGAATATTATTTACACCAAAGGGGTTTGATGAAACTTTCAAACAAAATCCTTAAAAGACATCAAGATACATGTTAATTATATTGTTAGTTTTAAATCTATACAATAATTATGATCAACAAATAAGACATTAGTCAACCATGATGCATGAATAAGTTCACTATATATGAACAAACACTAAATTAATAGATGATTTAATATTTATTACTAAATTCTTGTCTCATCATTATACTATTATATTCATAAATTCAACACTAAAAATATCCATCCAGCCCAATTGTTTATAAAATATCCATCCAAAAAAATTCTTTATAAAATATCCATCCAAGGTAATTTGAAAATCTAAGATACATGTTTAAAGATCCCCTTAAAATATTCAATATAAATGACTTGATTGAGTACAAATGAAAAAATGTGTAAAGCTCCTTTATGTTTAAGGCATGTAAATGGAAAACAAAAAAATGTTAAAGTGATGTGAAATCTCATTTAAAAATACATTAATTTTTTTACCTCGCTGCAATGTGGAAGTGTTAAGCTCCAAATTGATTCAACAAAGGTGGAAGTGTTAAGCTCCAAATTACCAATATTTTGTGAGACTAGTTAGTAATGGTTAAAAAAAACTTGTCCCTCCAGCCATAGGGAAATGGGAAAAGTTAATGGGCAATAATCGATTGGTTGTACGGGAGGCTATTTTTTGTATATGATACAATATGATAGCCTCATGCATAGCCCATATATTATTACCCATTCACTTTGTCCATTTCCCTATGGCTGCAGGGACAAGTTTTGTTTGGTCAGTATTGACAATGGATCTAGACTCAAAAAATATTGGAAATTTAGAGCACTTCCAATAAGGATCTTTTCTGTTTTGAGAGCTGAGAAGAGTCAAAACAATTAAAAAATTTAAAAACAATTTTTTTAGCAAAGAATTACTAATTTAAGAATAAGAAACAAAGCAAAAATTGAAGAAAAACATGAGAATAATTGATAAAGATGAAGTAAAAATAGACAAGAATATAAGACAATTTAAAACAATGCAAAAAAGGGGTAATGAAGGTTATATTTTATGTTTGTTTAGTGTGCTAGTTTAAATTTTTTGCTTTTTTTCTATTAATTAATGTTCAATTTTTTTGTTTGATGTTTTTCATTTGTTTTCCACTAACTAGGGTTTCAAATTTATTTGTAAGTTTAGATAGAAATGGAAAAAAAAAAAAAAAACTACAAAAAAATGCAAAAAAAAAACCTTAAATTAATCACTAATTAACAAAAAATGAGAAAAAATGCAAAAATCACATACCTGGAGGTCACTTGAAGTCATTGAAGGTCATGAAAATGAGGCAGGGTTCCTGAAAAATGAGGAAGATTTTGCATTATAAAGTGCTCAAAGAAACAAATATTCGTTATATTTGTTATGTAAAACTTTAATATATTCCATGTTGGTGACAAATCCAATGGGGTAAATAACTAATATCTGTTTATTATAAAATAAATTTATTGTAATATACAATAGTATATTTAACATATATTATATATTATATATTACATATAATAATATATATTTAATATATATTATATATTATATATTATATATTATATTATTATTATAATATATAATATATGATATATATATTACATATTAAATATAGTATATAATATATTTAATACGTAGTCTATGCAACCAATATTTGTTTTGTAACAACATTTTGATTTTTCATGGGTCTTCAAATCCAACGTTTATAATAACGGATTTCCATCATAAACGGATATCCATTTATTCTATTATTAATTTATTATATATAAATATCCTATAATATATTTCATATATACTATATATTATGTGAAATATATATTATATATTAAATATATAATAGTATATATTATATTAGATATATTATAGTATATATTATATGTAATATATACTATAATATATATTATTTATATTATAGATATATTGTATATATATTGAATATATTATATAATATATTTAATACATAGACTCCCTTTGAAGTCTCCATCTCCCTCTCAGATCTTTAATATATATTTTATCATTATATAATAAAGAGAGGGAGTGACAGAAAGACTTGAAAGGGAGAGAGGGAGAGAGGGAGAGACTTGAGAGAGTGGGAGAGAGAGAGGGGGAGAGAGAGAAGGAGAGGGAGAGAGGGAGGGTTTAGGGTATAAAGGGACGAAGAGGAGGGAAGGGGAGAGAGAGAGGGTTTTTAGGGTTTAGGAGAGAGAGAGGGGGGAGAGGGAGAGGGAGAGGAGAGGAGAGAGAGGGAGAGAGGGACGGCGAGGGAGAGGGAGAGGGAGAGGGAGCAAGGAGAGAGGGGAGAGAGGAGAGGGAGAGAGGGAGGTTTATGGATAAAGGGATGGAGAGGGGAGGGAGGGGAGAGAGAGAGGGTTTAGGGTTTAGAGAGAGAGAGGGGGGAGGAGAGGGAGGGACAGAGGGGAGAGGAGAGGGAGAGGAGAGGGAGGGTTTAGAGAGAGGAGAGGAGAGGGAGAGAGGAGAGAGAGAGAGGAGAGGAGGAGAGAGGGAGGAGAGAGAGAGAGAGGAGGAGAGAGAGAGAGAGAGGGAGAGAGAGAGAGAGGGTTTAGGGAGAGGGAGGGAGAGAGAGGGGGAGGGAGGGAGAGAGGGAGAGAAGGAGGGAGGGAGAGGGAGAGTGAGAGGGTGAGAGGGAGAGTGGGAGAGTGGGAGTGTGTGTGTGTGAGAGAGAGAGAGAGAGAGAGAGGGAGAGGGAGAGGGAGGGGGAGAGGGAGAGAGGGTGCAATACCCCTCCGTTTTTCTTTTTGGACTAGACAATATGTCATTTTTTTTGGATATTCAGATACTTTGATATATTTTATCATGTGTGTGTTATTTGATCGCTATTTATAGAGTGACATAGACTATTTGTGGTCATGAGATATATTTCTTTGATGCTTTATTGGCATGATTTAATTAGTGTAATAATTTTAGTTGTTACAACATGTTTATTGCACATGAGTTATTTGAGTATTATGGAACTGTCAGTTTATGATAAGTGTATTGGTGAAGGGGACATGATTGCAACACTCGCTTGCGAGTGCCCTACGATTTTGTGATTTCCTCTTCACAGTGTGTATTTTATGTTGCTTATATACATGTACTTTGATATTTAGTTTACAAGTTTACAGGTACATGACATCGACTCCACCTGGTTTCACAGGTTTGAGCGTGTCGACCCACAAATTAAGTTGAACGAGAGATAGTAACAAGGTAACATGTGTTAGGTCTACACCCTAGCCATAGTGTGTCATCAGTCCTTGCTTGGTGTGTCTTTGTTTTCCTCATTTATTACTATTTAATTTTGCAGGGTTTATGTTATGGAAACAAATTTTAAATTATGCATTGAATGATGTTGGTAGTTATTTAATTAATTTTTAGATAATATGATGGAAGATTTCTATTTAAATTAATTAATTAAATTTAACTTATTTAGTAAATTAAATTTAATCCATGTGGTTAAATTTATTTATGAAGTAATTAAATTATTTATTGAGAAATTTGTTTAAAGGAATTAAATATAATTTGAAAATTAAATTTGAATACGAAATTATTAAATTATTTTTGTGAAAATAAATGTGATTGATAAAAGATATTTGTGAATTGTGAGCATGTGATAGTTAATTAATTAAGGGTTGTTAAAAAATGAATTCCCAGAGGGAATCTTGGCTTTGGGTGAGGAAGAGGAAAGCTTCTTCACGACAAAGGTTAGGATATTTTTGGGATATTGAAAATTGGAGAAGGGAATATCTTGCTTGTTGTTAAAAAAATTGAAAAAAGGATTTTGAATTGTAAGGAAAATTGTGAACAATTGGTATTCTTAGATTTGTGTGGGATAGATTGTTGTGGATTTGGATTCAATATTGTTCTCAAGAAACTGGGATTGTTGGGAAGAAGTTGTATAAGATTTGTTGGAAGCTTTGGAAGAGGCTTGACATCAGAAACTTCAATTGCTCCAGAAGCTTCGTTGAAATAGGTTTCATTCTTCTGTTATTGTTTTGGTTTAAATTTGTAAATGAAATTGTATTATTGTAGAAAAGATTTTTGTGCTAGATTTGTAGTTAAAAACTTTATTTTGTTTAAGAAAAGAAAAATTTAAGGCTTTTGTAATTGCTGTGAAGAAATCTAGAGCCTTTGTAGGAATTCTTTTACAATGAAATCAGAGAGTAAATTTGAGAATCTTTTATGGATTTAATAGATTTTTCGTGGAAAAACCTAGAGGAAGACATTAAAAGATTTAGAAAATTGTTGAAAGATTCTTAGGAAATTATCGTTTTCCTGTAGCTTGTCTTTTCTCGGGAAAATTTCTCAATGCTTTTAAATTGTAGGAATTCTTTTATTTATTATTCAAAATTTGTTTTTCCTTGTGTTTGGATTTGAGAAAGAAAGAAAGAAACCTTTGTTATTTTGTTTGGAAAAAAATTTATTGAAGAGATCCTCTGAGGAATTTGGATTTTATCTGGAATTTGCATAATTTTGCCTATAGAAATACTTTCTGAAAAATTATTTCTCAATTTCATTATTTGTCTAATCAAAATTTAGATTAATATATATACATATATCTATATGAGAATATATATAAATATATATATGTATAGATATATAAATATATTTATATATATTATTCTGTGTTAAATTCTTGGAAAAGTATTGAATTGCCGTAAGGCGAAATGGAAAATCGTTGTTTGAGGAATTCACATATGTATTTGTGGTTTAATTTTATTTTGAAATGTATTATTGGTATTGTGGGGGGAAGTATCCCCCACCGCCTCCACAAAAGGGAGGGTGCAGTTGTCCCAAGGGCAACGCCCTCCACTAAGTGGAGGGAGCGTTGCCTTTGGAGCAATGCAACCCCCCTCTTATGGCAGTGCCTATGGTGGAGGGCGGAGGGGGTTCGGCTATAGCCGACCCCTCCCCATAAACTTTAAACTTTGTTTTTTTTTTTTAAATTAACGAGCCTTAAATAAATTTAGTCCGTCATTTTAATATTTCGGATTTATTTAAAATATTTCATTTAATATATTATATATATATATATATATATATATATATTACAATTAGATATGTAAATACTATATAGGTTGTATATATATTTATATATATAATATATATATTATTTATATATACATATTGTGTATATATATACTCTATATATGTGATATTTAGATATTACATAATATTTTAATATATCTAATTTGGATTAAAATGATTTGTTTATTTTGTAATATATATATATTATTATATATTTAATGTATATATAAAGTTTATATATATAATTAAATATATAAAAATATTTTTGATGTTTATATTACATGAATATATACATTAGAATGTATATTTAATGATTTTAAATAATTAGTTGCATGCAATGAAATATTGAAAGAGTAATTATTAGAAGAAATGGATATTATATTTAGTTGAGAAATTGAGGGAAATTTTTAACAGTGAAGTTATGTTGCTTTCAAAAGTAATCAAGGGATTTGATTTATTTATTAAAATTAGTTTTTCCCTTCTTTGTAATCAAATAGGCAATTAATTATTTTGTTAGGGCAATTTTAGTCTTTGAATATGAAAGGGAAATGGATTTAGTATATCCAAAATTAGTTTATTTCAATTGTCTTCTGTGATTATTTCCTTCGTGTTCATGTTTGGGAAATTGTTTAAATGTGTCTTTAATAGGTAAGTCTTCCACAAGATCCTAGAGGATGGGGGTTGTCATAATGTAATTTCAACCATTTGTATTTCCCTTGGGTAGTGCATGGTGTCTAGTCAATGTTTTACTTGGTTTCCACGAATGGGGATGATTTGTGCCTCCTTGGATTAGGAGTAGATTATATGATTTTTTCCTCCTTGTAGGGAGTAGCCTTGTTATGTTTGTTACCTCCTAGAGTTGGAGAGGTCGTGTTATCCAGTTTGTATGCACTTGGTACCCTTGGTGATTGATTTGTATGTGTGTTTTCAAATAGAAGAGTAGCTTCCATTAGGGGCCAGAGCTCGTAAGAGGTAAGATTGGGTAACCTTCGGAGGTAGTTTAATCAAGTGATAACTAAAACAATTACTTAGAGGATTAGGTAGTATTTCATACTAAAACTATAAGATCTAGCCTCACTCATAGATGCAAGTGCTTATTTAGGCTTGGGATGAGTGGGAAGGCCTGGAATGGAAAGGTCATTTATCTTGTCTTTACGAGAGGTATTTGATTCTGCATTAGTAAGTATGAGGGCCAAGGGTCGATTGAGGTCTCCAAGATATCTGGGGCCTATGAAGATCCGCAGTGGGTAACTCATTATGAGTTGTGCGATGACACTCTACCTAGGAAAACAGTTGGTATTTGGTTTTATGTGTATTGTTTTTTTAACATACTTGATATGTTTTATGTCTAGAAGCAATGTGACCCATGTTAGAGTTGTACTTGTGGTTCATGTACTTGGTTGTGTCAGTATGAGTTAGCCTGTGATGAGAGGTTGTAGGATTAATCATGTTATTTTGTTACTATCTCCTAGCATGGGGGGTCGACCTTTGGGTACCACTTGGTTGGGTGGAACATGCACCATACACCGTTGGGTCCCCCTTCAATCTTCAATTCATGATGGCGAGGTTTCCAGTTGAAGAGCTCATAGTTTCCTGTATTTAAATCAAGCAATGTATTTATTTCAATTTGGATCATGTTATTTTACCCCTCATTTGTATTTGAGGTGGATATTTGTATAATGTATCACATTTGTATTATTACCTCATTCAGGGAATGAGAGATGTAACCTTCTGATTTAGTTAATGTAAATGGAGTTTATTATATCTCTTTATGTTATGGTGAATTTATTATGTATGGAATGTATGAGTACTTGATTCATTATGTAAGCAAATGTTATTGATGTTATGTGATGTATGTATGGGTTTTAAGTAATCCAAATCTCATAGCCTTAGAGGTTGTTGTTAATTAGTAAGTGAACATGTATGTTATTTCACTTTAAATAAAAAAAAAATGTATGCTTAAATATTTAATTGCAACTTCCTCTAGGGTTACATGGAAGGGCATTACAGAGGGAGAGTGGGATAGAGGGACAAAGAGGGAGAGGGAGGGGGAGAGAGAGAAGGAGAGAAGGAGAGAGGGATTTAGAGGGAGGGAGAGAGAGAAGAAGGGAGAGAGAGAGGGTTTAGGGAGAGAGGGAGAGGGAGGGAGAGGGAGAGTGGAGAGGGAGAGGAGAGGGAAAGAGAGATGGAGATAAAGAGAGAGGAGAGGGAGAGTGGGATAGTGAGAGGAGAGAGAGAGAGGGAGAGGGAGGGAGAGGAGAGAGGGAGAGAGAGAGAGAGAGAGAGAGAGAGAGAGAGAGAGAGAGGTTAGGGAGAGAGGGAGAGAGAGGGTTTAGGGTTAAGGGGGAGAGAGAGAGAGAGGGTTTAGGGTTCAGGGAGAGAGGGAGAGGGAGAGAGAGAGGGAGATGGAGATAGAGAGATATAGGATTTAGGGAGAGAGGGAGAGGGAGAAAGAGAGGGGTTTTAGGGAGTGTAGTGCTCCACCAAGTAACCCTAAAGGAAGTTGCAATTAACGTTTTAAGCGAACCAGTTTTTTATTTTTATTAAGTGCATTTAACATACACATTCACCTACTAATTAACAACCTCTAAGGCTACAAGGTTAGGATTACTTAAACCCATACAAACATATTACATATAACCATAGCATTAAATACTTTATGAAATAAACATCATACAACATAAGAATACCACATAACATAATAAGATAATCATCCAAGATACAATCTCATAAACAATTTACTCCAAAAGTTACATCACTCATTCCCATAATGAGGCAATAGAATAAATGTGTTACAATTACATAATTCCACCTCATAACATAAGAGGGATAAAATAACTTATACAATATGAAATATTACAATGCATAAATAACAACAAGAACTGCGAGCTGTCCATATGTATACCTCGCCACCAAGTACTGAAGATCAATGGGGACCCAATAGTTTTGGTGCATGTTCCACCCAACCAAGTGGTACCCGAAGGCCCACCCCCCATGCTAGCAGATAGTAACAAAGTAACATGGACAAAGAATCTACAACCACTATCCAAAGGCAGACTCATACTGACATAACCAATCAAATGCAATAAATGAGTACAACACAAGTACAACATTCACATCACTAACATAGGTCCCATTGCTTCCAGACATAAAAATAGATCAAGTATGTTCAAAGAACCATACACATAAAACAAATACCAATAGTTGTCCTAGATAGAGTGTCATCGCATAGTAGTCATGAGATTTCCTCTGGGCATTCTTCATAGGCTCTGACCACGGTAATCCTGGTGACCTCAACCAAATCCCGACCTTCATACTCACTCATGCGGAATCAACTACCTGTCGTATGGACAAGATAGTTGACCATGCCATTCCAAGCCTTCCTAATCATCCCAAGTCTAAACAAGCCCTTGTGTCTATGAGTGAGGTAAAATTATCTTGATTAGTGAGAAGTTAGTCCTAATCCTCTAAGTACATTACTTTAATTATCACTTGATTAAATCACTCCTGAAGGTTACCCAGTTTACCTCTTTGGGCTCTGACACCTAACAGAAGCCACTCTTCTAATGGACAACACACCATACCAATCTAATCACCAAGGGAAACACAAGTACATGCAACCTAGGCATCAAACCACTTCAACTCAAGGAGGAAACAAATAAAAGAACTCATTCCAAACATCTTGGAGGCAACATAACACATAGACCACTCCTTTCACAAGAGGCACAAAATATCCCCGTTCATGGAAACCGGGTAAATACTAAAAATACACCATGCACTACCCAAGGGAAAACAATTGGTTGACATAATAAATCAACAACCCTCATCCTCTAAGGTTCACTGAAAGACTTATAATATTGGACTAACACATAATCCCACATCCCAATGTAATGCCCCGCCAAGTAACCCTAAAGGAAGTTGTAATTAACGACTTAAGTGAACCAATTTTTTTTTTATAAAGTTTAATAACATACACATTCACTCACTAATTAACAACCTCTAAGGCTACAAGGTCATGATTACTTAAACCCACACATACATCTTACATAAACCATAGCAATAAATACTTTATGAGATAAACATCAAACATCATAAGAATACCACATAACATAACAAGATGAACATCCAAGATACAATCTCAAAAACATTAACTTAATCCCATAGATACATCACTCATTCCCAGAATGAGACTATAGTACAAAAGTATAACAATTACATAATCTCACCTCATAACATAAGAGGGATAAAATAACTTATACAATCTGAAATATTACAATGTAAGAAAATACAATAAGAACCGCGAGCTGTTCATCTGGATATCTCGCCTCCATGAACTGAAGATCAAGGGGGACCCAATGGTTTTGGTGCATGTTCCACCCAACTATGTGGTACCTGAAGGCCCACCCCCCATGCTAGGAAATAGTAACCACACAACATGATCAAAATACTACTACCTCTAATCAAAGGCAGACTCAAACTAACTCATACTAAAATATCCAAGCAAAGGCAATAAACAAGTACAACTCTCACATCACTGACATAGGTCACGTTGCTTCTAGACATAAAATAGACCAATTATGTTCAGATAACCATACACGTATACAAATACCAATCACCAAGGGAATCTCAAGAGCATACACCTAAGAATCATAACCACTCCATCCCAAGGGAAAAAACAAGTATAAGAACTCACTCCAACCATTTTGGAGGCAACAAAACACATAGTCCACTCCTTTCACAAGATGCAACAAGATGAAACCACATAACAAGGTCACTCCATACAAGGAGACACAGATCACATAATCCGCTCCTAAACCAAAGAGGTGCAAACATCCCCGTTCATGAAAATCAGGTAATAACTGAAAATACACCATGCACTACATAAGGGAAGAACAACTAGTTGACATAACGATTCGACAACCCTCATTCACTAAGTTCTTCAAGAAGACTTACAAATTTGGACTAACACATAATCCCATACCCACAATGCAACTTGACGACATAGCAACAAAAGCATTCAAGTCATAAATCAAATCTTATATTTGGATTTCCTAAATCCATACTCATTCAATAGGTAGTGTTGACAAAGTCAAAGACATGATAACTAGATCATCTAAAATAATCATAACCCCTATTTCCTCTTTCATTATTGAGAATCTAAAACATTTAAACTTACTTCTTTTTATTGAATACAGAGAATTAAATCATTCAAGATAATCATAAGGAAGTTACTACTTTTGGATATACTAATTCCATATCTCTTTCATATTTCATTCACAATGAATTAATTGCTCTAATGAAAAGAAAGAAAATTAGGATAACTACTTGCCTTATCAATATAAACAACTTCTTAATTTACTTTTAAATCGACACAAAATCATGCAAGTAAACTCTTTCCATTTCCTAACCAAATCTTATATTTCATTCAATTTCCTATTTAGAACATGCAACCACTTTAACATAATAAAATATCGTTTCTCTACCCATTTACCCATATACACTAATCAATCCATTTTAAATCTCTATTTAATAATATATTGCATGCATCTTATTAAAATAAAATACTATAATGAATTTACACTTAATATATATATATGTTCCATATTATATAGACACCAAATATATATATTAATAAATTTAATTACATATATTCTTTAATATTCTATTCACAATGATTAAATTGCTCTATGAAAATAAATAAAACATAATAAATATTTGCCTTTTCAAATATATTCATTTCCTAGATTTACTTCCAACACAACATAAACTATTGTTATTACTATATTCTATTTCTATTCAAAACCTATATCTTTTCAATTCTCAATTTAAAACATGTCATTTTATCAATGTATAAAAATAACTCTTAGCTTTTCTATTTAACATGCATTCATTTAAATCTCATTAATTAAACAAACATTCAAATATAAATACTTCTACAATTCTTCAATATGTTTAAATAACCCTTTTTTCTTAACAATTCGACCATGCATTCAAAAACCAACACAAGTACACATCTAATTGGATTTCTTTCGTTTTCTAGCTAACTCATATAATTCAATCAATTTTCTATCTAAACATGGAATTTATAAAATATCTCTTTCTTTATCTATTTGACCATGCAATTATAAAGTATCATTTTCCATAACAGTTTAATCATGCATTTTATCTTTTTTTTTTTTAAATCTCCATGCAACTCAAATACATGCACTTAAAGAAAACAAATTAAAAACTAATTATACTCCTGATTGAAAACAATATGTAAATATACATCATATGTATATATATTAATATATTTTATTAAATAATACATTATTTAATAAAACATATTAAATTTCAACAAATAAAACATATTAAATTTTGGGGAGAAATTACACTAATATTTAATTCTCTAATTGCTCTTAACAAAATAAGCATTTTCAACTATAACTCAAAACATTTCGCTTTAAATTAAATAACCAATTGCTCTTGCAAATTAAATCATTATAAAATTAATCAAATTAACATTTGGTCTCTTCCATAACTTATTGTTTTAAAATAAGATCAATATTTGAACTATAACCCAATATCATATATATATATTTTCAATTAAATCAAATTAATAATTGGACCTTTTACACATGAATTTAAATTTCACAATTAAATCTTAAATTATGCATTCTTTAAATCAGATATTTAACTCCTTCAATTAAACTTTAACATGTCATTTTAGAATAAACAATAATTTTCTTATACATTTATAATTTTATTTCCACTAATATAGATTTTATTTAAAATAATATAAATAAATATAATATTTTAATATTATAAATTATAATATAAAATATTATAATAACAATACATAAAATATTAATATTTATAAATATCAATTTATTAATATTTTATTGTCAAAGTAGCCATGGAAAAATAACTTAACATCAGTCTCATGCTTCAAACATAACTCAAAAACTACGATCTGGGTATTTGTGATTTTTTTACAGGAATAAGAAAATTCCAAGGCGCAGAAACCCTTTAAATTTTCTGACAACCCAATTTGTGAAAGTGGAGTTATATGCGACGCAACCAGACCATTTTACCTTAAAAAATATAACTACCTGCGGATTTTAAAATCCGATTTTTTAATAATAAACAGAGGGTTTCATTTTCTAAAAACATTCTAAAAAACATTGCTCAATCTTTATGTTTGAATCCAAAACACAATAATCAATTTCTTCAAACAAATTAAATTCAACTAAAGTTTTCACAATTTTCACTCAAGAATTTTCACAAAGCAAAAGTTGCAAGTCTATTTGATTCTTTTCTTCTAACAACAAATTTATTTTTTAAAATAGATCTAACAAACAAATCTTTAATCACTACTATTTTAAAAACAGTCAAGAACAATAAAACACAAAGAGGAAAACCTGGTTCAAGAAGCTACATGCAAAGATGAATTTCTGATGTAAACCTCCTCCAAAGATCTCCCCAATTTTCTTCAATTATCCAACGAATCCAATCCAAAACTCAACAAATGCAAACAATCTTTCATCCAATCGATTCAATAGTCAAAATTTTCTTCAAACCTTTCTTTGTGCAAATTTTTCCAAGATTTCTTCTTTGTTGTAAAAATGAATTTTTCTAAAAACTTTCTGCCCTAAAATTAAAATATGCATTCATTATAAAACAAAAATACCTAATACAACCCTAATTCATATTACATGCAAATTAGATATTTCAATTTCAATTTTTACAACCCTAATTCACATTACATGCAAATTAGATATTAATTTCAATTTCAATTCCAATTTCAATTTTTTGAAAGCCCACTTTCAATTTAAAATGCAATTTCAAATAATAAATTAATTTCCAAAGTTGAAACTCATTTCCCAAGTAAACATTTAATTACAATTTCTAATTTAATTCCCACACGATGAAATTAAATTCCAAAATTAATTTTAATTCTTTTATTTCCTTTCATTTTCTTGTATCACATTTAATTAATTAATTAAATTATTTAATAACTAAATTCAACCCCCTTGAATTAAATTTAATTGATTTAAATATAAACTTTTATCCACATTGCATAATTTAAATTAAATAACCATCAACATGATTTAAATACAATTATTCTAAATATCTATTTCCAAATCAAGAATCCTTCATAATTAAATAACATTAAAGCAAGGCAATGAACGACTCGACACATACCACTAACGACACACTATGGCTAGGGTGTAGACTTGACACAAGTTACTTAGCTACTATCTCCCGTTCAACTTAACCATTGGATTGACACGTTCAAACCTGTGAAACCAAGTGGAGTTGATGTCATGTACCTGCAATCCTACAACCAAGTAAACATCATACAATATATCCAACATATAATACACAGCGTGAAGAAGGAATTGCGGATTTGCAGGGTGCTCGCAAGCCAATGATGCGAACCCGTCTTCTTCACTAATACACTCATCGAAACTGACACTTCCATCATAATTCAATAATCTCATAATAACATCACATGATAACTTTACAACATCATTAGTCCATTAAAGTATGAGAGACACTAATTAGGTCAACACATCACACAATAATATTTGTTGCTCAATAGTAGCGATTAAAAAATCATAATAAAATGTATCCAGTATCAAAGTAACTGCAACAACACAGCATAAAGCAAACCGAACGAGAAGCAAAACGGAGGGGTATTACACCCAAAGTACATCATGACGAAATAGCTACAAAAACATTCAAGTCATTAATTCAAATCTAGTATTTGGATTCCTTAAATCCATAATAATTCAATAAGTAACATTGACAAAGTCAAAGACACAATCACTAGATTATATGAACTAATCATATAACCATATTTCCTCTTTCATTACTGGACGTCTAAAACAATTAAACTCACTACCCTTTATGAAATACGAAGAAAATAAAACATTCAAGAAAATCACGAGGAAATTACTATCTTTGGATATTCTAAATCCATATCCCTTTCAAATTCTACTCACAATAGAATAAAACTATTGCCCTTTCAAAAATAGTTGAAATAACTAAATAAGTGTCTTTAATTTTTAAATAAAAGATAGACTAGTTCAACTATTTAAAACAAATTCATTGTTCACTTTTAAAACCAACATAAATCCTCTACAAGTAATTATTTTCAATTTCCCAACCAAATTCTATATTTCTTCTAGTTTTCCCAACTACACATAGTGTCCATTTCATCTAATAGTTTACCCTTCCAACCTTTTATTGCATGCATCCAATTACTCAAGTCGTTAAATATACATTCTAATGTATTGCATGTAATATATTCATCTGAAAATTTCCTTCAATTATTCTTTTTATATCTTTCAAATTTCTATTAAAAAAACATGCAATCTATAAAATATCTTTTTCCTTAACAAGTTAACCATGCATTCCAATATTATCTTTTAAAATCTTCATGCATAACTCAATTACATGCATTTAAATAAAACAAATTAAATGTTGATTATACTCCTACTTGAAATAAACATGTATATAAATACATCAGATATATATTAATATATTTTATTAAATAAATACATTATTTAATAAAACATATTAAAATTGAATTAATAGTTTCCAAAATCTTATGTTATTTAAACATTTAAATAAAACCAAAATGTTTTATAACATTATTTCATAAAATACAAATTTACACATTACCCATATTATTAATTTCATTGACCTAGTTTAAACAAATGATATATAAATATATCATACTATTTACACACTATATTCATTATCCATTTTATTAATTATACATATTTAATATTTATCAAATTGCATTGAAATAAAAATATCATTTATATATAAGTTTTGTGAATAAACAAATACTATTCACAAACCCTAAAAGCTTAAGGGTGGGCGGATTATTCTCGGCCCAAGTTCACATCACATGGGAGTTACAGTGATAGTTGAACCCTGCTCCAATGTATTTGGGGGAGGGGCTACTGAGTAAACCCAGCCGACCCTCTTCCCAAATACATTGGGCGTGGGCGATGACGGTAAAGAGGGGCTGTGGAGGGGAGTCTCCCTCCACACAGCCGCTCCCATATGGGGGTGGCGGTGGGGAGGAAGCTCCTCCCCCATCTCCCTTATACTAATTAACCCCCAATGAAAGAAAAACAACGAACAGTTCGCTAAAACGAAAAAAATGTGATTCCTAAAATCTTAAGTAATCTCCAGAAATTTCTTTCGTCGTATGGATGACGAAACTAAAATATAAACCAGTATATTATACACATAATAAAATTGTATATATATATATATATATATATAATATGTATATATATAAAAAATGGTTTTCACATAAAACAAATTAGGGAAAATTTTATTAAAATATCCACCTACAAGTAAAACTTTTTCAAAAAATCCAAACTTCACAGAGGCTAAAAAAAATTAATTCATTTAAATCATTTACCTTGAATTCATGAACAATTAAAGAACAATAATATTAAATGGATCTAAATTAAAACCCGAAGTTTCTAAATCCCCAAGGTTTCTCCCAACTAATTTTCATAGAGGTTTTTTTTTTTTTTTAAATAGAAATGATTTCCTACAAAGGTTACATTTTCTAAAAACAATCTAAATGTATTGTTCAACCTTAAGGTTTGATTCCAATAACAAAACAATCGATTTCCTCAAATAATTTAAATTCTACTGAGGTTTTCACAATTTTCACTCAAGAATTTTCACAAAAATAAAAGCTTTAAATTTATTTATTTCCTTTCTTCTAATAACAAATTTCTTTTCTAAAACAGATTTGACAAACAAATCTTTAATCACTACTATTTTAAAAGCAATCAAGAACAATAAAAACACAAAAGAAAACCTGATTTCAAGAAGCTATAGGGAAAGATGAATTTCTGAAGCGAAACCTCCTCCAAGGATCTCACGAATTCTATTCAACCGTGTCATGAATCCAATCAAGCAACCAATCCATAAACACAATCAAACTCCAATAGAATTTTTCTAAATCAATTTTATAGCCAAATTTTTTTTCAAACCCTTCTTTGTGCAATTTTCCCCAAAATCCTCCTTTCCAAATCTTCTCTCAGCATGAATGAATTTTCAATAATCTCTTCTCCTTAATTAAGCATGCAATTCAGTCCTAAATCAAAAATATCTTAAAACCAAATCTGATCCCTTTGCATGCAATATTGACAATTACAATATTAATTTTAATTTTCGAAAACCCACTTTCAATTTAAAATGCAATTTCAAATAATAATTTAATTCCCAAAATTGAAACTAATTTCCCAAATAACCATTTAATTATAATTTCTAATTTAATTCCCACAAGTTGAAATTAAATTCCAAAATTAATTTTAATTCCTTTCTTTCCTTTCATTTTCTTGGATCACATTTAATTAATTAATTAAATTATTTAATAACTAAATTCATCCTTGTGGATTAAATTTAATTAATTAAATAAATTTAATTTAAATAATAATTTCAATCAACAAAATATAATTTTAATTAAATAACCATCAACATGATTTAATGCAATAATTCTAAATATCTATTTCCAAATAAGAATCCTTCATAATTTAATTAAGATTAAAGCAAGACAAACAATGACTCGACATACACAACTGATGACACACTAAGGTTAGGACGTAGACTTGACATATGTTACCTAGCTACTATCTCCCGTTCAACTTAACCGTTGGATCGACACGCTCAAACCTGTGAGACCAGGTGGAGTCGATGTCATGTACCTGCAACCTAAAAACCAAATAAACAACCTCATAAAATATATCCAACATATAATACACACCGTGAAGAGGAAATCACGAATTTGTAGGGTGCTCACAAGCGAGTGATGCAAACCCATCCCCTTCACCAATACAATCATCATAACTGACACTTTCACAATACATCAAATATTCTCATATTCACTAACATGTTATATCCACTAACATCATCATTACACCAATTAAAACATGTAAACTAAAGCATCAAATAAATTAAATCACATCACATAATATAGTCTATTGCTCAAAGAATAGTAACCAAATACACACGCAAGATAAAGTATCAGATTATCTAGAAACATAAATCAACGCAAAACAAGAACACATTGTCCAATCCAGAAATAAAAACAGAGGGGTGTTACAAGGAGAGAGGGAGATGGAGGGAGAGGGAGAGGGAGAGGGAGAGGGAGAGAGAGGGGAGGAAGGAGGGATAGGGAGAGAGGTTTTAGGGTTTAGGGAGAGAGAGAGAGAGTTTAGAGTTTAGGGAGAGAGAGAGAGGGATAGGGGGAGAGAGAGACTTTAGGGTTTAGGGAGAGAGAGAGGGATAGGGAGAGAGGGTTTAGGGTTTATGGAGAGAGAGAGAGAGGGGGGGTTTAGGGAGAGAGGGACAGGGAGAGAGAGTGTGAGGGAGAGAGAGGGAGAGTCAAAGAGTTAGAGAGAAAGGGAGAGAGGGTTTAGGATTTAGTGACAAGATATACTATATTTTTATTATATTAAATATATTAATATATAATATATAATAATATATTTAATATATTGTAATATATAATAAATGTATATATCATATATGATAAGAAATAATAATTCTTCAATATCAAATAACGAATATCCATTTAGAATGAATATCCGTTGTGGATGGATATCTGTTATGTTCATTATTGTTTTTCGTTATTATATATTATATAATAGTATATATTGTATTTATCAAAATACAGTATATATTAGTATATATTATATATTAATATATTATGAGTTTGTAATTTATAACAGTGTAACAGATATCCATTTTGAAATGGATGTTTGTTTCAAAATAGATATATGTTTTGTGAGTTATATAAAAAACAAAAAAGGGACCATTTTGAGTATTTCAACGGTCCCTACATGCTTTCTATCGTGAAATTCTCGTGTTTTCTATCTGTATCAGGAAAAATTCAACTTTTCAAAGATTCTCTAACACTTTTTTTAGAATTCCAATAATTTGTGTGTGTTTTTATTGTGGAATGGGGAGCAACGACCGATGTAAGAGAAAAGGTAAAAGGAAACTTACAGCAGATCAAATTGAAGCATATAGAGAAAAAGATAGAGAAAGTCATAGAAAAAGAAGACAAGGAATGCAAAATATTCAAATTGAAGCTTCTTCGAAACCATTAAATGTTAAATCAAGTGAAGATGAAATAGAAAATGAAAATATTGAAAATCATATTGAAATTGAAAATGAAAATATGAACAACATTGAGAATGAAAATGTAATTGAAAATGTTGAAAATGAAAATGAGGTTGAAAATGAAATTGTTATTGATAATGAAAATGTTGTTCAAAATGAAATTGTTTTTGATAATGTTGAAAATAGTGAGAATGAAAATGTTGATAATATTGAAAATATTGATCATCATTTAGGTCGTTTAGCATAATATAGATTTTTTATTCTAAGTATATTTAGATGTTGATAAAAAACTTATGGTCACACAGGTTCAGTTGTTTTCAAAACTTGGTTGTGAACATATATTATTAGAAAGAATGGTGTACCTACATTTGAAGATTATGAGAAACACAAAACCATTCTCATGTATTCACACCTTGTTATAGCAACAAATGTTAAGTTATTGAGACATCATGTTATACCAAAAAAAAAGAAACTATGGGCAACTAGTAGTGATGATCATGAAGCATTACTAGAAACTTTGAAGGTAAGAGATGACCCTTTAGACACACTTGAGTAGTGGATCATTTGTTGTATGGGATAGGTATGCTATTGTTCATAAAATTTTGATATTATTTATCTACTAAGGTTGATTATTTAGGTTGTTTAGAATAATATAGATTTTATATTCAAAGCATCTTTTCTAGTTTGCATTACCAATTCATCATCATTCAATTTGTTTAGCACAATATAGATTTGTTAGTCTAAGCATCTTTTCTATTGTGACCATATAGATTTCTCATTTGAAGTATATTGTGATGATCTTGGTACGATTGATCATGGAGTTGCTACAACAATAGCCAGATCTGATCCTTTGGTAGAGGTATGTGACAGATTATAATAATATAGATTTTTTATTCTAAGCATCTTTTCTATCGTATGTAGTTTAACTGGTACCTTGATGGTTCATATAGGTGCTTGTCACTCTAGAACTTCAACATGCTACTATTCTAGAAGACTATGTTGACTGTGAAGGGAACATGTGATCTATTTCCTTCCCCTACTAGGAAATGACTATGTATTAGGGACGTTTGTTGTATACCTACATGGAATTTTATAAATCCTATATTTGATAGAAATTATTGAATGATAATATCATGCGTATTGTGTATACTTTACATGTATTCAATTGTACACTTTACAACTTATGGGTATACTTTGTCACTTATGAGTATTCCAATGTATATTTTATGACCTACGTGTTTTAATGTGTATACTTTGTATTCACGTGTGTAGTTCATGACTTAAGTGTATTTGACTAAATGAATCACTTTTTCACTTACTCACAAGGAACAAAACAAACCCTAAACCCCTATGCACCTTTACATTGCATCCATCTGACCCTTTTTCCATCAACTAAAAACCCAACACCATAGCCAAATGCCTTAGAGATATAAAAATCTCAAAGATTTTATTGTAGAGGGGCCCTACGTGATCTTGTACACTCAAACAAATTGTTTCTAGGTGACACGATTTTTGATAAATAGCCCTTCAAAGATTGTTACCTTTTAACACTTTGGACTCTTAAAGGAAATTGTTGGTCCAATGTAGCTCAGAGTCATTAGGCATGTTTGGGTGCAAACGAGAACCATGCCTAGCATAAACGTACCCATCCAAATGTGTTGGAACAGTCCATTTGGTTATATGAGTTGCAAAACAAAATTTGCACCACTTTGCAACTTTATACTGCTTGCATTTGACAACTTTTTCCTCAACTAAAAACTCATCACTAGGAGATAACGCCTCTGAGATAGAAAAAACCAAGAGGTTATTGTAGAGGGTCTCAACAAGATCCCATGGCCTCAGAAAAAGAGTCTATAAGTTTCACAACTTTTGAGAAATAGCCTTTGAAAGGTTGTTTCCTTTTAGCACTTTGGACTCTTAAGGGAAATTGTTGGTCCAATATAGCTCAAATTCATTCAGCATATTTGGGTGTAAAAAATAACCATGCCTAACATAAACTATCCATTCGGATGTGTTGGAATAGTTTATTTGTTCATACGAGTTGCATAACAAAAGTTGCACCACTTTGTAATTTTACACTACTTGTATTTGACAACTTTTTCCTCAACTGAAAACTCATCAACATGAGATAACACCTCCGAAATAGAAAAAAAAAAAGAGAGGTTATTGTAGAGGGTCCCAACATGATCCCATATCTTCAAACGGGGAGTCTATAAGCTTCATGATCTATGAGAAACAACCCTTGAAAGGTTGCTTCCTTTTAACACTTTAGACTCTTAAGTGAAATCGTCGGTCCAATGTAGCTCAGAGTCATTCGACATGTTTGGGTGCAAATGAGAACCATGTCTAGCATAAACATACCCATCTAGATGTGTTGGAATAGTCCATTTGGTCATACGAGTTGCAGAACAAAAATTGCACCACTTTGCAACTTTACACTGCTTGCATTTGACAACTTTTTCCTGAACTGAAAACTCATCACCACGAGATAACGCCTTCAAGATAGAAAAAACCAAGAGATTTTATTGTAGAGGGTCCCAATAGGATCCCATAGCCTCAAAGGAAGAGTCTATAAGCTTCACGGTTTCTGATAAATATCCTTTGAAAGGTTGTTACCTTTTAACACTTTGGACTCTTAAGGGAAATCGTCAGTCCAATGTAGCTCAGAGTCATTCGACGTGTTTGGGTGAAAATGAGAACCATGCATAGCACAAACATACCCATCCATACATGTTTGAATAGTCCATTTGGTCATATAATTTGTAGAACAAAAGTTGCATCACTTTGTAACTTTAAACTGCTTGCATTTAACAACTTTTTCCTCAACTAAGAACTTGTCACCACGAGATAACGCCTCCAAGATAGAAAAAGCGAGAGAGGTTATTTTAGAGGGTCCCAACATGATCTCATAGCCTCTAACGAAGAGTCTATAAGCTTCATGATTTTTGAGAAATAGCCCGTCAAAGATTGTCACCTTTTAGCACTTTGGACTCTTAAGGGAAATCGTCGGTCCAATGTAGCTTCGAGTGATTCGACGTGTTTGGGTACAAAAGATGACCATGCCTAGTATAAAATTATCCATCTGAATGTGTTGGAACAATCCATTTGATCATAGGAGTTGAAGAAAGAAATTTGCACCACTTTGCAACTTTACACTGCTTGCATTTGACAATTTCTTCCTTAACTGAAAACTTGTCACCATGAGATAATGCCTCTGAGATATCAAAAACCGAGAGAGGTTATTGTAGAGGGTCCCATCAAAATCCCATAGCCTATGACGGAGAGTCTATAAGCTTAACGGTTTTTGAGAAATAGCCCTTCAAAGATTGTTGTCTTTTAGCACTTTGGACTCTTAAGAGAAATTGTCGATCCAATGTAGCTTTGAGTGATTCAACGTGTTTGGGTACAAAAAATTACTATTCCTAGCATAATAATACCCATTTGGATGTGTTGAAACAGTCTATTTGGTCATACAAGTTGCAAAACGAAATTTACACCACTTTGCAACTTTGCATTGCTTGCATTTGACAACTTTTTCCTCAACTGAAAAATCGTCACCACAAGATAACGCCTCTGTGATAACAAAAAATGAGAGAGGTTATTGTAGAGGGCCTAAACAAAATACCATATCCTTTGATGGAGATTTTATAAGCTTCACAATTTCTGAGAAATAACCGTTCAAGGATTGTTATCTTTTAGCACTTTAGACTTTTAAGAGAAATTGTCGGTCCAATGTAACTCCAAGTGATTCGACATGTTTGGGTGCAAAAGAGGACCATACCTAGTATAAATTTACCCATACATACATGTTGGAATATTCCATTTTATCATATGATTTGCAAAACAAAAGTTTCACCACTTTGCAACTTTACACTACTTCCATTTGACAACTTTTTCCTCAACTGAAAACTCATCACCATGAGATAACACCTCCAAGATAGCAAAAAATGAGAGAGTTTATTGTAGATATTCCCAACACAATTCCATATCCTTCGACAGAGAGTTTATAAGTTTCATGATTTCCGAGAAATAGCTCGTCAAAGATTGTTGCCTTTTAGCACGTTGGACTCTTAAGGGAAATTGTCAGTCCAATGTAGCTCCGAGTGATTTGACATGTTTGGGTGCAAAAGAGGACCATTCATAGCATAAAATTACACATCCAGATGTGTTGGAGCAATCCATTTGGTCATATGAGTTGTAGAACAGAAGTTGCACCACTTTACAACTTTACACTGCTTGCATTTGACAACTTTTTCCTCAACTAAAAACTCGTCACCACAAGATAACACCTCTGAGATAGAAAAAAATAAAGAGAGGTTATTGTAGTGGGTACCAACATGATCCCATATCCTTCAACAGATATTCTATAAGCTTCACGGTTTATGAGAAATAGCACGTTAAAGATTGCCACCTTTTAGCACTTTAGACTCTTAAGGGAAATTGTCAGTCCAATGTAGCTTTGAGCGATTCGACATGTTTGGGAGAAAAAGAGAACCATTCTTAGCATAAACATACCCATCCAGATATGTTGGAACAATCCATTTGGTCATACGAGTTGTAGAACGAAAGTTGTACCACTTTGCAACTTTACACTGCTTGCATTTGACAACTTTTTTTCCTCAATTGAAAACTCATCACCACGAGATAACGCCTTTGAGATAGAAAAAACTGAGAGGTTATTGTAAAGGATCTCAACATGATCCCATAGATTCAGAAAAAGAGCTTATAAGTGTCATGGTTTCAAAAAAATAGCCCGTCAAAGATTTATGTCTTTTAGCACTTTGGACTCTTAAGAGAAATCGTCGATCCAATGTAGCTGTAAGTGATACAACATATTTGGGTGCAATAAAGGACCATTCCTAATGTAAATTTACCCATATAGTATGCCTTGTTTTCTTATTGATGCATTATGGTTAGCAGCATTCATAGTTGTGCATTAAAATAATACAAATTGCATGTCCAAGGTCAAATAACATGCATGTCATGGAGTTGTATTTGGTTTGATTAATGGCAGTATCACATTCATTTGGTCTATTTAATGGTTGCATCATGGTTGATTGATTTCTTAATTGTTGATCACGATTATTGTATAGATTTCACATGAACAATCTAATGAACATGTATCTTGTTCAATTGTAAGGACTTTGTTTGAATGTTGCATCAAACCCCTATGGTTGAAAGATATTGATTCTTACTCGATGATTTTTTAAATTTTATATGTTATTAATCTTGAATGAAAATTGAGTGACATTTATTTTTATCAAGATGATTATATTAATTTCAAATGAACATTGTACCATGACATTCATTTCATTAAGTTGTATCCAATTTTCATTAATTTTAACTTCTTATAAAATAAAAATCAATTGCCCACTTCATTATATGAGCTCGAAAAATAAAATAATATTAGATGTAAATTTATTAAAAGAGCTTGAAATCATGGGTATTCTCAAATTGAGTGTTCGAGAAAAATGTATTGGTAGAAATGTATGAAAAATGTGATACAATAGAAAAGACAATTAATTTATTGAAAAAAATCCTCAAAGAACTAGATGGATACATTAAAGTGAACTATTAAAATGTTATTTCGTTAATCTATAACATACATTATCAATCATAACTTTAAACCATTCTAAGATAATTATACATTCCATTATGAAAATTCAAAGTAGAAAGACATGCACACGAGGAACAAATTAGATCCAATATCAATTCTTATATATCAAACTATAGAATAATTATGTTTGTGCATATACAAATTTGGCATATGCCTACTCATAACAAGTTTTACAATAAGTTTTACAAAATGTGGCATATATGCCATCTCAAGATCTATCAAACCCTAAGTACATATCAATCTATATCATATCCTAATCTTGTGTTGGACCATCAGAATCGAGCCTCCTCTAAGAAATTAGTTGCTCCAAAGTTTCTTGCACAATAACATTTCAAACAACAAATTAGATTAATTATGTAAATGGTTGACAAGTTAGACTAGTAAATAGAAACTTATATACCATCATTTATGAATTACTAATTTAACATCAAAATCAATATACATGTAGTATATTATATCAATAATGCAATTCTTGTTTACCTCAAGTCTTGCTCTCTTTTTTGCAAGATGTTCTACATATGATTGTCCCTTAGGACGTTCAAGAGTCTTCCTATAAAGTAATGGTCTCACACTTGTCACAGTGTTGAGTCGAGTAGAGGACTATAACAAATAAAATAAAAATGATACAAGTTAACATATAATTGTTGAAAATAATCATATCTACTAATCACATATCTACTCCTATCTAAAATTAAATGATCTACAATATAAAATAAACACATACCTGTTATGATGCTATGACACTAGATGTACTCATAGTGGATGAATCGGCAAGATGGTTTCCTATATAGAAAATTACAAGAATGTAAATTAACATCCACACATAATTATAATATCGAGAATAAAAATATATATACCTATTGTGCAACTTCATCCAATGGGTCAGACCCAGTCAAAATTAAGGTTGCTGCAAAAAGACAAGATTACATCAGACTATCAGTATATGTAACTTACATGTATTTAAACATAATAGATTTCAAAAATTAACATCTAAAATAACAATTTAAATAATTTACTGTATACTGATTCTCTAGCACAAATGAAATGGCAGTATGTGTAGCATCCTGCACTTCCAAAATTTGCTCCTCTGTTAACAACTGTTAAACATTCCAGCACATAAACAAATATTATTACAAATATCTCTCATAAAATATGAAATAATTTACATAAAACACACAAAGAAATTACTTTAAGTCTTACCGGTCCTCCCATATCATCCCTGGAAGTCGATGTTTGTCCTAGAAATGGTCCATTTCATGCTCTATCAACTCCTACATCCGACATATCATGAATATCATAGATGGATGTGTCTATGGAGGCCTTAGTGGACCGTTAGAAAGGTCCCAAAAATAAATTGTTGCACATCATGCAACAATGAGGTGAATAAATATGCCCCGAAGAGGATAGTGTACTAATGCGACCTGATGACTGTGTACCATTGGGAGCTGATGATGATGTACTAGTGGGAGCTACTGCAATAGATGCACCACCATCATGCTGGAATGGATCAGGTGCAACACCACCGTGATGGGATGCATTTTCAAATGGTTGCGCAACATGATGGCTCTGTGTGACCAAATGATCACTCAATGAATGTAATGCATAAATGCTCAGAGTCCCTGCATCTACAACAATCTCAGGGTAAGGTAGTGGAGTCAGATCAGCAATAGGTGGAGGAGGATGAATAGGGGTGACTTGGAATGCTCTAGGTCTATCCTATGGCATCCCTCTACCAACACCCTAAAAATCTCGCATGTCAAAGTAATTGACATGTCTCCCCAGCACAAACTCAACATATAATTTTCAAAGAAAATATTGAGGGACATGAAGATTTTTGTTGGGTGGTTTATCAAAAACCATCCACCAACATCTCCAAAAATTATCTAGTATGCCTCTATGGGTACACCATTTAATTAAAAATTTTGGTTTTCGCACATTAATAGGTTGTCTTGTTCTTTGATCGATTGTAATACCCCACCACACAACCCTAGAGAAAGTTTCAATTCATAATAAAAGCGTATTAAATTTTCTTTTATTAAAGTAAATTAAGCATACATGTTCATCTATAATTGACAACATCCCCTAAGGCTATGTAACTGAGATTACTTAAATCCCCATTAACATTCATCATTATATTTCATTGCATTTAATAACTCAAGTTGAAGCATTCATTCAACATAAATTAATAACAAGATAAGAAGATAACATCCATAACATATATCCATTACATGAACAACCGATTACAACACTCATTTCTAGAATGAGTCATAAATACATAAGTGTTACAATTACATAAATCCACCTCATAAATACAAGAGGGGAAAAACCAACTTATTACATTTTGAAATACAATAGTGCTAGAAATGAAAACAAGATCCGTGAGCTGTCCAACTGGATGTCTCACCTCCACGTACTGAAGATCAAGGGGGACCCAACGGTGTATGGTGCATGTTCCACCCAACCAAGTGGCACCTGAAGGCCCACCCCCCATGCTAGGATATAGTAACAACGTAACATGGACAAAGATCTACAATCACTAACCAAAGACAGACTCATACTGACATAACCAAACAAATGAACTACATAAGTACAAACCAAGTACAACTCAAGTACCACTTTCACATCACTGACATAGGTCACATTGCTTCCAGACATAAAATATATCAAGTATGTTTATAGAACCATACACATAAAACAATTAACAACAGTTGTCCTAGATAGAGTGTCATCGCATAGTTAGTCATGAGATCTCCTTTGGACATTCTTCATAGGCTCCGGATATCCTGGTGACCTCAACCAAACCCCGACCCTCATGCTCACTCATGCGGCATCAAATACCTTTCATAAGGACAAGATAGATGACCACGCCATTTCAGGCCTTCCCACTCATCCCAAGTCTAAATGAGCCCTTATGTCTATGAGTGAGGTTAAATTATCTTGATTAATGTGAAAGGCATCCTAATCATCTAAGTACATTAATTTAATTATCATTTGATTAACTCACTTTTGAAGGTTACCCAGTTTACCTCTTTGGGCTCCAATGCCTAACAGAAGCCACTCTTCTAATGGACAACACACCATAGAAACCATACTCCAAGGGAATCACAAGTGCAACCAACCTAGGTATCATAACCACTCCAACTCAAGGAGGAAACAAATAATAAAACTCACTCCAAACATCTTGGAGGCAATAAACACATAGACCACTCCTTTCATAGGAGGTACAAAATATCCTCATTTGTGGAAACCGGGTAAATTACAGAAAAGACACCATGCACTACCCAAGGGAAAAACAACTGGTTGACATAATGAATCGACAACCCTCTTAGATCCTCAAAGATTCTCTGGAAGACTTACAATTTTGGACTAAAACTCAATCCCATATCCCACAATGCAACTTGACGACATAGCTACAACAAGCATTCAAGTCATAATTCAAATCTAATATTTGGATTTCTTAAACCCATACTCATTCAATAGGTAACATTGACAAAGTCAAAGGCATGATAACAAGGTTAACTCAAATTATCATATAACCCTATTTCCTCTTCCATTATTGAACGTCTAAAATAATTAAACTCGCTTCCCTTTACAAAATACAGAGAAAATAAATCAAAAAGGCAATCACGAGGATATCTTTATTTTTGGATATCTTAAATCCATTTCCTTATTTAATGCATCTCGAAGAAAATAAAATAATAGCCTTCCAAATTTTCATTAAAACATAATAATCCCTTCCATTAAAATAAATACCTTTCTCTATCTTTTCTAACCATGCACACTATTCATTTCAATTTAAATTGCAATCTAAATGCTTGCATGCCACCAAAATGCTCAAAATAGAATATTAAATGTATATACATAAATATATATATGCAACATACCATATATGTTTTAAATACATATGTTTTATATTTATTCATAAATATATATTAAATAAAACTACCTTAAGCATTGACTATAAACCTTCTATTTTCAAAAAAAGTTTACCAGATTATTAAATTGATTAAATCTGAATAAAATCCAAACTCATACATCTATTTTCCAATATATAAATATATATATGTTAAATATTATATCTTAATATATGATATTAATATATATATATATATATATATATCATTTATATTAATCTAACATTAAAAAAATGAAATACTAATTAAATAAAATCTAAATGCAAAATTTACACAGACGAATTCTGCGGATCCCAAGACTTTGCGTGCCCATCACCGGGAAATAAATAATATTAAAAAAAAAAACTACCGGACTGTACATTGTATAGTCGGCCACCCAATGTACTGGGCGTCGGTCTATACAATGTACAACCGGTCCCATGCGAAGGGGGCAACGTTGTTCCCATGGTAGCACTCCCTACATATTAGTGGAGGGCGCTGCCATGGGAGCAGTGCACTCCCACCAATGTGTGCAGTGGGCGATGGGGGTACATCCGCCCCCACCAACCACTAATAAATAATTTTATTTTTTTATTATTAAAAGAACATCCATTATAAAAATTTTGACGAATTTACCAGATTTCGTCTCCCAAGAACACTGTACGGACGACAGTTTTAAAAGAAATAATTTTAAATAAATAATAATCAAAAGGAATATATTTATATATTCATTATATGTATATTTAAACTGTGAATAAATATGTATAATGAATATAAATATATATATTTACACAGAGATTAATATACAAGTAAATTTGAGAAAACTAAATAAAAATAACCAATTACAGAAAATTAATTTTTCAGAATGATTTTCTAAATTTCACATATGTTTAAAAAAAATTGATTTTATCAAAATCAAACCTTTAAATTATAAACAATACAAAAATAGAAATACTAATGGGGATCTAAATTTCTCCATTACAAATTTTCTATAGAGGATTTGTTTTCAAAACCAGATCTGATTGTTTTCTAAAAGGGTAAAATCTCTTACAACAATCTAAATGTTTGATGCACAATTCTAAGATTTAAATTTAACATTGATTCTACAATTTCTTCAATTACAAAATTAAATCCTACAGTATATTTATACATTCTTCCCCAAATTTCAGATTAATTTAAATCTAATTTCCATTAACAAATCCTATTTCTCAATGAATTCAACAACAAATTCTTTAAACAATATAAATTTGTTTTAAACAAACAAGAACAAGAAAAAACACAGAACAAAACCTGGATTTTGAAGCTACAGGAAAAGATGAATTTCTGATGCAAGCCTCCTCCAAAGATCTCACGAATTCTCTTCAATCGTACAATGAATTCAATCCAAAACTCAACTAATCCAAACAAACTTTCTTCAAATCGATTCTACAATCAAAAATTTCTTCAAACCCTTCTCTGCGCAAATTTTCCAAAAAAAATCTTCTCTACTTTTTCAGAAACTTTTTCTTCCCAAGATCTTATTCTTGAATGAATGAATTTTCAATCAACTCTCCTTCTTAATTAAACATGCACTTCAGTCTTCAATCAAAAATATCTTAAACAACCTAAATCTAATTGCATGCAAAATTGAATATTAAATATCAATTTAATTTTTCATTTTTGAAAACCCACTTTCAATTTAAAATACAATTTCAAATATCTTTCAATTTTTGCTTTTATATAATTTAATCCAAAATTAAACTTAATTATTTAATAACTAAATTCAACCCTTTTGAGATTAAATTTAATTAATTAAATAATTTAAACTTAATTAAATTAAATTCTATTAATAACTTTAAATATAACATCTAAGCATAATTTTAATTTATTATATAATAATCACTACTTTAACCAATGCAATTATTCTAAAAATTTGATTTAATAATTACGCATCTAACAAAATCAAATAACATTGAATATGGTAAAACTATGACTCAACAATCAAGACTGACGACACACTAAGGCTAGGGCATAGACTTGACACATGTTACCTAGCTACTATCTCCCATTCAACTTAACCGTTCGATCGACACGCTCAAACCTATGGAACCAGGTGGAGTTGATGTCATGTACCTCAAACCTGAAACCAAGTAAACATCATACAGTATATCCAACATATAATATACACCGTGAAGAAGAAATCACAGATTCACAGGGCGCTCGCAAGCGAGTGATGCAAAACCGTTCTCTTCACCAATACACTCATCAAAGACTGACATTAACATCATAATCAATAATCTCATAATAAAATCTCATGTTAACTCTACTAACATCATTAAACCATTAAAGTATGTGAAACAATAATCAGATAAACCACATTACATCACATAAAATAGTTCATCACTCTATAAATAGCGCTCAATAACACACACAAGATAAAGTATCAGAATATCCAAAAACATAAATCAAAGCAAAACAAGGACACATTGTCTAGTCCATAAAGCAAAATGGAGGGGTGTTACATCGATGAATAACTGAGCCAATTGGTGTTTCTCAATACCAAGTGCTTTCACCTCATTATATGCTAATCCATCAGCATAAAATTGTCTTTTTTCCTCTCATTGCCATGCAAATCTATTATGTTGAGTTGCCAAAGTTTGAACATTTGAAATGATTGTTTGCAAAGTGTTTTTCATCTTTGATAGCTCATCTAGAGTCTCATAGGTTCAACATACTTTTCTTAATTGATCTAAATTTCTATGAATAGACTCGTGTATTGTTGGCACATTTTCATTTGGAAACAACGATTTTGGTGGAGGATTTGGAGGGTATTCATTTTGTGCACGATCAGGGTTTTCATTTTGTTCAGGGTTTCAATTTTCATGTTGATTCATTTTAAATCTATTAATTGATAAAAACATTCAAAATTAACAATGGTTTTAATGCAATGAAAAATCTATCAAATTTACCTTATTTTTCACTAAAATTTAAAATAAAAACAATACAAAATGAATAAAATTGAAAAATCCACAAATACTTACAAATTTTAGCTAATTATCCTCTAGAAAAGGGATATTTGAGTTGCCTTCTTGAATAAACCTGCGCACAAACAAAACAATGAAATGAGCGCTCAAATTTTCTTATTTGTTTATAAGACAGGAAACGAATATCCATTTCAAGAATTATAGCTTTTTAAATATATGTTCGGGTCCGGGACCTAGCCATATTCAATTGGAAGTGATTTTTTTAAAACTATAATATATATATTATTATAATATATTTTATAATATATATTATTATATATATTATAATAGTATATACATTATAATATTATATATATATTATATTATTATTATTTTTTAATAAGAAAGAAAATGGATAATCATTTGCTGAATTATAGCTTTTTAAATATATGGTCAGGTCTGGAACCTAACCATATTCAATTGGAAGTGATTTTCTTAAAACTATAATGTATTTAATATAATATAATATAATATATATTATGCATAATATATATATTATTATAATATAATATATTATATTATGTATAATATATATAGTATATTATGTATAATATCTATATTATATTAATTTGGGGTTGAGGCCATAGCTCGGTTGGCTAAATCTTTCCTTTTGCAGGAGGTTGGTCATGAGGTCTAGTCTCCCCCACCCCTGTGGTACCAGAGGGCGTGTCGGTTACATTAAAAATTTTACCAAGCACACTGCAATTTATAGGGGGTCGTGCTACCCAATTCCTGAAATATATATATTATATTAATTTTAATATAAAATATATATTATACATAAGATAATATATATTATATTATTATTATTTTGTTTATAAGATAGAAACGGATATCTGTTTTCTGAATTATAGATTTTTAAATATATGGTCAGGTCCAAGACCTGACCATATTCAATTGGAAGTGATTTTTTTTAAACTATAATATATATTATATTATAATCTAATATATATTATATAATGTATAATATATTATATATATATTATAATATAATATAATCATAAAATATAATAAATTTAATACTATATTTAATATATAATATTTAGTATTATATAAATATTATAATCAAATATAATTTTATAATATATTCAATAATAGGTATATGATAAATATATTAAAAAATTAATATAATATATAAAATAAAACAAACAGTTGAGGCTGGACCTGATGGAATTATACAATGTCACTTAAACGAAACAAATATTCGTTTCAAAATGGATATCTGTTATATAATGGATATCCGTTTTGGTTTGGTATTACCAAACCAAAACGAATATTGTACTTGGGCTTGCAAAAAGTCAAAGGCATGAATTTCACATTTTTGGGCGTGTTAAAAACACTTTTTTTCACATCGCCATTTTTTGGACCCCCATGATCTTGCATAGACCCTTTATGTGAATATATGGTATGCTATATTGATATTGATAAATAATCATTAGGTTGATTTGTTTTAATAAATGGAGTTTTTATAATAAGTCAGTCAATTAGTGCTAGTTATAATAAGGAGAGAATAAAAGAAGAAAAAGAATGATTGGTAACCATCAATGTTTATTACACTCACTATATTTATAATATGATGTTTACAATAAAATGAGATTTATTTGCTAGTCCTAATTCCTATGTGTGTGCTACAATTGTCTAATATGCTTCATATACCAATATGACACCCAAGTGCTTGTACTTGTAGGCACAATTCTTTCTCAAAACTATCAAGCGGTAATACAAAATCATGACAAAAAATCAACCTATGTGAATTCCAACACCCAACTTAAATCAAATGTTGAATCAGTGTTCCCAATTTTCATGCACACAAACTCAGTTTAGAAGATTCTCTTATAATAACCAAAAATAAGATTTAAGGATGCTTTAGTTACTTCGTTCTCATAGATCTTTTACAATGTCACTCATAAATTTGAGATGTTGTTATAATGTCTACATCATAGGTGCTCATGATGTGGTTAACTTCAAATGAATAACTTGAAAGTCCCTCGCTAAGCTTGACACACACTTTTATAATGTCTACATCATAGGTGGTCATGACGAGGTTAACTTCAAATGAATAATTTAGTACCATCTACTAGTCTTAGATTTGGCATATACTTTATAGGTTCATTTGGGCTTACTATCTCCCACCTAACCAAAGAAAAGAGATTTTAAATTTTAATAATCACATAATCACTTAATCAATTCAAATAAACATGTGATATGTCAATAATCTAAAAATCTAAAACTTGTGTGCTTAATTATGCAATATATCTTATAACTTATCACTAGTAAATCTAGTCTGTTGCATATCTTAAAAAGTAATTTTTATATGAATATCAAGCATACCTCTCATGTGCCAGGATTAAACTTTAGAGGTTTCTTGAAGTAATGAGGATCAACATGAATAGAACGTAACCAAACTATTACTTCCCAACCTTTTGGAAAATTGTAACCTGTTATACAATCTTATACTTAGTTTACTAATCTATTGAGAATATCCTACATCAAAAAAAATTGCATATTTTTGAAAAAAAAAAATACCATTGAACTATGTATCCTTTTCCACAGTTCTAAACATAAAGTGTGCTACATTTGCAAGTTTTTTATCTTCATCAATCACCTAAATGCATGATATAAACATTAGATGATAGCATTGGCACCATACAAATTAATGTGCATACTTACAAATTAATCCAACGAACCATCTGGGTCTACTCTACTCTTTATTGTGTCAAGTATTGCCTCATGGTCAAACTCATGCACCTTCCACAAAGTATTGTTCAAAGGTCTACCTCCATATTTGATCAAATGAACATTGGATGCCATGACAAAGTTCAAGTAATGAAGAATATTTTGATGCGTGTCAAAGTCCTGAAACAACTAAACATTAACACTCTTATGTGGGTACCTTCTAAGCCACGTTCTAGTAAAACCACTAAGCTTATAGGGTATTCAATTTTTATCCATCTATAAATGGGGCCTCCAATTTCTTTTTGGCCTCAACACAATGACACAAGTAGAAATCCATTCCCTCTTTGTTGTTTTCATCTACAATAACTACATAAACATGCCATACATTTATATGTTCTACAAATTAGATGAAATTAGTCAACATTACAAATACACTACAAAGTAAGATAACAATGGGAATTTCAAAAACTATGCAAGTAGATATATTAGCTAGTTGAGCTAGATCTGATATGTGGTCAAATTCAACTGATGATTCCATCTATGTCCGTTCTAATGCCGTCGTAGGGTGATACATGTGAAGTGGGTTAAGATAACTTAACCACCATTTATCAACCCACTCCTTTGAATTGCACTCATCCCAAGCTTGCATTGTATGTGAAAAACAAAAGCATGCCATCTTCCGCGTATGGATACTCCATGAATATGCATTTGAGCTAAGGAAAGAGTGTAGCTCACACGATCCTGTCAGTGTAAAATAATCCTCATATGGTGAAATGTTAGTATCATCCATAAACCAAAAAAATCTATGAACTGAAGACTTACATTCATTATCTAGACCCATTGAAGTATTACACCAATCAACGATTGATTTTGTATTTATCAACTTTGCATTGTCTTTATACTTTAACTCTTCTCGTGCTAATGCTCTTTTGAAACATGCTCCTACACCATCATGCTCCCCCTTTCCATGTCTGGCCTCATATTCTAAATAACCACCATTTATCAACCCACTCCTTTGAATTGCACTCATCCCAAGCTTGCATTGTATGTGAAAAACAAAAGCATGTCATCTTCCGCGTATGGATACTCCATGAATATGCATTTGAGCTAAGGAAAGAGTGTAGCTCACACAATCCTGTCAATGTAAAATAATCCTCATATGGTGCAATGTTAGTATCATCCATAAACCAAAAAAATATATGAACTGAAGACTTACCTTCATTATCTAGACCCATTGAAGTATTACACCAATCAACGATTGATTTTGTATTTATCAACTTTGCATTGTCTTTATACTTTAACTCTTCTCGTGCTAATGCTCTTTTGAAACATGCTCCTACACCATCATGCTCCCCCTTTCCATGTCTGGCCTCACAAAAGTTCCACATATGTTGAACACCTGTAACGACATGCATCCTACTCAACTAGTAGAACATTTATGAGTTCTTGAATTGTGTTGCACAATTATTCGACCATATTATATGCTAACTATATGTTATACCCCTTTGAGCCAAATCACTGTAGAGCAACTAGAAGCAACCTTGCATGAACTTTGAAGAATGTGTACAATCATCAATAATATAAAAGTGGTACTCCCTTAATACCTTCCTTTGTTCATTTGTACTATCAACTGCATGAATCAATAATATGTGCACAAATATAGAAACCTATGTGGAGCTGTAATATTGTGACTACACCTCACGCTGTGGCTATAGAGTGTAGTTCTCTGTAAATTGACCACTGAAACTATGCTACCAGCTGGAAATGTGTCCTTGAATACCTTGAATGGAAAGTCCAACCATCGAGTTCTATGGGTATGCCTTGCATACTCATACACTATATTGTCACGAAATGTAGACATAAACTAATACACTGAAATATTCTAAATAACCAAATCACACCTTTTTATTTGATTATCATCTTTTTGTAACACATGCCACTATTTTATACTTCCCAAACTCTACTAGTTTCTTTCCAACTACATGTGTAACTTCCATATGTTGGCATACTAGCATACATTGCAACCATCGCAACGCTGACATGAACCATCCAAACATAGTTTCCTATAGAATATTTTTCCATCCTCTCTTTCACATAAAGTTTTTGATAAGAACTCTCTTGAAGATGTTGATGGGGCATGTATGCCACAATATTGAGAAACATTATTAGTATGCAAATCTAAACATATAGAATGATAAACATCATAATGGTTAGAGAATTCAATAGGTAATCTACAACAATAATTAGTGTGTGTGTGTGTGTGATTTATCTTGACATAAAAAGGTTTAAGCATTTCAAAATATGTTTAAAATTTTTGAATTTGAGGATAATCCTCTTGAAATTTATGAAAATATTGTGTTTGATTCATATCCAAAAAATTCTTTGGATGTGGCTCACAGCTCCCACTACCGATTCTCCTTCTTACCACATCCCTTTGATTCAAAGATGGCCTTGTGTTATTAGTCCAATAGTTTTCAATTAGTGTTCTCAATGCTTCAACAAATGGTTTTATCTTTTTGTCGGAATCTCCCCAAGAATTCCCATAATTCAGTTGAATCGGTGTCATCAACTCTTTAGCTCCTTTGAAGGGCTCTTAATAAAGTTTTTCTATTAATTATAAATTATTGACTCATCTTTCTAATGAGATGAGATCTCCTTGTTTGATTACTTACCAAAGTCAATGTAATAACATGTCAGGTGACATTACTATCTTTTGAGCGTGAGGTCTTACCCACACTCTCATAAGCATCCATTAGATTCTTCACAATAGTATTTTCACTTGAATCATTCAATGTTCTCAACCCAAGAATCTTCATGATGTTTCTATGCTTATACCTTGCATCATTTCAACAAATAGTTGACATCTTGTGGTCTCATTTAACTTTTCAAAGAAAAATTTCCAAATCTCATCAGCATATCTTCTATAAGTGCATTTTGGAATCTTACCTTCCATTGGCTACAAAATATTCTCATCAACATTAATCAAAAACTTTATCTTTCTATGCAAAATTCTAGGTGGTGTTCTCCTAGGTACATACATCTCAACATTAGGAATTTCATCAATATTTAAGTGATATGGGCTAGATCATGTACCTTTGATCAATGGTGGAATAGATGGCATACCTTGAGTTTGACATGGGGATGATGGTGTACGTCCTTCCTCAAATGCAAGTGATGATGTACTCTCAACTTGAGATGCACTGGATAGTGTCCCTTTATATTCACTTGTGGTAGATGGTGTCCCTCCATATTCACTTGCAATAGATGGCGTCCCTCCATATTCACTTGTGGTAGATGGTGTCCCTCCATATTCACTTGCAATAGATGGCGTCCCTCCATATTCACTTGTGGTAAATGGTGCTCCTATGTATTCACTTGTAATAGAGGGTGTGTCTCCAACTATGGTATTCAAATTTGTCTTAGCACGATGCTTTCACATTCGTTCCCTTTGTGTTGCCAATGCATTTTATCTTTTTGATGGTTGAGGTTCCTCTTAAATTGGCTTGTTTTTGTCAATCATATCAAATTTCTTCTTTTGACGATGTTCCCTCATCCATTCTTTTTTCTTTTCTTTATTAGTTTTGTACTCTTCCTTTATTGATTTATTCCTTGTTCATTTCCTCGATATAGCTGATAATTTTACCTGTGGCATGATAAAGAGACAAATATTAGCTCCTAAAAAATGAATCCATACAAATAAATGAACTATATGTCATTCAAGGCTTCATACAAAATACTTGCAATCATCCTGTATAAGAGTACTTCTAGCATAGACAAAGGTCACATGAATATTTGGATGGAATGCCTCAAGGAAAGGTGGTCATGTGGCATGCCATGATTGCAAGTTAGGTTCAAAATGGAAGAATGGACAAGGCATGTGAATTTTTTGACAATAATGTTTTGGTAGACATGCATGCAAAATGTGGCACCTTTGACAAGCTAGTGAGCTCACTAGCTTGTCAATGCTCACATGAAATTTTGGATGCAATGTCTTAAAGAAATATGGTCATGTGGCATGCCATAATTGCAAGATAGGCTCAAAATGGAATAATGGACAAGGAATCTAATTTTTTTGACATTAATGTTTTGGTAGACATGTAAGAAAAATGTGAGCATTGACAAGCTAGTGAGCTCACTAGCTTTTCAATGCTCACATGAGTTTTTGGATCCAATGCCTTAAAGAAATTTGGTCTTATGGCATACCATGATTGAAAGATAGGTTGCACCTTTCCCCATGTTGCTAAGTTAGCCTTGAATAAAGAGTCTTGAAACAGTGGAGAGAAGGGTTACAATCCCTTGTAGGTAGACTAATCAAGGAAACATTTAAAATATATCACAATATTAGTGATGAAGTAAGTTTAGAAATAGAGATGAAAACCAAAATCTATTCAAAGATCTATCAATTTGGGAGGAGTATATTCCAATTTTGTAGATACATGTATGGAAAATTTGGTAGCATAGAAAATGCAATAAGTTGTTTGAAACAATGCACATCACCATGAGACCCCATTTCTTTGAGGCATTTCTTCAAACAACTGATTGTGTTGTCTATATTGTTTGATAAAATGATTTGGTAGAAATGTATGGAAAATTTGGTAGCATAGACAAGGCAATTAGCTACTTGGTAGAACTGCTTGACAAAATACCTCAATGAGATATGTCCTAGTGGACTAGAATGATTGTAGGATATGCATAAAATGGATTATTTGAAAAAGGCTTTCGAAAATTTCAAGCATATGCAATTTCTAGGTGTAAAACCAAATTCCACTACATTTTCCAACATCCCCCGTGTCTATACCAAAATGAATGCTTTGGAGAGGGGTATGCACATCCATAGAAAATGATTGAGAAATGATGTATTATTTTACATAATTATAACTTCTCGCATATATATGTGTATACAAAATGTGGAAGCATACACAAGGTAGGTCAATTGTTTAAAAAATTGCCTCAAAGAGATGTGATTTAAAAATGTAATTGGAAAGTGTAAAAAATTGTGTAATTTAAAATGTGCATTGACAAGCTAAGGTTATAATGACAAACAAACAATGATGAACATGGAAAATGAAAAATAATAAAATCAAAGCAAGCCAAAATAGAATGAAAGAAAATATAAAGAAAATGTGTAAAGACTTCACATACCTAAAAAATAGAGATTCAAATGGAGGATTTCTACCCAATTATGTAGCCTTTGCTTCTTCTTGCATCAAACTCCTTAAAAATTTGAGTTTTTCAAAAGATTTTTTCCCTTTCAATGTTCAATTGTATATCACTCTTGAATGGAATTGAGGCTTGAATTGATATTATATTCCTTTCGATGTGAAAAATTTGCTATTTCATGCAAATGTGGTCGAAAGATCATAAAAAAGGTGGTAGAATGTGAAAAAAATTCATGCACACTTCACAAAATGATCAAAAGGATTCTTTTTGTCGGAACACATGCATAACCAGGAGAATATGTGAAATATGGGCCTAAAGATCATTGTTGGGGATAAGGATTTTGGTCTGTCATCAAGATATGCATCTAAGACAGTAGTGCCTTAGTGATTTCACTTCAAAATCACAACAAAGACACAACCAACCATGCCATAAAGCGGAAACAGGAATAGTTGATTTCCCATTGATCCTCTGAGAGAAGTGAATGCTAACAAAAGATAGATTCAACATAAATAGATAACCATGAAAGAAAAACATGATGACACACAAATATATGTGGGGAAAACCTTTTCAGGTAAAAAACCCACCTCCAAAACATTCAACTCATTTGTATTATTCAGTAACAAAATTAGTTACAATACAAACACAGAGCTATGCTCTTCAGGATATTACATCTTGTCCATCTGGAGAAATAATATAGGCTACATAAACTAGTATCTCACATATCTACAATGTCATCCATGTGACATACTATGTAGATTCCCTTTGAGTCCTCACAAAGACTGTCACAGCTAGCCTCATGGCCAGCCCAACCCCTTGGCCTCACAATTTCACATCTTACCAGATCCGAGAGTCAAAGTGTTCACTCTTGAATAGCTAAAACACTCTCAGCCTCTCTCTGATATCGCTCATCTGCTAAGAACAACGCACGAGATTAATTAATCTCTTTTCCATGTGCCAACCTGTCCTACACATCCCTGCCAGCAACGGTCATTAGGATATTAACTATCCTATCTGCAAGGCTGCATACTTTACTGATAACATGCACCAACCATGCAGATGCATCGAGCCACCCATTCATTAAATCGGGCCTAGACGCATCCATCAACCAGCCTTTAATACTGCAACTCATTCGCAATCAGGAAATGACACTTTGCCAATCAAATCTCAAATAACTCGGCACGTGTCACCATTACATTTGCCTATCGCTGCTGACTATTGGTCAAATCGGTCCAACTTGGTCAACCGAGTTCTGAGCTCATACGAGCTCCTACCGTGCTACTGCCGAGCTCAACAAAGCCTACTGTGGTATGGCGGTGAGTTCGCTCGAGCTCACTCCACCATCTACCATACTACCGTAGCCCTAACCATTTCACCCCATGGTATGGAGGTAAGCCAACCGAGCTCCTTCAAGCTCTGGCCCACCTTTGTCTTCGGCCAACTAGAAGTAGCCAACCAACCACATGTCGCCCTATCATTTGCCTATTGCTGTGCCACCAAGTCCAACTCGCTCAAGCTCTGCCCTGAGCTCATCCGAGCTCCTACCGCGCTACCGCAACCCCGTTGGCATTGCCTCGCAGTATGGCGGTAGCCGCCTTGGATGACTACTGGCGATCTTACCATGGCCACCACGGTCATTCATTTGACTGGCTGTGGTATGGCAGTAACTGCTAGCCAGACCGATGGCGGTCTTACCATGGCCACTATGGTCAGTCATTTGACTGTCTGTAGTATGGCGGTAACCGCCAGACCCAACCGCAGGCAGTCTCACTGCGCTACCGTGGTCAGTTGACCCACCGCTTGCGGTATGGTAGTAATCGCCAAGCCCACCGTTGGTGGTCTCACCACGCTACCGTGGTGAGTTGACCCACTACCTACGGTATGGCGGTAACCGCCAAAACCAGTCAAATCCTCTGCGGTAAAGGCCAGAACAAGAAGGAAAATGCCAAATCTTTGAGGGAAGGCCAAAAATGTTGAGGCATAATTTCCCAACAATCTCCCACTTGTCGAAGACTTCCAGGCTTCCTCCAAACAGCCGAAAAAGGACCAAAACTAGGCTTCCATGCTCCAACCAAGACCCCTGCAACGACATCAAAAATGTCCACCACCTTAGGCTACAACTCCAAACATCCAACACAGGAAAAGGAGCAAGCCAAGGCGTATATGCACTAGTCTCAAGAACACAAACATTTGATCCTTTGAGTGGCAAAGGCACCAAAAAAAAAACATTAAAACACAATGCGAACACCAAAACCATTCTCCAGAACAAGAAACCACCCAACTAGAACAACAACCATAAAACTGGCTGCCCTCATCCAACTGATCAAATCCATGCGATTGAAAACCAGCACCCACAACTCATGTTGAATCATCCAACCACCCATACCTCAAAGGTATGACCATCAGTGAACTCATGCCATGACACAACAACCCATCAAATAGAAAAATAAGTGTCATGTGCCAACCAGTCAAAAGACTACATAGGTCAAGGTACTCCCACTACAAGGGTACTGTCTAGATGAATGTAAACAAAGCATCATCACAAGTAATCTAGGCATACCAAGTCCACCAAACCCTGCATATTGATGAAGTAACCATGTAGTTACAAGGGAAACCCATTCTGATCTGTAACACCTACAACCACCTGCTGCAAGAAATTTTTCTCTCAACACCTTCCACCGTTCTTCCAAGGTCCTCCAAAACTGACTGAAGAAAGAAGCACAAGCACCTGCGTGTCATCACCCAAGTGACAACACATGACCACAAACTATGACCAACTCGGAACCACAAAGGCAACCCACATCTAAAGTCAGAAGAACATTCAGGAAGAAAAGACCAGATTAGAGAGAAACATTAAATCAAAAGTATGCTCTTCTTTACATCCCAAAAGGAAAGGCTTAACAACACCCAAAAACACCATGGATGTAAGCATCAAGATCAGACTAACCCATACACCATCTCCTGTCAATCCTTAAAAGCACAAGGAGATAAACTATGTTGTCCAACTTTCATTATGAATCCTCTAGAATCTAAAACAACTCAAGATTTATATCCATGAAAGATAAAGCATAACACACCTAAAATGTATAATGGGAAAATACCTTTCAAAGTCACACTACTACCAAGCAGACCAACAAGGAAAGAGAAACATGCCCATCCAAGGTATACAAGCCAAAGAGACTTACCCAAGAGCATTCTCCTTCAAGGTCTCTATTGAATTCACATTCAACCAAGGTGCAGGCTTCTCGGACTTTCAGCTGTAACAACAAAATTCTCATAAGAATTCCAACCTCACCTTATTCTCCATGCATCCATGAGTATTAGCAACCTGTCATCTCATGCTAACTCCAAACTGCATCATTGCAATAAACATGAAGTCCTCCAGCATATGACCAATGCACTCAAAACATAGAGAAACCTCAGACCACTGTCAAAGCTTCAAAAAACTTATCATGACACCATGATCTTCACATCCCCATAGGATATACCATGCTTCAAGTGAACTATCCATGGTATCAAGAGAAAAGCAACATGCCAAAACTCTAAACTACAAGCAAGAGAATACCATGACATCAAGCAAACAAACTCTAAACTACAAGCAAGAGAATACCATGACATCAAGCAAACAAACTCTAAACCAACATCACCTGTCAAGCACCTCCAACATCTCAACCAAAGACTTTCAAGGTCCTTCATGGCTCCAAGATGTTGCACACCTTCAAATAGTGAACATGCAGATGTAAATTCTATAACACCAAAGAAGAACACCAATCATTGCTAAAGCTCCCACTAAACTGTGACACCGATCTCCCACTGAAATGTGACACCGAGCTCTCCAAGCACCATGACTGACCACCCCATCACTGTCAAAAGCTTACACTATGCCAGTGTACCCAGCTCTCCATAACACTATGATTCACATGCTTCAGGTCCCCATTACTAACTATTCAGGTACTCAAACGCCATTCCTCCTCTTATCTCAAAATAGCCACGCCAATGCACAAGTGACCACAGACAAGGTCAGCTAACAGATCTGCACCACACAGTTACAACCTCATGGATATTGATAGTACACTTTCAAGTTGTCTCACAGTAAACATGTAGGTAAGGACAACCCCCAACATTGCACAACTCGTGGATGAAACCAACAAATCTATTATTGCACTGGAAACTACAAAACTAAGATAATCAAAGAGAACAACCAAAGTAGACAATCATGACTCAAACACTAGATCAACAACAGATTTGATTTGCCATACACGTCCACAACCCAAGCACCAAAGTCTAGGAAACCAACAAACACACCACAAGAATGTTAAAAGAGAAACTCATACCAACACTCCCATGCAGAGAAGATAACTCTCCTCCAAACAAGTCGAATTGTAGCTATCTCATCTAGTCACACCCCAAAATCCAGGATCTGGAAAATAGCAGACAACAGCTCCACAAAACGCAAGTTTTCTCTGGACCATGTAAAACCTACAAAACCACGGTGTTTATAAAACACTTAGGCATCTCCATATTCACTGCTCATCTGGATGACTTAGGAGTCTACAAACAACCATCACAGTTAACCATAACAGTGAAAAGAAACATGCATATGCGTCATAGAATTTTTAGGAAAATCTACACAAAACCTTCATAGCCAAAGACATGAATCTGAAACCATTCAAGTGCAAGACACGGGCACATAGGAACAACAGGTCCATTTCAAACCAGTTCCAACACCATCACTCATGCACTAGAAAATGGGAGAGCCAGGATATCCAGAAGTTGCAGACCACCAAGGTCACTTCATAGCATCCATGCAATCAGAGCAACAGAGCAAATGCCTTAAGTGCTAAGTCAAAACACCCAAAACAAGCACACCATTTCCATGGCTGAAACAACAACACAAGCAAGCCTATACTGCCAGGGAGCCTCTCACACAAACACCCAGTATGAACACCACACTTCGCTGCAACTCAGCCATGAAAACACCTCACGCCCTTTGTATTAGGAACTTTACTGCGAGCCAGGAGCTTTAGATCACATTGCCACAGCGTGATCAATTCCATACATCTCCAGATTCTTTCAAAACTGTTTTGAATCAATGAAGCACACACTTCCACTCATCAAAGGATCAATCACCAACTGATTTCACCAAACTTCCTCAAGCTTGCTAGGCTAAGAAATCATCATAGGAGAAAACCTAGAACTTCAGCAACTAGGAGAAGACTTTGATACCACTGGTAAGTATCATCAAGCCTTGACCTCCCTCAAAGCTCTAATACCACTTGTTTGTATCATGAGCAACAAGCTACTAGCTTTGATACCACTTGTTGGGGATAAGGAGTTCGGTTTATCATCAAGATATGCATCTAAGACAACAGTGCCTTATTGATTTCACTTCAAAATCACAACAAAGACACAACCAACCATGCCATAAAGCGGAAACATGCACAATTGATCTCCCATTGATCCTCTGAGAGAAGTGAATGCTAACAAAAGATAGATTCAACCTAAAAAGATAACCATGAAAGACAAACATGATGACACATAGATATATGTGGGGAAGACCTTTTCAAGTAAAAAACCCCACCTCCAAAACATTCAGCTCACTTGTATTATTCAGTAACAAAATTAGTTACAATACAAACACAAAGCTATGCTCTTTAGGATATTACATCTTGTCCATCTGGAGAAAGAATACAGGCTACACAAACTAGAATCTCACATAGTTACAATGTTATCCATGTGACATACTATGTAGATTCCCTTTAGCTCCTCATAAAGACTATCACAGCTAGTCTCATGACCAGCCCGACCTCTTGGCCTCACAAGTTCACATCTTACCAGATCCGAGAGTCAAAGTGTTCACTGTTGAACAGCTCAAACACTCTCAACCTCTCTCTGATATCACTCATTTGCTAAGAACAACACACGAGATTACTTAATCTCTTTTCCATGTGCCAATCTATCCTACACATCCCTGTCAGCAACGGTCATCAGGATATTAACTATCCTATCTGCAAGGCTCCATACTTCATTGATAGCGTGCACCGACCATGCAGATGCATCAAGCCACCCACTCATTAAATCAGGCCTAGATGCATCCCTCAACTAGCCTTTAATACTACAACTCATTCACAATCAAAAAATAACACTTTGCCAATCAAATCTCAAAGAATTCACCATGTGTCGCCATTACATTCGCCTATCATTGTTGATTGTTGGTCAAATTGGTCCAACTCGATCAACTGAGTTTCGAGCTCATATGAGCTCCTACCGCGCTACCGTTGAGCTCAAAAAAGCCTATCGCGGTATGGCGGTGAGCTCGCCCAAGCTCACTCCGCCATCTACCACACTACCGCAGCCCTGACCATTTCACCTCGCGGTATGGCGGTAATCCATCCAAGCTCCTTTGAGCTCTGGCCCACCTTTGTCTTCGGCCAACCAGAAGTAGCCAACTAGCCATGTGTTGCCCTGTCATTCACCTACCGCTCTACCACCGAGTCCAACTCGATCAAACTCTGCCCCGAGCTCATCCGAGCTCCTACCGCGGTACCGCAACCCTGTTGGCATTGCCTCATGGTATGGCGGTAGCCGCCTTGACTGACCGCTGGCAGTCTTAGCGCGGCCACCGCAGTCAGTCATTTGGATGGCCGCAGTATGGCGATAAGTGCCAGCCAGGCCGCTGGCAGTCTTACCGCGGCCACCGCGGTTAGTCATTTGACTGTCTGCGGTATGGCGATAACCGCCAGACGCAACTGCAGGTAGTCTCACCGCGCTACCATGGTGAGTTAACCCACCACCTGTGGTATGGCAATAACTACCAAGCCCACTGCTGGTAGTCTCACCGTGCTACTGCGGTGAGTATGGTGGTAACCGCCAAAACCAGTCAAAGTTACTGCGGTAAAGGCTAGAACAAGAAGGAAAATGCCAAATCTTCAAGGGAAGGCCATAAATGTTGAGGCAGAATTTCCCAACAATCATGAGAATATTGAGTTTCTTACCATTTATAGAGCAAGACAAAACACGTATGTGTTATAACACACTCGTGTTACAATGCAAGTGTGTTATGTCTTGCTAAACAAACAACTAAATCTCAACTTCTTCAAAATGTGCTCGTGTTATGAGAAAGTTAATTTTTAATAATTTTATTTTCTCTCTCTCTCTCTCTATCCTTAGCCATCCATCCCCCATCTAGGTCTCTCACTTATCCCTAAACCCTCAACCCTAGACACTATACCTTAAACCCTAATCCCTTAAACTCTAAACCCTAATCTCTCTCTCCCACTCCCTCTCTCTCTCCCACTAACTCCCCTCTACCCTTAACCCTCTATCCTCTACCCTCTACCCTTAACCCTTAAACCCTCTGCCCTCTACCTCTCTTAGGTCTCTCTCTCACTCACTCACTCACTCACTCACTCACTCTATCTCTCTCCTCTCTACCCTTAACCATCTCTCTCTCTCTCTCTCTCTCCCTCTCTCTCTACCCTCAACCCTTAAACCCTCTACCCTCTCTCTCTCACACACACACACTCCCTCTATCTCTCTCCTCTACCCTTAACCCTTAAACCTCCTCTCTCTCTCTCTCTCTCTCTCTCTCTCTCTCTCTCTCTCTCTCTCTCTCTCTCTCTATCTATCTATCTATCTGCCCTCTACCCTCTACCCTCTACCCTCTACCCTTAAACCCTCTTCCTATCTTAGGTATCTCTCTCTCACCCCCTTTATCTCTCTCACTCCATCTCTATCTCACACTCTCTCTCCCTCTCTCTCTCACTCCATCTATCTCTCTCTCTCTTGCACTTCCTCTCTCTCTATCTCTCTCCCATCTACTCTTAACCCTCTACCCTCTACCATTAGCCCTTAAGCCCTCTCTCTCTCTCTCTCTCTCTCTCTCTCTCTCTCTCTCTCTCTCTCTCTCCCCTTAATCCTCTACCCTCTACCCTTAACCCTCTCTCTCTATCTCTCTCTCCATCTCTCTCTCTCCATCTATCCATCCATCCCTCCCTCTCCCTACCTTAATTCCTCAACCCTATACCCTCAATCCTTAAACCCTCTACACTCTACCCTCAACCCTAATCGCTCAACCCTTAAACCCTTAAACCCAAGTAAACTCTCTACCCTAATCCCTCAGCCCTTAAACCATAAACCCTCAACCCCTATACCCTCTACCCTATACATTGGACTATCAACCCTATACCCTCAACCCTCTACCCTCAACCTTAAACCCACAACCCTCAACCCTCAACCCTCTACCCTCTACCCTCTACATTAAACCCTCAACCCTCAATTCTCAACCCTCAAACTTAAATCCCTCAACACTCAACACTCGACCCTTAAACCCTAAACCCTCAACCCCTATACCCTCTACCCTATACATTGGACCCTCAACCCTAATCCCTCAACCATACACCCTCAAACCTATACCCTAAACCCTATACCATCTACCCTCTACCCTCAACCCTAAACCCTCAAACCTAAACCCTTAAACCTTCTATCCTCTACCCTCAACCCAATACCTTCTACCCTCAAACCTAATCCCTCAACCCTATACCCTCAATTCTCAACCCTCTACCCTATACATTGGATCCTCAACCCTTATCTATCTATGTACCTCCCTCCTCTTTTCTTCTCTCTATCTCACTTCTCCCTCCATCTCTCCCTCCATCCATCCCTCCCTCTCTACCCTTATCCCTCAACACTATACCCTAAACCCTTAAACACTAAACCCTCAACCATAAATACTCAACCCTCAACCCTTAAACCCTCTACCCTCTACCCTCTACCCTCTACCCAATACCATCTACCCTCGACCCTATACCCTCAACCCTTAAACCCTTAAACCAAAGTAAACTCTCTACCCTAATCCCTCAACCCTTAAACCCTTAACACTTAAACACTCAACCCTAAACCCTTAAACCCTCTACCCTCTACCCTCTACCTAATACCATCTACCCTCAACCCTATACCCTCAACCCTAAACCCTAAACCAAAGTAAACTCTCTACCCTAATCCCTCAACCCAAAACCTCTAAACCTCTTAACACTTAAACTCAACCCTAAACCCTTAAAACCCTTCTGTACTCCCAATTCCCCACTCCACACTCATCTACCCTCAACCCTATACCTCAACCCTAAAACCAAAGTAAACTCTTCTAATTTAATCCTCTAACCCTTAAACCCTTAACACTTAACACTTAATCCCTGAACCTTCGCCTCAACCTTTAAACCTAACGACAATCCCCACTTTCACTGACTCAACCTCAACCCTAATCCCCACCCACTTCAACCCTACCTCAACTTTAAACCTCAACCTTTAAACTTAAACCTTAAACCTCACACGCCGCAATTCACCTTGCATTAAACCTCAACCCATACCTCAACCTCAACCCTAATCCCTCAACCATCAACCCTAAACCCCTAAAACTTTAAACCCTTCACTCCCCAAACCCTCACCAGCATTGATCCAACCTCATATGTCTTTGTCCCTCCCTCTTCTTCTCTCCTTCTCTCTATCTCAATTCTCCCTCCATCCCTCCCTCTCTACCCTAATACCTCAACCCAATACCCTAAACCCTTAAACCCTTAAATACTCAACCCTCAACCCTTAAACCCTATATCCCCTACCCTCTACCCTCAACCCTAATCCCTCAACTCTATACACTCAACCATTAAACCCTTAAA
>CM021109.1:540303333-540328199 GCA_007115665.2 Sequoiadendron giganteum
CCTCAACCCCTATACCCTCTACCCTATACATTGGACCCTCAAACCTAATCCTTAAACCATATACCCTCAAACCTATTCCCTAAACCCTCTACCCTCAACCCTAAACCCTCAACCCTAAACCCTTAAACCCTAAATCCTTAAACCTTCTACCCTCTACCTTCTACCCTCAACCCAATACCCTCTACCCTCTACCCTCTACCCTCTACCCTCTACCCTCTACCCTAATCCCTCAACCCAATACCATAAACCATCAACCCTATAGGTCATCAACCCTATACCATAAATTCTCAACCCTCTACCCTATATATTGGATCCTCAACCCTCATCTATATGTGTCCCTCCCTCCTCTTCTCTCCATCTCTCTATCTCACTTCTCCCTCCATATCTCCCTTCACCATCCCTCCCTCTCTACCCTAATACATCAGCCCTATACCCTCAACCCATAAACCCTTAAACACTCAACCCTCAACCCTAAACCGTCAAACCTTAACCCTTAAACCCTCTACCTTCTACCGTCTACCCTCAACCCTAATCCCTCAACCCTATACCATCAACCCTTAAACCCTTAAACACAAGTAAACTCTCTACCCTAATCCCTCAACCCTCAACCCTTAATGCCTCAACCCTTAAACCATAAAGCCTCAACCCTTAAACCATCAACCATCAACCCCTATACCCTCTACCCTATACATTGGACCGTCAACCCTAATCCCTCAACTCTATACCCTCAACCCTCTACCCTCTACCCTCAACCTTAAACCCTCAACCCTCAACCCTTAAACCCTTAAACCCTCTACCCTCTACCCTCTACCCTCTACCCTATACATTAAACACTCAACCCTCAATTCTCAACCCTCAACTCTTAATCCCTCAACCCTCAACCCTTAAACCCTAAACCCTCAACCCCTATACCCTATGCCCTATACATTTGACCCTCAACCCTAATCCTTCAATCATATACCCTCAAACCTATACCCTCAACCCTCTACCCTCAACCCTAAACTATCAACCCTAAACCCTTAAACCTTCTACCCTTTACCCTTAACTCTAATCCCTCAACCCTATACCTTCAACCCAATACCCTAAACCATCAACCCTATAGGTCCTCAACCATATAACCTCAATTCTCAACCCTCTACCCTATACATTGGATCCTCAACCCTCATCTATCTTTGTCCCTCCCTCATCTTCTCTCCTTTTCTCTATTTCACTTCTCCATCCATCTCTCCCTCCATCCATCCCTCCCTCTCTACCCTAATCCCTAAACCCTATACCCTCAACCCTTAAACCCTTAAACACTAAACCATCGACCCTAAACCCTCAACCCTAAACCCTTAAACCTTAAACAATAACCCTTTAAACCCTCTACCCTCAACTCTAATCCATCAACCCTTAAACCCTTAAACCCAACTAAACTCTCCACCCTAATCTCTCAACCCTTAATCCATCAGCCCTTAAACCATCAGCCCTATACCCTCTACCCTCAACTCTCAACCCTTAAACCCTAAACCATTAACCCTTATACCCTCTACCCTATACATTGGACCCTCAACCCTATACCCTCAACCCTTAAACCCTTAAAAACTCAGCCCTTAAACCCTCTACCCTCTACCCTCAACACAATACCCTAAACCCTCAACCCTAATCCCTCAACCCTATACCCTCAACCCTTAAACTCTCTACCCTAAACCCTTAACCCTCAACCCTTAAAACTTACACCTCAACGCTTAATCCCTCAACCTTCAATCCCTAAACCCTTACCTATCAACCCTTAATCCCTCAACCCTAATCCCTTAACTCTCAACCCTTAAACCCTAATCCCTCAACCCTAAAACCATCAAAATTGTACCCTCTACGACATGCATTAAACCCTAAACCCTCAATTCTCAACCATCTACCCTATACATTGGATCCTCAACCATAATCGCTCAACCATATACCCTAAAACCTATATACTCAACCCTATACCCTCAACCCTCAACCCTAAATCTCATCCCTCTACTCTTAAACCCTTAAACCCTCAACCCTTAATCCCTCAATCCTTAAACGCTTAAACCCTCAACCCTCTACCCTATACATTGGAACATCAACCCTAATCCCTCTACCCTATACCTCAACTCATATCCCTCTCTCTCTCTCCCTCCCTCTCTCCTACCCTCTCTAATTGTCTCTATCTACCCTCTCCCTCATTTTATGTACCTCTAGCTCAATCAATCCCTACCACTCTCTCTCTCACTCCCTCTCTCTCTATCTCTATCTCCCTCCAACTGCCTCTCCCACTCCCTCTCTCTCCCTATCTCATAGGTCTCTCCCTCCCTCCCTCCCTCCCTCTCTCTCTCTCTCTCTCCCCCCTCTCTATCTATCCATCCCACCATACCTAGATAAGTCCCTCTCACTCCACCCCCTCTCTCACACTCCCTCTCTCTCTCTCTCCCTCTCTCTCAAGTCACTCCCTCCCACACCCTCTCCCTTACTTAGGTATCTCACTCTCACACTCCCTCTCTCACTCCCTCTCTCTCCCACTCCCTCTCTCTCACACTCCCTCTCACTATCTATCTCTCAAGTCTCTCCCTCTCACTCACCTCACACTCTCAAGTCTCTCCCTTTGGCACCCTACCTACATAACTCTCTCTTTCTCTCTCCCTCTCTCTCCCCCCCTCTCTCTCCCTCTATCCCTCCCACCCTACCTAGCTAAGTCCCTCTCACTCCAACCCCTTATCTCTCACTCCCTATCTCCTTAGGTCTCTCCCTTCCACCCCCTCTGCATCTCTCAGGTCTCTCTCTCACTACCTCTCTCTCTCTTAGGCCTCTCCTTCCCTCTCTCCCTCCCACCCTACCTAGATAACTCTCTCTCTCTTAAAATTATCCCTCCCTCTAAAGGCATACATAAATACATACATAAAAGGAAACATACATACATACATGCATACATACATATGTACAAACATATATACATACATACATGCATACATACATACATACATACAAACACGCATACATACATACATGCATGTCATTAAAGAATACATACATACACACACACAAATATATATACATACATTCAATAGAGTAGCATTTAACACAAAGAAATACATAATGTGAGCATGTTATAACACACTCACATTATGTCTTGCTAGACATGTCTTGCACAAAGGAAAAAACCATGTCAAAACTAAGAAATAATGCGCTTGCATTATAACACGCTCACATTATATCTTTCTTTGGGAATCCCCAAGCCTTGGGCTTGGTATTTGCCTTGAAATACCAACCCAAAGCTTTGGAGAGCCTTCCCAATGTCCAAAGACGTGTTTTTGAAAATTCTACAATATTTCACATAATTAGGTTTGTGCACACCGTCAAGATTGCATGTGTTTCAATGTCGAACAAATTGAACACCTGGGTAATGTTAGGCTCTCTCTTAGCTATCTAATGATGTAATTTTCTTCACTTTTTGACAATCTTAAGCCTTTGATCTATAATTTATTTTGTTTGTGTGTCTATTTTTTGGCAAAAACTAGTGTTTGGTGTTTTTTTCGTTATAAATTAACTGTTGATCAAAATTTCAAATAAATTACATTTTTAGAAGCTAGACTCCATTCTACACATATTAAAAGAAAATAATTTTTAATTAGCTTCCAAAATTTATAGGGGTAGCATGGCCAAAATTTTATTTTTCAAGAAGTGTCCACTTTGAAAATTAGTAAAAAATCAAATATTCATTAAAAAATTATCAGAAAAATCAAGCATAAACTACATACTATTGGCTAATTTCTCACTAAAGCAATTTTAAAAATGCTAAAAAAAAATTCACCATGCTAGGGAGCCACAAAAGTTGCTATGTTATGTTTTTCTGACAAAAAACCACCAAATTTTGTGGTCCCCTCTTTTGAACACCTTAATCTCAACCATTTAAAAAAAAAATAGTAGTTTAGAAAGTAGACTCAAAGCACTATGATCCTTTTTTTTGTTGCATCTCAAAAATTTGAGTGTAACTATCCTCAATTTCATGTCCAAGGTCAATATTTCTTGATTTCAGAAAAAAAGTGGCCACTTAAGCCCCCTTTTTGTCCCCCCCATCTTTTTGCACTTACCCTTCTGTCATATGCAACTTTTGAACCATTTGCCAAGACTAACTAAAATTCTGAATTCAAATTCTAATAACACCCATGAATGTTGTAAAGGAAACAAAAGGAAGGATTTGTATGTGTGATGAAATTCGAACCAATCTACGATGGGCACAAAGAGAAAAAATTGTCAATGAGGATACATAGAAGTGCTTAACTGTGAATCAATTTGTCAGTGCAAAATACTCTTCATACCATTTTGATATTCACTAAGTAGCGTTGACATCAATGAAAACACACAACTTTTCTTTCAACATTACTAAGTGTCTTTTTTATATAGTCATGCTCAAACTTGGGTCCAATGAAGGACTATTCAACCATCCAGACTAACATCTAAGTACACACACAACACAAAGATCTCGGAAATAACAATGAATTCTTATTTATTTAAGCTTACATGGTTATCACGATGATTACAACTTCTCACTTATTTCTAATGGACTCTCTTATATGCTAGGTTGTAGCCATTTTATTAAACTTACTATGACAACTCAAACATAGATTACATTAAAATATAGCCTCATAATTATATACCGGTCTAATTACCTCCACTATGTTACATTAGTATTTCTCTTTGAATTGCAATCCACTTCATACCCATTGTTATCTACTCATAATATTTATTTGAGACAATATAGTCTCACTATGCTTATGTTCTTATACCTCTCAACTTCTTCCCTTACCTCTTCATGTACCTTTATTGATCCAAAATTCAATATATATAACATCCACAAAGTTTTCTAATGATTTGTGTTGGCCACAAGATGGAACACATTACAATACCACATGTAACATGTGATCAACTATAAATAAAAAAAATTATAAATTTAAGTGGTTAAATGGTGGATAAACATCCTCATGGTGTTGAACACTTATTATCAAGGGTTCAAGAAATACTTATGTGTACAATTTTTTTTTGTGTTGGTGCAAAGTCTAAATAACTTGCCACACATGAAAATAATCCTAACTTTTCACAACTATCCACTTGGTAGAGACTCTTGTACACTAATCTACAATTTTTCTCTCATCTTATTATTGTTAAACATTAACATGAAACTCAAAAATAAAAAATCAAACTAATCCCAAAACTTTGAAAGTCTATTTCAAGTTATGATGAAATGTAATAACTTTCTTCATCGGAAACTACTATCTAAAAACTAATAGAGAAAAAAATAACTAAACTAAACCACTTTTATAGAATTGTGCAAGATTACCACACTACCTAGGGATGTCCTACATAATGTACACTTGGAGGTGATAAAAGGGGACTCATTTTCCAATACAAGCTAACCCTACCTAGGAGTTCCAACTTGCTACTTCACCTTCAAGCAATCCACCCTATGTACTAATTTTTGTATTAGTATTTGACACTCAATTCTATAAATCATCTTCTATACTATTTTTATTTTTCTTATATTTCATCACAGTCTTCTCTATCCCTCACATCTATTAGCCTCGTTTTTGCTTGCACATACTATTATATTACATTCTTTACTATTGCATGTTCCTCAATAAAACTTCTTATCCTTTTACTTTTCTACCTTATCCTTTGGCTAAGACTTCTATCCTCACATTCCCTTATCTATGGTACTTCTTTTGTATTTGCAATATATTTTGGTGATCCAAAAACACACATCCTTGGAATCAAACTATCAAACACACACCCTTTTATTGCTCTAAAATTATACCACTTAACCTTAGGGGCATCAAACCATATCTTTAGACATATTTCTATATGGTTTAGGTGTTATCCCTATCATCATACACCTACACCATACATGACACACATCCATCAATGTAATGTTACATAGTAGGTCTCATCATAATATACTCCTTTGTTGAACCTAAACATACATCCATCAATCATACACCTACACCATACATGAACCTAAATCATATATTTAGACATCTTTCTATATGGTGTAGGTGTTATCCCTCTCATGATACACCTACACCATGCATGACACACATCCATCAATGTAATGTTACATAGAAGGTCTCATCATAATATACTCCTATGTTGAACCTAAACAAACACTTTTCTTCTATACTATATTATCGCACTATTACAACCATCCAATCTTATATGGGTGTGAATACTTCATCCACCTTAGCCTAAAATTTTCTACCATTTTTATAGACACCATTTTATCCATACTCACTACTCCTTGAACATTCTATACTCACAATCTCCATCCTAAACCACATAGTCTCACTCTTCCATTCTACCTATTTTCTTACCTTCATTCAATCCAAACCATATTAGTATATATAGCATAAAAAAATCTAATTTGATCAAAACTAGCCACAACATAGCACAAAGATTGATATCACATTTAACATGTCATCAACAAAAAATAATATACTTACAAATTCAAAGGGTTAAATAATGGAGAAAAATTTGTGTGGTGTTCAATACTTGTCCTCAAGGGTTAAATAAATTCTTATCTTCTATTAATCCAAACTTCAAATGACTTTTCATGCATGAAAATAATCCCAACTATACACATTTTTTCACACAACAAATGCTCTCAAACTAGTTTTCTATCTTTTTCTCATTAAATTCTTCTCAAATTTTGATGACACTAAAAAATAATAACTTAAACGAATCCAAAAACTATAAAATTTAATTTCAATTTCTAACAAAATGTGGTATCTTTCTTCATCATCTACTACTAACTACAACTAACAAACAAACAAACAATTGAACTCAACTTAAAAAATCCACTTTTTCATAATGATTCAAGATTACCACTTACCTAGGAATTTTCTCTCATTACTTTTGTTAGGGGCATTGAGGCCCATAAATTTCCAAAGGTTAATATTGTCATTGTAGTGGTGGGGGTACTTCCCCCTACTTTTATATTTGTTAACAAAATTAATTGTAGATTGAGAACTAGAATTGATCTCTTCAATTGTGGCTTCTAGAACTATCTTACAACCCATTCTTATTTTGGGGTTGTCGTTAACTTTGGATTTTTGTGTCTCTTATTATGATATTGATAAAAAATCCATTGAGACCAATATTTTGGCATTCCTCATCTTGTACCTTTGGGTCTTCCTAATATGCTTCTAAGCCATTTGACTTGTATTCTAATGATCTAATTTCTAGTTCAAGAGGAATTTCCTTAATTTTTCCACCAAAATAGGAGAGCAAGTCATCTTAGTGGAAATTGATCAACTAATTTTTTTAGCGTAGATATGATCTCCTCATTTCCTTTAACATTTTGTGTTTGAATTTTTTTTTTAACGATTCCTAAGGCTCAACTAATGATTTTCTAACCCATTTCATAATAATTTGCCCAGGATAGTCTATTTATATTTTGTGTAATGGATTTTTAATTTATGATGCCTAAAAAATATTAGTTTAACCTCAATTTCTATCAACTAGTTCTAGTTCCCTATATTATATTCTATTATAATTACATTTGATGAGGGATTGGACAAATATCCTCTTATACATACCCTAGTATAAACCCTAGAATCTCCCTACATAATTAATTCATAGATAAGGTTTTAAAATTTTAAAGTGAGCTGCCAATCTACTCCAAGATTGTGTGGTACAATATTATTCAAGAAGGTAGTAAATTCTAACACCTTCATTGTTAGCATTTAAGGATCAAGATTTATATTAGCTAAAACTTGATTTAAAATTAAGAACATTCAACTAGGTGATAGTCTATTGTGTAGCTTTTTAACTTGAAGCACATGAAAGTGGCATATATATTTTAAATTTTGAATTGATGTAAAATAATTAAAGGTATAATTTTTAATATTTTTTAATGTTTTATTTAAATTTTAAATTAAAAAATTAGGTTATTTTTCAAAACTTGACACTTTTCATCAATTATTTAAAGGTTCAAAAAATGATATCATCTCAAGAAATAGTCTCTCCTTTACGGCATCATATGTTCTAATTTATTTTAAAAATAGTATTTGTTTATATAAAAGGTGAGAGATCATTGGTAATAAATGTATTAATAAAAGTGAAACTAGGAATATATGGTGTAGTAGTTAGATGGCCAAGTTCGAGAGAGATAAGGTGAATTAAGGAAGAATTTGAAGCATTGGTTACAATTATTTGAGGAGATGTCAATTTCAAAGTAGATATGGAGGAAGAAGAAGTAGTAGGGGGTCAAGGATGAGGATTCCAAAATAGGAGCCAAGTGTCCTGAAAACCTCTAAGATCCTAGTTGCCAAAGACTCCCCAGGATAACAACTATGAGAGTGTAGGGCATGCATTAAAAATGCTATAAAACCGCTAGTAAAACTAGTCCACGTGTACTGGAAACAAAAGAAGCCACATGTCAATTATTTTTAATTTTATGAGGGAATGTAGGTCCTACATCACATTTATCCCAATTTATATTGAAGGATAAAAAATGATGTCAAACCCACTTGACTAAAAAACCTAATAGGAAGAGTCAGAATGGTGGATCAAGGTTCTAATCATTGTGAATAATGTGTGTGATGATTGATTTGGATGATTTTTAATTGACTAATTTTATGATGCAATTATCTAACAATGTAAAACTATGAAAGTGTAGTAATTTGTTATGATTTTTGAGAAACTAAATGCAACAAGACAAGAATTGAACCTAGAAAGGTAGAGAGAAAACACAAAGGCACTTAGTGTGAAAATATGAGGCTAAAAAGGCCATTCTAGGGTGTGGTGCACCTAAGGCTAAGCTTCTACTTTTTAAGATCTGATTTCTCAAGCTTGAGTTCACCAATCTATAGCTTTTTTCCTCTTGGATTTTTTGTCAAAATTTCAATTTTTGATGAGAAAGTGTAAATTTTGTGACTTGACAACTTGTAAGGTTTGAATGCATGAATGAGACAATAGCCTTCAATCTTCCTCCAATTCACTTAATATTTATAACCTATACACATGATAATAACGGAAGGGTTGTGCCATATAGGGGCTTTCCTAAGTCAAACCTCTTGTTGGTATTCCAACCTCCATAATGAAAAATTATAATATAAAAGAAAGCGTATCCTTTGTCGGATAGGGGAAAGTGATAAAAAAGTAATGAATTAACAAATTTCTACAACTCACCACTTAGATCTAATCTCCTTGATAGACTGAAGTAACATTCTTCACCTTCAAGGATTAATTTTTCCTCTTGAATTGATTTGAATACCTACAAGTGTCAGTACTCATAAAAAAGCATACAAAACATAAAAAATATTACATAACACATGGCATGATGCTTGAATGATTAAATGCTACAATAATCTTGATAATTCTACTCTTGAGTGATCTTGAATGCTTTTAGGATATTTGAATTTCTCAATTAAAATTGCTAGTTGTGCTTCTAGGTCTCATTAGGATTTCAAATGATAAAATGACTACTATTTATATGTAATTCTTCTAATTTACCAAAATTCAAATGCTAATAGTTGACAATTGAAATTGGAAATTCAAATAATAAATTACTGACATCGATATATTCAACGTTGGATCCAAAAGTGGTTGTATAGGGCGTGGCATGCCCTAGACTAGATCCAACCTTTTAGGGGTTAACAAGTGTCATGGGGAAAATATTAAATGCATAATTTCATTTCCCATTTCTAATTTTTTGAAGATGCTTATAAAATGAGTAAATAATGTATAATTAGGTCTAAGCACATAGGGGGGGAAAACTAATGTGAAATTATCAAGGATGACAAATTTTGACACTACACTTTTTTTTATTTTTACTCTCTAGCGATTGAAAAGTGTCTCATCAAGGTTTCACTAAGAAATCATTTTTTTTATTTTTTCCTCTTTTATTTTTGTGACTAAGGCACGTGATTTTCTCTTTGAAATAAGAATTGGTGTAATTTAACTTCAAATTATTTCTTATGATCTCCTAGGGTATATGTTCTCAAACTCCCAAAGTTTTATGATTATTTCATTATTCTATAATGTATCAAGAATATAAGGTCCTTGTTGATCCCAATCAATAAGCTTAGGATAAACAAACTTTAGAGGTCAAAGGAGAAGATGGTGTAATGGTATATATGTGAGCATCGTTAAAGAATTGGGAAATGTATTCAAAAGGTTCTTTTTTGGGCTCCTTGTGAGGGTTGTTAATATTGGTAAAGGTCTTAATTTATCTGTTGTGGTACATTTAGGTTCCTTGGGTACCATCTTAGTTGATCCATATCCAAGTCTATAATGGCCCATGTGTAGCTTGGGTTGAAGAGTTTCCATTATACCTTGTTCATGTGAACCCTAGGTCTTCTTCCTTTATATCTCATATGTTTGCATTATTTTTGTCCTTTGGATACCTTTCTATTTCAAGAAGAGGTAGTGACTCATCTTTTTATTTATGCAACCATGAAGAAGTATCCTCATTGATATCTTATTTATGTAGGAGCCCTCATTTATTAAATATTTTAAAGATTTCTTTGAGTTCTACCTTTAATATCTTGGTCTGACCATGGGATTGTGGTGAGAGTGGGAGTTGTCCTACATAGAAAGAATTGTATTCCATACTCTTCACATCCTTTGTCAGTAATCTTGATCTTGATTCCAGGGGTGGGTTGTGAGATGGATGCTAATTTTAATGTGCATGGGTCAATGTAGGATGAAGAAGTGGATGTGTCATCATTAATTGGACAATGTTGCACGAGTGATTATAAATTTTACCTTCCAAACAATTGTAATATTGGAAATTTGTTGGAATGGTGATCTCCTTACCATTGTGAGAGAATTTGATGCATTGATGGTAGGTGGATGGGATGGATTGCATGGCGTGAAACCATGGTCAATTGAGGAAGATCAAGAAAGTGATGGCTAAGATCATGTTATTTTAATTAATTAATGGGTTTTTAGAGGAAATAGATAGTGATGGTTAAGATCATGTTATTTTAAATGATTTAACCTTAAAAAGGATTAGGCCAATAGGAAAATTAATTAATTTTTTTTTTAATTAATTTAGAAGAATAATGGGATCAATAAAGGAATATTTAATTATTTTAGAAGAATGTCAAGATAATTAATTAAATAATGGAATATTTAATTAATTATGGGATAATGGAATGAATTAATTAAAATTTTAAATTTTAGTTAATTTTAAAGTAAAGTTAGATTTGGGGTGTTTACAAATTCAAATGGGTTTTTTTTTGATAAAACCATTATATTAAAGGTGTTGCAGATCATACAAGCTATATTAATTATATGTATGAATATATGTATGGACCTTTTTTATTTGATTAAACAAATGTCACTAATATAAGTTACAAAGTTCATCATATATATGTATGTTGTTGTGTTGTATGTGGAGTGGAAAATATATAAGTACTAACATAGTTTATAGAAAATATATGGTACTATGTTCTTATAGAAAATGAAAGGAGAGTAATTTAAAAATAGGTAAGACAAATATAAAAACATGAATATGTATGTTGTTGTGTTCAATTGACAATCCAAACTTCAAAATACATACACAGTTTCATGACTACATAGTTATATATGTATGCATGTGCATATATATATGTGTGTGTGTGTGCATTTGTATGTACATAAATACACACATATTAATATTAATATATATACATATATATAGTATATATATTAATACATATACCAAAAGTTTAAGCTTATGGTGTTAAGTTGGCATTCAAAAGTACACAAATACATACAGTGTCATGAAAATAAACAGTGGTTTTTAAATGAAGCATGTAAAAAAAACCTTGAATTTCAAACATTTGTTAGAATTGAAAAACCACAAAGAAAATGTGGTCACATACACATTAAAAAAAACCATCAACACAAAAACACACAAATATCTATATCTTTGTGTGTGTGTAAATGTGTTCACTTCATTTGTAAGCGAAACATCACAAATATATACATAATTTCCTAAATTTGTAAAGGTGGTTTTTAAGGATTAACCCTTTAGAAAAAGAGACCCTTTTTTTTAAACATTTAAATAGACACTTCATGAATAGAACTTTCAAACAAGATTGTACTAACTTGAAGATGTGTGGATATTTGAGGAATGTGTAGAGGAGGTTTTTTTATGCTCTATAATATGTAAATGATATTAGCAAACAATTATAGGCGAGATTAGCACTGACTACTTTCACTCTTATAAAATCATTCAAATGTGACAATTGAATACATTGATTTTGGTTGTTGTGCTTCAAATTTGAATTTGTTTGGGGATGATTCAATCATTTTGAATTTTTAGTTGCTATTTATATATGATTTGTGTGTTGAAATGATTGAATTATGCATTATATTTGGTTTGATGTTTATTAGAAGAGCCTTACACTATTTACTGTTTGTGCAGGTACCTACAGTGAATGGAGTTAATACATGTACATATGAGAGGAAGTGGGGGAGATTGTGCATTTGACAGTCCATAAAATTGATAGGAGCTTCTCATAATGGAAAATCAAACACCAATAATTGTTCATATAGATGTGTGAATCTAATATGTAATGAGTCTAGAGCACCTTTTACAAATGAAGGTATTTGTAAATATCAAAGAATATTAAACATTTTGAGTAGGTATTTAGAATCAAGTTATCTTTTATTGCAAATGCAATTGTATGTGTAATTGATTACATACATTTGTCAACTACACATTCACATGTAAACATGTATTAATGCTTTTACAAAATGTTATAAAACATTTTAAATTATTTTAACGATTAAAATGCAAAAAGTATTTGAAAGATAAAATGAACAAAGAATGAATGATTAGAATAACTAAACCCCTTCTTTTATGATTGGAAATAAAGACTCTTTAAAGTAAAGACAAATGTCCAAACGATTATCCACGAGACTAAACAATCTATAAGACACAGACATTTACAAATAATGTGAAGTGTCGTAACATTTGGGATTTCTTACGAAAATATGCTAGGAATAGTTTCACGTGGGTATTGACATAAAGTAGAGGTATAGCATTGTAATACGGAATAAGTTTCACAACGTGGCGCGATCTTTCCTGCAAATGGCACTATAAAGACGTAAAGCAACTGTTAGCCAATACAAGTTTGTTTCACGTGGTCCTTCCAATACAAGTTTGTTTCACATGGTCCTTCCAATACAAGTTTGTTTGTTTCACGTGGTCCTTCCAATACAAGTTTGTTTGTTTCACGTGGTCCTTCCAATACAAGTTTGTTTCACTTCCAATACAAATTTGTTTCACGTGGTCCTTCCAATACAAGTTTGTTTGTTTCACGTGGTCCTTCCAATACAAGTTTGTTTCACGTGGTCCTTCCAATACAAGTTTGTTTGTTTCATGTGGTCCTTCCAATACAAGTTTGTTTCACGTGGTCCTTCCAATACAAGTTTGTTTCACGTGGTCCTTCCCACTGGGCACTATAAATAGCAGTGTAAACCCAAGACTGGGTGTATATAGTCCTTAAGTTTGGGCACAAGTATTAATCTTGAGTCCTCCATATTCTTAGGCTGCTTCGCCAATGACGAGTTTGAAGGGAGACGAGAGTAGTTCTTCTATAGGAGATAGATCTCTCAATCTCTGGGATGATGATTTTGTGCAATCTCTGGAAACACCATACGGGGTACTTTTTCTATATTATTCCCATCAAAGCTTTCCTTTGTAGATTCTTCTGGTATTTCTCTTCCTTGCTGATTGTGCATTTTTCAGGGATCTGAATACCGCGAGCGTGCTGAAGCACTGGTGAAAGAAGTCAAAATCTTGTTAAATGAAATGCAAACTGGAGATGGCGATCTAATCGAGCGGCTTGAAATGGTTGACGCATTGCAATGCCTCGGAATAGATCGATATTTTGAGGCTGAAATAAAAGCAGCTCTTGATTACATCTACCGGTCTGCTGAATTTCTCTTTTAACATCTTATAATATTTAAAATTTGTATACAGGCAAAATAGTGTTCTTAACTTCGATTACATATCTTGGTTGCAATATACATAATTGCAAGATTTTTTTATTTACAATCAAAATAAGGTATTTAGTATATGGACACAGATCGTGGGACAGAAGTGTGGGCATAGGAGAAGGATCCGAAAGTTCTACCAGGAATTTGAATGCTACAGTTTTAGGACTCAGATTACTTAGACTCCACCGTTATGATGTTTCTGCAGGTATCGAATAATTCAGCATCAGGCAAATTTATCATTAAGTAAAAATTCACGGTCATGATAAATTCATCTCAAGGAAAATTCATCACAAACTTTTAATGCGATGAATTTTCTGAGCGATGAATTACTGGTGATAAATTTTCCTTGATGAATCTGTCATGACCGCGTGAATAGTTAGCAGTAAATTTTCTTCCTAGATGTTTTTCCATTCTTATGATATTATTGGATGTAGCAAAAGAAAATATATTTTTTACCTGCTTTTAAATCTATATTTTTTTATTTCTATATTTACCAACAATTAATTTTGTATTCATGCGGTGTACTGTGAGAAGATGTTTTGGAGAATTTCAAGGACAAAAATGGCCAGTTCTTTTGGTGTGGAGGAAAGAAACATTATAACCAGAATAAGACTGAAGAAGAAGATGTGATGAGAAGCATGCTCAATGTTCTTAGATGTTCAAGTGTTGCATTTCCTGGTGAAACAGTTATGGAAGAGGCTAAAGTGACTAGCTCTGCATATCTTAAGCAAATGTTAGAGAAACCTGGGAACACATATAATAAAAGTTTTCTGAAAGAGGTAAAAATTTTCCTTGGTTTAAACAAATTTTTAAACTCAAGGAAGCTATTAAGGCAGAGGTTGGAAAAGAACAAATCTCAGCATTAACTTTTGTGCTGATTATACTTTTTATATTTTCATTTTATAGGTGGAGTACGCATTCTTATACGAATGGTTCCGAACATTTTCTAGATGGGAGTCACGTAATTTTATAGAAATATATGAGCTGGATAATTTCAGGTAGATGTTGTAAAATATTGATCTAGATAATTTCAGATAGATGTTGTAAAATATTGTTAAAAATAGTTTTTTTTTTAAGTTTCAATTGAAAATCTTTTTAAGAAGTTAATATGATTTATTTTTATCTTTTCAGGTTGAAGGACAAGAAGATTTTAGAGTTGGCCAAACTGAATTTTAATATGTTGCAGTTTGTCTACAAGATGGAGATGAAGAAACTTTCTAGGTAATTATTAAAGTTGAATAAATTTACTAATATTTAAATTGTTTCTTCTTTCCATATTTAAATAAATTTTACTTAATTATGTAATCAATAACTATTAGGTCCCATGTTTGGAAGACATATTTTTTATCTCTTTCAAATTTATTTTTATTTTAAAATATTTTGAAAAAATTAACATTGATTTTTTTTATAGTTGGTGGACAGATTCGGGGCTCTCAAAATTAATTGCAGTTAGACAGCGTACAATTGAATATCTTTTATTGGGGGTTGGTATTGCGGATGAGATGGAATTTAGTAGCAGCAGAATGGCTGTGGCCAAAACATCAACCATTATTACTATTTTGGATGACCTTTTTGATGACCACTTAACCCTTGAGCAAGCTGAACTTATTACTAAGGCCATTGTTCAAGATTGGAATATCTCAATTATACAAAATATTCCAAACAATTTCAAGACAATTATAGAATTTGTTTTTAAAACAGTGCATGAATTGGCAAGCAATGCTACTAAAAGACAAGGGCGCGATATGAAGTCATTTATCACAAAAACAGTAAGTATACTTCTTCAAAATCACTCATATTAAGAATGTGAATTTTTTCTTAAAATTTATGACATAAAAAAATATATATATTAACATTTTAATGATATATGCCTACATTTGATGGGTAAAATTTTATAAAATATGAAAATTTTATTTTTTAATAAAAATTTTAATTTAAAAAAAAGATTTTTTTTTTATCTAATTCGTTTTTTAAACTAGAAACATCCTATTTCTTATGTTGCTTTCCATAACCTTTCAAAATTAAAACTAACATTTTAAAACCATTTTAATGATCGTTTTATATTTTTTTTAATATTTATATTTTTAAATATGAATAACATTAAAATGCTATATACTATTTTATCAATTAATTTTACACATATAGATAATCTCTTGTATATAGAAATATGGCTCATTCTATATATATATATCTTTTTTCAATGACTCATTTTATTGATTTTAGTATATTTGTATTATCTCTTTTAACTTAAAAATAAAATGAGTCATTTTATCTTTCTTTTTCACATTTCTATTTCTAAAAGCGTAGGTTTAGATATAATAATATTTTGAAAGAAATAAAATTATTTGATTCATAGATCAAATAAATGTTTCAATAGAAATGAAGGATAGTAAGTAAATGAAAGGAAAATATGAGATATATCAAGATTTTCAAAATAGATTTTATAATTTAAGTGTATTGTGTATTAGTGGGCAGATTATATTGAAGGTTGTTTACAGCAAGCACGATGGAATAAAAGTGGATATGTTCCAACTTATAATGAGTACATAAAGATTGCTACAACAACTGCAGCAATTGGACCAATATCGTTGCACACCATCCTCCTAGCAGCTCCTATTCTAGAAGATAATGCTATTGAAAAGATATTTCATGATCAATCTAGATTCTATGAACTCATATGGTTGTGTACACGCTTAGTTGACGATGTTCATGATTTCCAGGTTTTCTTTCTTTCCTTTAAATTTGTTGATTAGATAGTGATGAAAATGTTATTATGCCTACAATATTAACATATTGTTTATGGTTATGAAGGATGATAAACTCCATGGACAAACATCATCAGCTATTTCCTCTTATATGAAGGATCATCCTGCTTTTTCAGAAGATGAAGCACTAAGTCACATCAACCGACTCCTTGACCGATCTCTTAAAGAATTAACATGGGAATTTCTGAATCCAAATAATAATTTTCTTGATTGGGAGGAGTTATGTTTCAATATAAGTAGAGGAATGCAATGTTTCTATGTATTTGGAGATGGATTTTCCAATCATGATAAGGGAGTCAAGGAACGAGTATTTAAAGTTCTTATTGATCCTCTAAAAATATAAAAAGATTAAACTTTTGTTCATAAAAATGAGAGTTCAAAACTCTTGTTGATCCAAAATTAGAGTTTCTAAAGAGCTACAGGGCAGTGAAGTTCCTGCCAAAGACTAGTAGAACAATCTATATCCTTTTACATTAAATTTTGTTGAACTCAAGTGGCTTCTGCAGAACTTCAATATCTTTGTAATAACCTAAATATTCAATCAAACAAAACACCTTTGATTCAGAAAGTAAAGTACTATAATACTACGTGTTACACCATTATAGTCACCATCTTGATGTTATATGCTATATTTCATATTTCTATGCCAATTGTTGATTACAAGTAGGTCTATGTAGTGACCTTGATCATAGAAAAACAATCAATGATCTTATTTAATTTGTTTCTCAAGGAATCAAATGATAGTACATATAACTGATAAACTGAACAACATTTTCCTTATTTGTCATAGGTCAAACCATGAACCCTTCAAATATTATATTCTTAATCCATTTACAGGGAATCACTGATTTTTCACACAATGTCAGACTGTTCTAATACAAATACGAAACTGAAACACATATAGAAGAACTAAATGCACCATCACTAACTGAATTGCTAAAAAATTACATCACTATTTATATCAACTTAAGAGCTTACATGGGAGATTGTAATTTGAACTATTAATAGCTTCTACTTGGGTTTCACACTAAAATCTGTATGTCAGATTCTTCACTAGATCATGTTACAACGTTCTCATAAACTGATAATACTCCAAACTTAAGCTACAACATATAAATATTGTAATCACATTGGAGGAGTGAGGTGGTGCAATATGAGCCCAACCTAGGACCACTAACCAACCCCTAACCCGAGGCTAAGAAAATGTAAAACACTAGTTTGCACATATAATTTGAAGATCCCCAAAAAACATAGAATCCAAACGTATGACAGTCACGAATAATTGGTTCTCAATCAAAGTAAATTGGACATCTATTCATAATTACCACTATGATGGCTTAGAGAGTACATACTCAAACCTGATTCCATCATACCTTCACTGCCCACTACTCAATGTATGACTATCCAAAGGCACACATCAACAGAACATTTGCAGTAACTAAGATATGAGAGCACACATGAAACACTCGTCTTTCTAGTACTCTTAATGCAATAGAATTCAAGAGAGCATCAACAGTAACATTGGCATAAGAGCATCATGAGGTACATGCTTGCAACATTAACATCGCAGTATAGTTTATAGTTACTTAACATCTCAACAGGACTACTTAGTCTATAAGCAACTATTAGGCAAATCCTAACATCATTTGAGACATATTTTGATTGTCCATAATGTTATAATCAGTGTACCATAGTTAACATAGGATTGAGTTCTCCATTCCCAAGGTACAATTGACACAGTAACTCGTGACATACCCTGAAGATGGTGTTAAAAAGAATATCCAAATTAGGTTTTTCAATAGAACTTCCCTCCTAATTCCCAAAGATAAATAGCCTGACAGTTCCTTGGACTTACCTCCATCCTAATTCCCAAAGATAAATGACCCAGTGGTTCCTTGGACTTATCTTGGAAGTTAAGTGACAAACTTGCTCTAATTTCCTTACTTGGACTTATTTCAGAAGTTAAGTGACAATCCCACTCTAATATTAATAACCCAGATAAGTATCTCATAAACTCTTTAGTATAAACTTAAGCAACAATTCAGACTAATCCAAATCCCAGGCGGGCCAGGGGACCATGCTCTAAATGAGAACCAATATGTGTTGTATTCATGCAGAAACAATGTGAAGACAAAGGTCTAGACAGAGAAGAACACGAAAATTGGAACAGACTACATAGCATACTCTTGAAGGAAATGTATAGCTGTGTATTTACTCATATCTATCCTATATGAATCTTCTATCTTATGATACATATGTATTTTTATAGATTACATGATTGTGAAGATGAATGTCATTATGGAAGGTGAAACGGTTGGGCTTTTATGTATTTTTATCTTTCTTTTTTTATGGATCACCCAAATAATAGAAATATAGAGAATATACACTACGATGATGAGAGCAATATTCTATTATAATTATAGAATCACATTACAAAATATTACAGGCCTCTTTTGAGGGCAACCTCCTTTGGGAAATGCTCAATACAAGATATTCAATGGAAGATATCTCCTTTTGACTAAACCCTTTATTTAAACTAATTCTATTCAAGGGAACTACCAGCTCACATGCATGTGGATAACTACAATTAGCTACAAAGACGACTTATAAAGCACATAAGAAGCCATTTGAGTTGTTGATATAGGGGCTGCTCCAAGATGATCGAAAAAAAACTGTTTGTCTTCTCGTAAATATGTAATTAGCAAAACACATTGAGACCAACCAAATTGTCAAACCAAAACTTTAATAGAAAACACCCAATATCACTGCTGCTAGGAAGAATACAATGTAACCCTAACAAAGTAGAAACATAATTGCTAAACAGATTAAACACAATGAAGAAAATGCACAGATCAATGTGCAACTGAATCTAGGGTTCTTGCAAGTTGTTAGAGATAAAAATGAGAATTAGGAGATCACCAAGAAGATTGTGCATTAATCAAACCAACCATCAATTATTTCAGTTTACCTGAATGAAAAGTAAACTAGGCTGTTGTCGATCAGCATGGCTATCATATATAAGTCTCTCAAGATTTTGTTGGTAACTGTTAGCAGTTTCCTTAGAGTTGGCATCACTTTCACTTGATACCATAAAAGAGCTCTTAAAACTTTAGAGCTTCTATTGTTGTATCCAAGAGTTGTTATGCTTGTGACTAACAGGCGATGGTGACCACCTTCTCTTGAATAACAGAGACCTTGAAATCATTTGAGGCATATTTCTTCTCTCAAATGTCAATCTTCCTCCCTAATCCTCATCCAGACTAGCTATGTCTCCTCTACATGCAAACATTGACACCATGTTAATCGCCAACTATCACAGCTATCAACTACAAATCATTTTTTGTGCGCTCTCATCCTAAAATGCTACAATAGCCCCTGATAGGCAAACAAAAGTGTTGAATAAATATTTTGACATAAAAAACGTGCACCTTTTCCTATAAAACTTAGAAGCAAGTAACAAATTCGAAAAAAATTACAATTGTCATTGGTTGTTGAATCCTAGTTTATTTAGTGGTTATCCTAACCCTAACCTTAACCATAAGTGAACACTGACCCTAATTGAAATCTAGCTATAACCCTAATTAACCCTTAACCCTAACCCTAACCCTGACTAGAAATTAACCCTAATATAACTCTAATCGTAGTCCTAATTAAACCCTAACCCTAACCCTAACCATTACCCTATCCCTGATATAACTATTATCCTATTTAATCCCTAGCCCTAACCATAACTAAATAGTAACCTTAATTGAACTCAGATTTTCACTCTAATTAAATCTTAACTCTTATTCAAACCTCACCCAAATTTAACACTAACCCTAACCCTAAAATTTATCCCTTAACTCTAATATAATTAAATTAAGGTTAAATTAGGGTTAGGGTTAGGATTCAAATAAGCTTATCGTTAAAATTAAGGTTCAATTAGGGTTAGTGTTAGCATTCAATTTTTGTCACAATTAGGGTCAGGTTAGGTTAGGTTAGGGTTAGGGTTCAATTAGACTTATTCTAGTTAAGGTTACAATTAGGGTATAATTAGAGTTAGGGTTATAGTTCAATTATGGTTAGGGTTGTATGATTCATTTAGGTTAAGGTTTAAATAGGGTTTAATTAGGATTCAATTAGAGTTAGGATTAGTTTAAGGGTATTTTAGGGTTATGGATAGTTATGATTACTATTCAATTAGGGTTAGATTTCAATTAGGGTCAATGCTAGTATTATGGTGTGGGTTCAATTAAGGTTCAATAAGAGTTAAAGTTAGGTTAAGTATTTAAAATTAGGGTTAGGGTTATAGTTCTAGATACAACTTAGGGTTAAGGTTTGTATTAAGATTTTTGTTTAAAATATTTATCATTAATGCCAAATTTAAAAACTAATATTAAGAAATTAATAACCCTTATTAAGCCCTAAACCTAACCCTAATTGAACCCTCAATTAGCCCTATTTGAAACCTCATTTAATTAGGGTTAGGGTTTAATTAAGTTTAGGGTTAGTGTTAGGTGTAGAGTTTGAAATCAGGGTTAGGGTTCAATTACACTTAGGGTTTGAATTAGGGTAAATTATAATTATCTCACATATATAAGTTTGGGGTTATGGTTATGGTTAAGGTTGGAGTTTTATTAGGGTTTAATTAGGCTTGTGGTTCAATTAGAATTATATTACTATTAGGATTAAGGTTAGGTTAGGGTTAAAATTATTAATCTAAGATAAGGGTGAACCCAAAAAAGTGGTTTACAATTGGAGTGAGGAAGGAAAAGTTCAAAAAAATGACCCCATGCCAAAAAAAAAAGTTTTTGGGGTTCAAACGAACTAATAGGTTCAAACAAACATTTAAAGAGGGGTTGAATGAACTAGGGTTCAAGCAAACCCATTTAATTAACTTCCTACCATTCCCGCAAAAAAAAACCAAAGCAAAAGGGGGTTCGAATGAACCCTGGTTCGAGTGAACCCCCCATTTCCCTCCTTCCCCCCCTTAGGTGGTAAAAAATTCCAGAATTTTACGCTCAAAGCTCAGTTTGAGGATGCAAATGGAGGAGACTTCACAAACCCAATTGGATGATGGTATTCCTCAGAACAAGCTATCCAATGAATATAAATTTAATATGTATTTGGTTTTATTATGTATTTGTTTTTTTAGTTTTATTAAACACAAGTTTTTAACCGAAAATCAAGCTCTTTGTTCTGCACATGTGGAAAAATAGCAAATTATCAAAATAAAATTTTTAAAAATATGTTTAGGCTGGGTATTGATGTCCTTGATCCATTAAAAAAAATTGAATTTCGATACATACAGAAAAAGTTATGTTGTATACAGTCTGCCTATGTTTGAATTGTAATTGGTTTGACTTCGAAACTTGATTAAGGAAATAATATTCAATAAAACCAAATGAAAGTGCTAGATATCGTAGTTACAAATCTAAATTTGAAAAAATTAGAATTTTATCCTTCATGGAAAAAAAATTATGTTGTATATGGTGAGCGTCACTCCTTAAAAATGTTGTTTACTGAAAAAACTAGTTTTCAAAGGGGATGGAAAAAGAAGTCCAATCTGATTCCAAAAAAATTGAAAAAAATCTATTTAGAATCTATAGACAAAACATCACAAATCACTATTTTGCATCATCTTCAAATTCTTCACGGTTTAGCCGCTATAGGTGCCCGAAAGTGAAGATTTAGTTTAAAAAATTCAATTCAATGTCCAATTTGCCCAAAAATTACAAACCAATATTGTGGGATCACCCATAAGGTAAGTGGGGTTAGCATAAGGGTTTAATTAGGGTTAGGGTTTGGTTAGAGATAGTGTTAGGATTTAGATAAGGTTAAGGTTTGGGTTATGGTTCTAGGATAAAGCATGGGGTTATCAATTAGGTTTCAATAAAAGATATAAATTAAGGTTAAATTATGATTCAATTTGGGGTAAATTAGGGTTTAATTAGAGTTCAACAAGGGTTCAATGTGGGTTATAGTGGGGTTTAATCAAGGTTAGATTAGTGTTCAAATAGAGAATAATTATAGTTCAATTAGGGCTCAATTACGATTATGGTTGAATAATGGTTAGGATTCAATTAGAGCTAGGGTGCATGATTCAATTAGGATTACAATTATGGTTCATATAGGGTTTGATCAGGGTAAGGATAGGATTCAATTTGGGTTATGGGCAAGTGCAAAAAGATTGGGGGACCAAAAAGTGATCACTCCACTTTTTGGTCTTGAAAAAGAGAAAACATGAGCATGTTATAATGAAAAGCGCTCACATTATGGTTTGGTATGCACATAACATGAGAGTGTTATAAGCCACTCACATTGTGTTTTGCATTAAAAAAAATATTAGTCTTTCTTATTTCTTTCTCTTTCTCTTTTTTTTTCTTTCTCTTTCTCTTTCTCTTTCAGTGAAAGTATAAGTTGACATTTACACATGGTCATTTACTTTCTTATACTTTAATTCATATTTCATGTATATAGTTTTAGGATGTTTGAGAGTGGTTTCATATCTCTAGGAGTTATAATGCAAATTCTAGTTTTTGGAAGATCTTATAATTTTTCAAACTTAGTCAAATTTCAATAATCAGCATGACAAATTTTAGTAATCAAGAGGTAAAATTTTAGTAATAAGCAAGTTGTATCATATTTATCTCTCTCTATCTCACTTGAATCGTTTATCCCTTAAGCTCTAGACCTCTCTCTATCTCACTACCTCCACCCCTTATCTAGCTCTCTCTCCCTACTTCTCCCTCCCTCCTCCCTCCTCCCTCCTCCCCCCTCTCTCTCTCTCCCCCTCTCTACTTTTTTCCATCTCACCTCTCTCTCCCTCCCTCGTCCACCCCCTCCTCTCTCTCTCTCTCCATCCCTATCTACTTCTTTGTGTCTCTCTATCTCTACGAAGCTCTCTCTCTCAATTTCCCCACCTCTCTCTCCCTCCCTCCTTCTTCCCCTCTCTTCTCTTCCCTCTCTACTTCTATCTATCTCACCTCTCTCTCCGTCCCTAATTCTCCTTCCCTCTCCCCTCTCTCTCTTCTTCCCTATCTACTAGAGACAGAGAGGTAGGTAGAGGGAGGGAGAGGAGAGATAGAGATAACTAGAGAGAAAAAGAGGGAGGGAGGGAGAGGTAGGGAGAGAAAGAGAAAGGGGGGAAGGGGAGGTAGGTGGAGAGAGGGAGAGGAGAGATAGAGAGAAGTAGAGATGGAATGAGGGAGTTAGGGAGTGAGGGAGGGGTATGGAGGGATAGAGAGGTGAGATAGAAAGGTTTAGAAAGAGAGAGAGGGAGAGGTAGGTAGAGAGAGGGAGGGGGAGATAGAGAGAAGTAGAGAGGGAGGGAGAAAGAGGTGAGAGTTAAATAGAGAGATTGATAGGGATTGATTGAGGGAGAGGAGAGATGGAGAGTAGAGAGGGAAGGAGAGAGAGAGGGAGAGAAATGGAGGGATATAGAAAGGTGAGAGAGAGGGAAAGGAGAGATAGAAAGAGGGAAGAGGGAGAGGTAGAGAAAGAGAGAGGAGTTAGATAGAGAAAAGGAGAGAGGGAATGAGGGAGGGATGAAGGTAGGGAGGGGGAGAGGTAGAGAGAAAGAGGTGAAAAAAAGAGTAGAGAGGGAAGGAGAGAATGAGAAAGAGAAAGAGGGAGGGAGGGAGGAAGAGATAGAGAGGGATGTGTAAGATAGAGAGTTAGAGGTAGGTGGGAGAGAGAGGGGAGGGAGGGAGAGGTAAAGAGGGATAGGTGAGATAGAGAGAAGTAGAGAGAGGGGTAAGGAGGGAGGGTGGGAGAGAGAGGGAAGGGAGGAAGATATAACAAGGGATAGGTGAGAGAGAGAGAAGTAGAGAGAGAGGGGAGGGAGTGACAAAGAGAGAGGGAGAGAGAACAGTGAGATAGAGAAAAGTGGAGAGGGAAGGAGAGAGTGAGATAGAAAGAGGGGGTAGGGAGGGGGAGAGAAGGAGGGAGACGTAGGTAGAGATATGGAGAGGAGAGATAGAAAGAACAGGTGGGGAGGGAGAGAAAGAGAAAGAGAAAGATATCTAGAGAAGTGAGGGAGAGAGAAAGATAAAGAGGGAGGGTGGGAGAGAGAGATGGGAGGGAGGGAGAGGTAAAGAGGGATAGGTGAGATAGAGAGAAGTAGAGAGAGAG